>LT727912.1:214081-328031 GCA_900157175.1 Oithona nana | reverse complement strand
TTGATCCAGTCAAGATATTGAGATACTCTAGCATAGACTCCAGGGAAACCAGGAGAAGCACATCCAATACCAAAGCTGACCACACCAGTGATGACAGGGTTATTGCCTTCCATGCAGACAAATGGACCGCCAGAGTCTCCTTGGCATGAATCCTTGCCACCGGCTTCAAGACCAGCACAGATCATGTTGGCAGTGATTCCATTGCTGTAAGCGCTGTTGCAGGAAGCTTGGGAGGTGACTGGTACACCGACATATTGTAATTCGGTAGGCAAGCTTTGAGCTCCAGATTGGAGGGTTCCCCATCCAGAGACAAAGCATTCGGCACCAACAGCGGGGTTGAAGTTGGCACTTGGCAAGCAGATAGCTTGAACATCTCCTCCAAGAGTCAAAGGAGTGGCCAATTTGACGATGGCAATATCGTTATCCATGGTATTTTGATTCCAGTTGCTGTTGATCACATTAGCAATAGCAACATTTTGTCCTTCATTCCTGTTGGTCTTTCCAACCATGATGTAATGGTTGGTGGAGACTTGGCAATGGGCAGCAGTCAAGATGGTTTTAGCATCCAAAACGGTACCTCCGCAATAATGGCAAGCACCAGATTGGCATTGACGCATGGAGACTTGCCATGGAATGGGGGATGGAGCAGCTTGGCCTCCAACAATCCTATCATATGAGCTCATGAAGCTTGGGTAAGCAGCACAAGTATTTCTTGGCACTGCTTGAGGAGGCAAAGCCAAAGCTACTCCAAAGAGGGCAAAACAAATCAAAGCCTTTTAAAGAGAAAAGAGTCATATTTTAGTCAAAAATTCTTACAGAAATAAACTTTTCGTTATACTTACCGTGGATTTCATGGTGAAGATACAACGACTAGTGAAGCACACATAAAATCCGGATCTAATATAGGAAAGGAACAAGTGTGAACTAAATTCACTAATGCATTCACTAATGTATATTTTCAAATTGCTTGAAAACTCTTAAAAGGTTCCCAAGGATAGATTTAATGATGTTTAACAAGCTTTTCAGTCAACGTCAGCAGGATTTTTTTGTGCCCTAATTTGAGTTGCAAGAAGAAATTCTGGCTTTTACTGAAATAACGTACTAGTTCGTAACGTATGTACGTAGAAAACTTTACCGAAGAGAAAAAAATGCTTGAAATGAAGCTGACCAAAACTTTTCCCACCATTTTGCATCCAAAAAAATTTAAGGAATACGTATGTGCGTCCGTCCGCCCAAGCAACCATCCAACCATATCTCCCCAAACATGGAAAACTGAGAGAAAGAGAGCCGCGTTGTGCGTCGCCAACGCTTCTTCTCGATGCGGGATGAAGAGCCAGAGCAAAAGTTTGCCACATATTGGCACCAATTCAGTAGTCTTGGTGCAGGAGGCAGCGCTGTTGGTGGTGCAAACCATATAAGTATATATAACAGCAAAATGGAAGCTGGTGCTTCGCCTAATATGACATCGGCCTCAGAGGCCATCGAGGAACGTGAATTGGAGGTCATTTCCACCACACTGCAACCTCCAAGTGCCCATTCTAGTCGTAAATCAAGCACCCATCAACAAGACAGCACCTACTTGGAAGTACCTCCTACAGCAGCCTCGGAAAATGACGTTAGTTCTTCACCTGGATCCGGATCCCGGAGATGTTCAGCTCGAGTGCTGAGCATGAATCTGCAACATACGCTTCGCCAACTGCGGAAGGAAGAACATCATGCACGAGTGACCAATTTGCTCAAAAGAAACGCCATGTTTTACAAAAGACAGAGATTTTGTGAATGCATCACCATGCTGTCAGTGTTGTCTATGTTCACATGCTTTAGTCTCTACATCGTTTTTGCTCACGGATTCCATTTCGGACAAGAAAAGCCCTTCAACTTGGTGCACAACTACTCGCGAAAGATTGTCCGGCAAGAGGTAAAAACTTGCAATCTCCGTTTTGCACTTGCTTCCACAGTGTGTTCGAAAATCTTTCCTCGTTTTCCTAGTATTTCTTCAGCATTACATACATCCGATCGTATTAGAAGAAGCGTTTAGCCGAGATATGAGTGATGATGATCACGGTCTACCAGTGATTTATGAGATGATCTTCCACTTCTAAAACATACATAGAAGATGTATTTGTAAGATACACAAATGCAAATTCAAGTGTCAGGCTTTTACGTAGATGTAGTAGTGTAGCTTTTACGGAACAAAAAAGGCATCTCGCAAAGACTACATACTAACTACACTACCAAACATGATTTATAGACTTGATCGAGCGAGGTCGTACATCAAAAACCTAATGCAAAGCGAGGAAAGATAAAAACGAGAAAGCCTCCTTCTCCACTATTGCCATCGAAGCTTTTCATTGACTTTCACGAAAAAAAAAACCCGATCGTTATCATGGACAAAAACATATCCGGAAAAGTACATAGTACCATATAGTATAAAATAAACATGTCCATAAGCTTTCTAATCACTTTGAAATGCTCTCTACATTCAAAAAAATTCGAGATGCACTCAACTGTAAAATAAATTAGTTTTAGAGTGCATCTCAATGCAATTTTTAAGATGATTATCTGCGTTACGTCATTCTGTTCTTCTGCTGTCCTGGCAGATTTATTATCGAACTTTCACAACACATGCGTGCATGAGAAACTTGAAAGTAAATTCCTTCATGCAGCATTTTTCTCGCCAAATTACTTTTACTTTCTAAAAAAGTGTGCATGACCAGCAAGAAAAAAGCCAGACATCATAAGCCTAATCTTCATTTTATTTTTACAGGGCGAAAGCGCGGATGTGATTTGCGAGTCTGACCGGTACTGGGAATGGTGCCGCTGGATCCATATGGACCATTTTTGCGATTTTGAATGGGTCTCTTTAGGCTCTGGCGTGCAACAAATTGGCTGTGATTTTCCTCAGGGAAAAGTTGAATTTATTGGAGACTACGAGAAGCACCAATGCGGACTGCGCATTCATGATTTGAATGCCAAAGACAGAGGGATTTGGATGTGTGAAATGGAGAAATATTATTCAGGATTTTCTCGAAGGTAATGTAAATGTTGACTCGGCATTTTATCTAGAATTAGAAACCAACGGTGTAATTCCCCAAGGGACTTTGAGAAGCCTACTTAATCTGCGCGCAATAATTGAGGGGCTTAGTTAACTTCTTTAGTACTAAAGAGGCTCAATTAACTAGAGTATCGCAGCCTTGAATTTATGGCAGAGAGTCTGGCAAAATGGCTTTCCTTAGAATAAAAAAACGGCCTTTTCACTGCTAGAATCCTTTTCATTAATCCTCATGAGTGTCACTTTACATAATGGCTCAGAAACCTTATCGCATTTTGCAGTAGTAGTTGAGTCTAAAGTCTTAAGAAATTTCAGATATGGAGAACATCGTCAAAATATCGTCAACTTAGTGATTCATCTAAAACCACGAACGACTACGACATCCTCACCTTCGTCCTCCTCGAGCCAAGGTACTGCAGTGGAGGCCACAGGGGATCCGACAGCCTCTGCGCTAACGCCTAATACCTACTTGAATGCCATTGGAAGTACAATCCGTGGTACAAATACATCTGCAATACAGAATAGTACTGCCGTCAACATTGTATCGGAAAAGGAAGAATATGAACGGAACTTCTTTCTTTTACGCGTTTTTGTGCTGGGAACAATCGGCTGTGTCTTTTCCACGCTCACTCTCATGTTTTGGATCTACTTCATGTATTTGTGGAGGACTTGGGATGCGGGGAAAAGAGACTCGGGATCCGTTTCAATGCAGCCTAACGAAGACTTGGAAATACAACGCGTTTCTTTTTGTTCAGGTACAGTACTTGAAGTCTTTTCAAGAGAAAAAATGTGCATTTGCAGAACACTTTTGAAAGAATATGAGAGAGGAAAAAAGACTCGTAAAGCGTGTCATACTCTCTTTTATCCCCTTTTCTAGAATCCCTATTTTAGAGATTCTTGTGGAAACACATTCTGAATCTTTGGAAATTCACTTCAATTTTTCATCAGAAATTCTTTTTCGGGGAAAATTACATTTTTGAAATTAGCTTTTGCATGCCAAGAGCTTGGGACTCTTATTTCAGTGATGCTAATCTCATTTTTTCTTTATTTTCAGCCTCTTCGGGTGGAGCAGGCGCTGGCACAGTAGGCAATAACGATAATAGTGAAAGCTTCGAACAAGGCAGCGAAGTCGCAGGAGGCAGCAGGAGCAGCAGTGCAGCTGCCGCCGAAGTCGAAGAAATAGAAGAAAAGCATCATCCCCATTTTGATCGCGCTCTGATGCGTTCTCGGCGTAAAAGCGTGAGTTTCGCCGTTTGCAAAGTCAACAAGGACACGATGCAATTCGATATTGAGCACAAATCTGTGCTTTTAAACAAACGAGGTTCAGGAGGTGGAAATGGGGCATCGGGGATTGGGTTGCCTGGTGGAAGTAGCAAATCTTCCAAAGCCAATTCACCTTTAAGGCAAGTGGCCAAGAAATGGCGAGACGCCAAAAACAAGTTGGTGCTCAAGGACACGTTAAGCAACATTTGGCCGGGGATGGCGCGAAAGGATGAATTTGAGGATGAAGAGACGTTTCGCAACAGACGTCAAGAGTTGATGGAGAAAGCCAAAGCACTGGAAAATCAGGCCTCCAAACAACGAAAAACGCAAAATGATTCAGATAATGATGAAACGACTATGTAAAAATCTCGCGAAATATATTTGTGGAAAGCTCAATAAATGACCCTCTAAGCCTTTTGTTCCACTTCTTTAAATTGGGGTAGGGGCAATAAAAAGGCCAGCAGAGTAGGTAATAAAGCCACCTGCTACTGGCTCTTGTGTTTACTGTGGACCTGAAGAAAGTACACACAAAAGCCTCATTGGAGACCCCTTTTTAGGGCATTGCAGAGGTCCGTCCGGAGAGAGACATACAAACAAAAAAGTTTCGCCCATTAAATGTGATGAGTTGCCTACTCACTGCGAAACTCTTGAAAACAGACCCCCAAGAGATAGAATAGCATCCTCATTAGAATTCAAAATGTTTATTTTTTGATCTGGCCGCCCAAGTCCTAGCTCTGAGCACTGAACATTTCAAGTATTTGACATTGAAATGTTTTCACTCATCCTTTTCGAAATGAATGAGCAAAACTTATTTCAAACAATTTTCGAGTATTGTTTTGCTTACTAATTGCTTACATTTGCATACTTTTCTTTGACTTTTTCAGCTTTTGACGGAAAAGTTGAAGGAATGTCAAAAAAGGGAGACTTTATTCAAACCTTAGTTCTTCTCTCTTTCTTTGTCATAGTAGGCAGGCTGCCAAGTTTTCGCTTCTTTTCTATCCTGAGTCTCTTCTCAGAAAAAAAAAATCCTCTCTTTTGCATCTTGCCAATCTTTTATGTAATGGCAGTTCCGAGTCCCCTTTCGGCTATTCATAAAAATCCTGAAGGCAGAACAAACAGCCTATGCCTGAGGGGGTTACAAGACTGCATCAACATCGCCATTCTAGGAACCTTTTTTCTAATAAAGGAAATGAAGGCTTTTCTGATTCTGCACACATACGTAATGTAGGTAAGTAATATGCGAGCAGTACTATAAATGTTACATGTAATGTAATGATGCAGTAAGGCAGTAACATTTTTGGGTCAAAAGTTTAGAAAGACTAGACACACCAAGAAATGCAGGACACCACCTGTAACTTCTAATTATCCAGTAAGCCCATTAAAACTCACATTCACAGAAAGAACGAAAGTTTTTGCTGCTTCATTTAGATTTTTGTTTCTTTCCTTGAAAATGGAGAATAAAAAGAGACGTTCAACTACAAATTGTTTTAGAAGAAAGAAAAAAAGCTACGACCTTTTTCAAGTCGATTGCCCACTGCCTTTCACCCTCGATATCCATTTGTTAAACTTGGCAAATGGATAATTTCCGGAGTAGTAGTAGCTTTGCTGACTACTCAGACCCATTTTTTTCAAACTGTCGACACTTTTTTTCAGTTTCGAGAAGGCTTCTCGTAAACTTTTTTTCGAAAGTCTCGAAAGTCTTGAAGCGTTAAGAAAGTGAACATCATCATCAAAGCAAACGCAAGTGTTTGGCTCTCGTCTTTTTACGTTTACACTGGTTGAAAATTGATCCAAAAAGTCTCATTTTTTGACAAAGCGAGTAATGAAGATTTTTCTTGCTCGCACTATGAATTAGAAAAGATAATTTTTCAGGTGATTTATCAACAGTGTTGTGCTTTGAGCACTCTGATTAGTCTACTTGAAGATAAGTAAGATATTTCAGCCTTGAAAAGCTTCTCTCATCCTCTCCCTCCTTCTTTTCCTTTTTTTTTTTGTTTTACGCTGAAAATGTCGACGTTGGACTGCACGGAGTACGTTACGGACTTTCCTAACCTCGAAAAAGTGAAGTCAAACTTTCTCTCAAGTCATCCAACGGAACGTTTGTCACTGTCAAAACAGCAGCCCAAAGAGAAAAGAGGGGCCTTTCTAACGTTTCTAACCGCACTTTTTGAATTTTGATGCATCTTAACTTACTTCTTACAAGTACAAACGTACTCAAAATCGATCATTTAGAAAGCATTGAAAAAAACAGAGGCAGGAAGCAAACGAAAATTTCTGCATTTGAATTGCAGTTTCCACCATTTGGGATGCACACCGAAGAAAAAAGTTTTTTAGGAGGCCTATGCATTTTTTGGCGGCGAATCGGCGGTAGAGGTGCTATTTTTGGTGGTAGGAAAATGTAGTGTAGATCATCATTTTATTTCAGTAGATGTACGCATATGATATTAAAGTTCAAACGAAGAACTACGTTCGCCGCCGCCGCCCCCTTTTTCTGCTTTTGCTGTTTACGAAGAGCTGCTTGAGTAGAAAACTTGGCCTTCATGCATCTTCGTTTTTGTGCAGTTGCTAACAAGCTTCAGAAGCTTCATCAGACTTGTATTGAGCACACATTATTACCTTCACATGCCTACTTTCTCTACGTACTCTCACGTCATAGGATTACTATAGTAGGAATACATTACATATACGGACTACCCACAAAAAAGAAACACATTCTCAGGCCAAGAAAATGTCAAGGCAGATTACATAATACATAATCCGACCTCTTCCATTCGCTTCATTACATCTAAAATACAGCAGCATTGTACCAAAGTCATACTATTTCATTCCCATCTTTTTCCAACTTCTATGCTTTCTAGAAATCTCATTTCACCAACTTTTTTGCTACATCCACCGCCGCATCAACTTTTGCAATCTCGTTCTTTGTAGTATCTGATACTTTTGGGATACGTCACCAGTTCGTTGTTTCGCAGAGATACAGTCAAAAGATTGGGGAGAAGTGGATTGAAATTGTATCTTTTTATGTATTTTTCTAGCCACAGTCTGACGCTCTGCTACTACATACAAAGTCAGAATATCTCGTTCTTTTCACAGTCGATGAAGTTACAAAGAAGGCCAGCAAGGACATGTGCTGAGCTGAGCGGAGCATGGGTACATTGCTAGCCACGAAGCTTGCGCGCGTTACGAGCGCAGCTCGCATCATCATCGTCCTGTTGTGTATTCGTGGGTCAAATATCTATAGAAGTAAAGCTTTCCCGAATTTTTCAGTCGTCTAACAATCATGCCTCAGTGAATAACATCCGTTTTCAGTACCTTAGTGTCGAACATCACAGCAGAGCCTCCTCATCTTTTAATAACAAAAGATGGATTACTACGAGACTTCGCGTCATGATTACATTCAAAAGCAAATGTATCCCAACGACCATAGAGTCGACTTCTTCCCTAAGGGAACCTTGGCACCCTCACAAGTCAAAATCGTGCCAAAACCCGAATGTATTCCCAAGTTTGTCAGCAAAATTGAAGGCAATGCAGTGGAGGAAGGAGAACGGGTGTATTTTGAAGGTATCATAGACGCTCAACCTCATCCAGGTACGTAATTAAGGAGCGAGTTGTCAAGGGTAGGTTTTTAAAGGCCTTTTTGTACTGTTGCAGTGTTCAGTTGGTATTTCAACGATGAGCCCGTAGAACCTGGACAACCCGGCTGGGAAGACGCCGAGATTCATGACTCAAGGAAAATGTCCACATTAATCATCAAATACGTCCGTGAATTCCATATGGGCAAATACACTTTAGTAGCTGAAAATCAATTGGGTCATGCTGTGAGTAATTGCGACCTGATAGTACGTAAGAAACAATTTCCACCCGTTTTTTGGCAACGTTTGTACAATTACGAGGCTGAGGCTGGCTCACGATTAGTGGCCGAGGTTGAAGTTGGAGGCTGGCCAGTGCCTTCAGTCACTTGGTACAAAGAAGACGAAGTTTTAAGTACCAAAACGCATACAGAAAATTACAATGGATATTTTAATGCCTATGTACCCGATAGCCGTATTGAAGTCATTCGATTGGACCAAATCAGACACTGTGTTATTTTCCATCGGATTGGAGAGTCCGATTCAGGCGTCTATTCAGTGCAAGCTGTTAATCCTTTAGGTAAGCATACTTAGGGCCATTTCACTCCTCAATAAAATACCCATTGACATAGGCCAGCAAAGTCTTGTAATACATTACATTTTCAAGGTTGCTACACTCTTAGTGTTCTCTAATACACTCGCTCAGGAGTATTATTTTTCACGGAAATATTTTCTGTCATAGGCGAGGCCGTCTGTGAGGCCGAATTCCTCATCGTCCCTGGAGAAGGAGGTTCAGGCGACCTATACATTCCTGACAAGTGGAAAAATGGAAACAGACTCGATTGGTTGAAGGAAGACCAAAGGCCCAAAAGATTCGAAGGCGTATCCGATCCAGGGCTTAGCGATGAAGAGCGTGCAGCCATGTTCCAACGCTTTGCGAAACCTCTTCCTCGAGCATTGGAATATTTGGCTTCCTTACCCGACTATTATCCGAAACCCTTCGAAACCTTGCCTCAGGTCCCTTTCAAGCCTGATGCACATGACGTTAGGAAAGGCCAACAAGGAGGAAAGCCTACAAGGCCTTCCAAATTCGTGGCTGGACAAATCAGCCATACTGGCTACGTTTCAGACGCTGGAGGTCGCATTTTGCCCTGTTGGGCCAATGTTCAGGACCCCAATGCACCAGACCCACTTAAAATGAATTATGGACCTGTGCGACCTAATTTAAAAGAGCCCAGACCTCAACCACCTTACGTTGAAGGTCCGCCTGGACCACCAGTTTGGGAAAGCAAAGAAACTATTGAAGCATTGTATCGGATGTTGGATACGGTGGGGTGCAAATTGGAAATTAATTTACTGGACATGGAGAAGAAGAAAAAGGACCAAAAGAAGGGAAATGATGGAAGGTAAATAAGATTTTGTGCTTTGTAATAAAGCGCATTAGGCTGTGCTTTTTGCTGTGCTGCCTTTTCTATTTAGTCTCGTATATATAGAATCAGTAGACTGTGAACCACTATATGTGGTTTTTATCTAGGCAATTGTTCTCGGGAGAATAGCTATGCCATGGAAGTTGTAGTAGTACAATAGAGATGCCGCCGCGCGAGCTGCTGCACAATACATTCTTTCAGCTTTTCTACTGCCACATCTCCTATTTGCTTCCAGATCTTATATGCAAATGCAAAGCAACGAGAATACCACCAAAAAACAAGCAAACACACAACAAAGTTCCAAAGTCAAAAAATTCAGTTACTTGGAAGGTGGCAATCAAGCAGATCCGCACCCCGAATCTCATATTCCGTGGAAACAAAAGTTGGACAAAAATGTGTCTGGTGCTCAAGAAAATGCGGAAGATTTTACTAAACAATTCATGCAAGAAATGTATGGTGCCTCCGGAACCACTACTGTTCAGCATGAGGAATCTAAAGCCACTGCCACGCAATCAGTAGATGAACATTATGAGGAAATGCTTCAATATGCACAGCAACAAGAAAGACAAGAAGAATTACGTTTACATGAGCAACAGCAACAAACTGTTGTTGCAGCAGCAGCTCCAGCTTTGCCACCCAAAACGAAAATCATGTTTTCACCTTCAAGGCATCTTTTCTCACCTTCAGAAAGTGTGGATGATTCTGACACCACTTCCGTCAACACTGTCGAATATGTGCCCGTGAAAGAAAAGGTCAAAATGATTGCCCAACAACAAGAAGAAATTGTAAGACGAGAAGAACAACGAAAGCTTAAGGAAGGACCCGCGGGAGGGGTCCGAATCCTACCTCCGTCTCCAGTGACTGTGAGAAAAGAAACTTCGTATCATGAAATGACATCCACTCAATCATCTACTACCACAACACAACAACAATCGCAGCAGCAGCATCGCCAAGTACATTTCCAAGAAGATCAAAGCGTACAAATGAATAAAAAACATCAGGAATTACAGGCTCATATTCAACAACAAATGGTTGAACAACAGCAACTTGAAGCGGAACAACAACAGAAATTGAAACAACAACAACTTGAGCAACAACGATTGAAGCAATTGGAACAACAGAAAATAAAGCAACAACAATTAGAACAGCAAAGGCAAGAACAGCAACGTCAACAACAACTCGCTCTGCAAGAACAACAAAGGCAACAACAACTTGCACAACAGCAGCAGCGGCAACAACAACTTGCTCAGCAAGAGCAACAACGCCAACAACAACTTGCTCAGCAAGAGCAACAACGACAACAACAACTTGCTCAACAACAAGAAATGGCTCAGCAGAAATCCGCCCATGCCATATTCCAACAGTCTTGCCAGCAAGGCCAGATTACCAAAAGTGATTCAGCTGTCTCTGCAGTTTCCACCAGTGAGGAAATGATGTATGAAGCCGTTGCACAAGTGTCCTCATCCAGTACTGCTCAAGTAGTCTCGATGAGCAGCTCCACTACTCAACAACAACATCAGGAATCATCTGCTTCATCAGTGATGATTCCACGCTTGGAAGATAAGTACGATATTAGTTCTGGCCTTGACGAATTAGTAGCCAACGAGACGCATTCTGAGGCCTCTTACTCCTCCAACCAACAATCTTCCATTTCATCCAGGATGACTTCGCAATACTCTTCAATGTCTTCAGCGGCTAGTACCATGGTCTCTAGCAAACAGCAATCGATAGCTTCATCTAAGACGATGAAAGACTCGTCATACTCCACTGCGACTTCTAGTGCTGTGGGGTCAGTGGTAGCCCAGCCCATTGGGTATAACACAGAGGTACGAACAAAGGGTGTGTATGACCACCTAGTGCTTTGAGGTGAAGGGAAGCTTTTGCATGCAGCTTCTTTCTTTAACTTCTTGGTACTAGTAATACGTAATACATGTAGCCAATCACTTTACCTTACCAAATAAGATTGGTAGATTCAAAATTAGCCGTTACTTTACAATTTACACATATTCTTCAGGATTTTATCTAGCCTCAGGCCCTACTAGGCATACTAAACCATGACTTTCTCTAGCTTTTTGCATTATTTAACAGAAACCTAGTGATGAAGTCGCAGCCGCGGCGGCAGTTCCTTCATGGGTCCGATCCAACGTCGAAGATTCTTCAGCTCCATCAAAAATTCAATACGGATCTCCGTCTTTGATGCGACGAAAAGTTAACCAATCTCCTGCTCCGAGCATAGCTTCAGACTCTGACGGTCCTACTAAATACCGGACGCCCCCATCAACCCCGTTTCAACCCGGATTTTACAAGGCTCCGCCACTAGATGACCCATCGCAGACTAATCCATTCCCGCTTTCGCCTCGTACCGCACGCTCGTCCCGAATCACCAAGGTGAAAAGTTCGGACAGTATTTCAAGTACTAACAGTAAGAAATTGCGACGAAAGCAAATTGAAGAGCAACGTGGAGCCCACCATGCAGCAGGATCTGATAGCGAAGATGAACATGAAGAACTACTATGATGAAAACCTCAATTTCGTCTTTTGTTTCTGATGCAATTTATTTAGTAGAAAATAATAATAACCTTTGTTGCTAACACGATATATATGATTTCACTGCTCAAAAATTGCATGTTGTCAGAAATACAAACTGAAAAATCACGAAAAAATTGGCGAAATTTTTACGCTTTTAAAATCCTTAAATTTAAGTTTTCACAAAAAATATGTCAAAATTGCGAATCTTTTAGAAAACAGACAAAATGCAGAAAGGAAAAAGTAAATTGGCTGAAAAGTAAAAGAAAACAGGGAACAAAATTGCAGAAATACTTTCGTCGAAAGAATGCTAAGAAATGCATGATCATTACTTAAAAAAAGAAAAAGAGGTGAACTGCAAAATTAATTATCACAATGTGGAAGTCTTGGGAGATTGAGTTTCAGAGGAAGAAGAAGAAGTTTTGGCCTTGGATGGACTTGCAAAGGCATGAACTTTTGGCAACTCTGACTTCTTAGGTTGATGCTGCTGCGGCGGTGAGACTTGAGGCTTTGGCCTTTCTTCTATGCTTTTCTCTGTTACTGATGCCTCAGAAACTTTCGTTGTTGGTGAATTTGTTGAGGTGGAACGAACATCTTTGGCTTTTCCAGGATAACTTAGTGTCATTCTATTCGTAGAAGCACTCAAAGTAGTTACTGCTTTCTCTTCTTCTGATATGTGAAACTGATAAAGCCTCGTGTCCATATCACAAACTTCATCGATGTCCGCCTCAATGTTATTCTCTAAATCAAAGCGAATAGTTCCTCGCAGAGCTGACAGATACTTGACCGCGTCGTGATGGCCCATTTCAGTGAAAGAATCGCCATTTACGCCTGATGATCAGAGAAACAAAAATAGATAAAAGCATTCACATTATAAATAATGGTAAATCAAGTACCTAAAATCACATCTCCAGCATAGATTTTCTGATTGCGTCCGACAGCGGAGTTTGGAAATACTTCACTGATGATAATGGGAAGACCATGTTCAACACCACCTAAAATCGCCATGCCAAGTTCATCTGCGTCGTGTTTATGTAGATGAACTTGTTTAATTCGACTTTTGACGGGTTTAATTTCACTTGGTTTCTTGACATGACCATTGGCATTGGAGACTGAGTCTGGTTTAGCTTCACTTGTCTGATTTGGTCTTTGCTGATCCCGCAGTTTTTGCTTGGAGTAACACATGTTGGCAATGGTTTTGGACCTTTGTAAATGCATTTCAGCTTCGATTTGGGCCCACACCTGTTGTTTGTGTTCTTGTGTCGCATTTGAGGCTAAGAGGATTTGAATTTGTTGGATCCGGCCGGCCAATTCCTTGTCTAAATATTTGGCGTCTAAACGAGCTCCAACTATTTCACTTTCAAGTTCTGATATTTGTTTTCGCAACTGTTGATTTTCTGAAAAGATCAAAAGGGTAAAAAAGGGACTCGATTTCTTGGAAAGGTCAAGAAAATTACCTGCATCTAAGGCGTTCAATTTTTCTCTTCGACCAATCTCCTCCCAGTCTGCCTTTTGGATGGCTGCCAAATCATTAGCTAACCTTAGTTGAACCTTTTCGGCTAATTTCTCTTGATCCTTATTACTTTCCAAAGACTGACTTTTTGATTTCAAAATAGAATTTTCTAATAAACATGACTGTAACAAACACAACAAGTAGGATTTTTCTGTTTCACACTTATTCAATGACTTTTGATTCTCGTTCAATTCTTCTTTTAAATTGATGACTTCCGCTTCTAATTTGGCATTGACTTGAAATATAGTTTGAGATTTATGCACTAGTTGCACAAAACAATGTCCAATGTTGGCCAAAAGTCTCCTTTCGTTGTCATAAATCTCTTCTAGTTCGTATTCTTCAGAGACATTACGCACACATTGATCTAGACTCACAAAAGACTTGTCAAATTCTTTTTCAAGCAAATCCAACCACTTGAACCCAGAAAAATTGGTCATTTTTCATCAATTTCCCATTTGCTGCTGACGTGACGTGAATTTGTTGACATAACAAAACAGTTTTCTAAGTGTTTACTGAGACCCCCCTTGCCACTCGACCGATGCTACAAAAGTCAAGAATATCCTGTGGACAAGTGCACTAGTTTTTCTGTCAACTCTAAACGAACGGAAGCGCGAACAAAGAGCGACTGGAAATAAGTCTGAACTTTAATCCAACAAGCATTTGAGGAGCCTGGAGTACAACTGACCAAGAATTCCAATCTTTTAAAAGAGTTAATCGAGTGTGTAACAAGCAGTAATTCATAAATCATAAAAGTCCACGTATGTTGCGAGAGTTGCAAGTAAGTTATACTTTATAGCGATAAATTGAATTGGAGTTTGAAGGCCTCAACTTTTTCAAAATTCTTTTTTGAAAGAAAAGCAACGATAATAAAATTCTAAGCTTAAAAAGGATGAAGGGAAGCACCAAAACTTGCGAAAAAGTCAGTATTTATTTAGACTTTCAATTTGACTTCAAAAGATGGAGTGGCAATTTCGCAAACAAATCTTGCTTGGTTATCGCAGCTCCAATCGTTCCATTTGCCTTGAACATAAGAATCTGAATCCTGGTTGACATTAACGCAATTTTCATCGTTTCCAGAATTGTTGGGCTCACCATCATTCCACAAAGTAAATGCCAAAGCATCTCCAGAGGTGGCATAACCGAAGCTACGAAAAGAAAAACTTTTAAAACGTCTAACCTCCTCGACAGTTTGGAGAATAATCTTACTTTCCGTCGGCGTTTCTGGTGATTCCAATCCAATATGTGACATCGTCTCTGAAACTGCCGTAAACCCAATCATGCACCAATTTGTGACTTGCCATGTTAGTAGGTTCAACAACTTTGGCACCCAAAGATTGACAAGTTGCAGTGGCTTCAGCATAAGTGACCGCAGCGGTACCAATGGCATAGCAAGCATCATTGAGCAAAGTGAATCCAGAAGGACATGGTTGTTTCTTGTAATCAAAAGTGGCCACAATCCATCCTTGAAGCTCATAAGTGCACACAGAATTTCTTGAAGCTTTGCATGTATTGTCATTCATAAGTCCACCGCTAACAATTTCAGCACAGTCTTCACCATCAGCACCATCACCATGATCGTAATTGTTGGGTTCACCTGAATTCCAATTGTTGACTTTCACTGCAGACCCAGAGGTGGCATACACCCAATTTCCCTCATCAGCAATGTCATTGACACCGATCCAAAAGTCTCCTAAGCCAGCAGATTCGGCCATTTGACGAACAGCAAGACCTTCAGCTGCGGTTTGAGGTTCAAAAAGTTTGGCACCTTCAACTTTGCATCTTTGAGTGGCAGTTTCGTAGTCTTCGGCAGCACCGTTGAATTGGAAACAAGAGCCATCAACTTGAGTCCAACCATCGGGACACAAAGAGGTATTGGTGCATTCTTTTAGAAGTACAAAATGAAATTATTTGCAGGCAAAAACCTTTTTAGAAGATCAGTTACCATCTGCAGTCGAAACTCCAAAAAGTGCAAAAGAAACGAAGAGGATCACAGTAGGGAAACCCATTTTGACGAACGAGGCCCTTTGACAAGTTCAAAGTGACTTGATGTTCCGATCTGACAGAGAAGCTTTATATGCGGAACTTTTAACCACTTGGACAAGTGTTTGACATGGAAGATTTTGTGAAAAAAAGTATGTCTTTAGCATTATGGACAAGACACTTGTGTCAGAGTGAAGAAAAGGATGATGTGCGGTAAGCCAAATGCTTTTAGGGTGCATAACAAAAGACTTGAAGTCAAAAAGCAGTGACCTTGTAAAGAGAGCTGTTTTGAAAAGTTTATTGAAACGTTTCATCTTTAGTTCAAGAATTTGTCATTCGCACTAGCTTTAGCTTTTTCACAGCAGCAATGTTCAGTTTCTCCTTTTTGTTGCTTTCTCCACTTTATCTGCGAATTTAAAAAGCCATCACTTGTTGCTCTAGACAAGAGTTCAAAATCGCTAAACTGTAGTAGAAGATTAGAACAATCTATAACGTGACATTGATGAAGTATAAACACGTTCAGCTCACTTGCCAATGTTCAAGACACAAGAAGCTACAGTAGGATGATTATCAGAGCTTGACTGAGGGTTGCAAAAAGATTTAGTGCAAAGTTAAGCAGCTTAGAAACACATAACTTTAGGGTCAAGGGTAGTCCGCGAATTGGATCGTAACTTGAGAAGAAGATTATCTGTTTTTTGCACCCTAGAAAAAAAGAAAGATGCTTGATGTGTATTGTGTAGCATTTTGAACACCTGCTTTTGTAATAAAGAAAGCTTTGGAATTTTATGCTGCTTTTTTTCAATCGAGGTTCCGTGAATTCAATAAACCTGTTGAACCAATAAGTTGGCAACAAGTGGCTCTCCAGTCTCCAACAAGAACAAAAACAAAAACGGCTGAGCTGGACAAACCATTATCTATCTGGTTGCTATTACAATGCCTGAAGAATATGTTATCTGTCATTTGTGCCAGAATCAGATTTCCAATGAAGAACAATCGAAATTGAATCACCTTTTTACCCATCACAGTGATATTGCAAAACCGTTGTCATCCTGTAGTCTTTATTGCGTCGTGTGCGCAGCCACTTTTCCCACAGCTTACCATTTTTTGTGTCATTTCCATTTTTCTATTAAAGACGGTGAATGTCCACATTGTTTCAAGTTGTGTAATGAACAAATTTTGAAGCAACATATTCAAATAGTGCATGAAACTCTGTTCAATCGACACATTGCAAAGACAATCAATCATAAGAATTTAGAAGAAGACTGTGCCTCAAAAACGTTACTGTCGTCCACAACCACTGACATTGATCTAGACAAATTGGATTTGCTTCTTCCATGGTTAACCAATGTTGCAGGAGACAAAACAAAAATAAATCATAAAGTAACAAGAAGGACATTTATGAAACTGAAACTCTCTGACTATATATTGAAAAAAGAGAAAGAACGACGACGAAAAGAAAATTCATCCAAGTTGAAAAAGATTCGAGCAGAGAAACAAAGAAAGAAATTGGTTGAAATACAAATAGATTGACACTAGGTTTAGTGACTTGTGAGTGGATTTTTTCCGTTTGAAGTTTGTAGTAGAATGAAGGAAGATGGATAACAAAAACCTGCCATAAGGCAGTGTGGCAGCCGCCTCATGCACAACTTCTGAAAAATATGTCAGACAAACACATGTGAAAAAACATCAGCGTCATCATTAAAACTAGATAGTGCTTATGATGAGAGAAGATGAATTGTGTGTTTTGCAAAACTTCAATACCTCATGAAGCATTTGAAAAAATCCTACACATTAGAGGTTTTCACATGGATGTCGGACGGTTTCCCTTCAGTACTTATCATTGCCTGGCATGTAACATAAAATGTTGCGTTGAGTCTCACTTCATGCGATACCTAATCTATACTCGAGTAAGTTTTACTATTTTTTGGTTGGCCAAAAAATTAACTTTCTTTATTTAGAAAGACGATTTTACATGCGCACTGTGTTCAAAATCCACCGACGAAAATAAGTTGAAATCCCTTTATTTGCCTTTACTGACACATGATGTGGATTTGGATGCATTAGATTCTGGCTTATCTTGGCTGCAAGAGCCAATAAAAACTAGCACCTTGAGGTCACTAAGAAGAACCTTTTATTGCAGTAAATGTGATATGACTTTTGTAACTAAAGTCCTTCATAAACAGCATCTCGAAGAACATCAATGAATGGTTTTGCTAGGTTGCGAGTCGGTTGAGCATCAGTCGAAGGTTGCGATTTAAAGTTGTAACCTTGAAGAACGGTGGGTTCTTTCTTCCACAAAGCAGAATGCGGAAGAAGAATTGTTAGTTGAAACCTTATGTTCTTGCCATCAACTTCATTCGACGTAGACCTGGATTCTTTGGACGAGAAAATTATTTGGTTAGACACTTTTAAACGAAGAATCATTGGTTCATCCAAATTATCACCATCACCAATGTTGCTGAACGCGTTGACCGTCTCTTATAAGTGTCCTTTTTGCGATACAGACTTTACGAAACAAGCCAACTGGATTCAACATACTTGTGTACAAAGAAAAAACGTTGGAGGAGTAAATGATCAAGCGAAAATTAATGCAACCAAATCAAACGTTAAAGGCACTGATGACGTAGAAGTGATTGCAGTTATCGAACGTCCAACAGCAAGTCAAGATGCTGCCATTCAACCTCAAAATTCAGATTCTCCTGAAATTATATTTGAAAACGAGCTTATAAATGATGATGCCATTGATAATGAGTTACAGAAATATATTGAAGTTTAAAAAACCCTGTTAAAATCAATCATTTTGGAATTCCAGATGATGGCGGTGTCCCTTGAGTATTCTTGGCGTCGTCGTGTCGTTAATCCTCATTTTTACAATCAGTTGGTAAAATTCCTTCTTAGTGAATGGTTCAATGTAAGAATTCCCATGGAACAAGACCAAGGTTTAGATGATATTGATCAAAGTCTCCCAAAAATTGAAAAAGTATGGAGCATATCAGGTGTAAATGCAACACCGAAGAAGCCAGCTTTTCAATGTGATTTCTGCAATGAAGAATTCAGGACAATTCAAAGCATGAAGGCTCACCTACGAGGACATGCGCATAAACATAAGGAAAATAGGCCTCCCTATTTTTGTCAAGCTTGCTCAAAATCCTACCTTGAAAACGATAAATTACTTGAACACATCAAGCATCACTACAGATCATTGAAATCAGATCATGAAGAAAGTTTCAAAATGGATTCTTCTCCTTCGCCTCCTAAATTATCTAGATTCGGTTGCAGAATCTGTTCAAACACATATTCTTCCAAGCAAACTCTGAAAAAACACGAAGAAAAGGCTCATTCATCGAAGGTCAAAATAAAATCATATGAATGTGACCTTTGTGGTGAAACAGTGCCAAAGTATCAAAGAAGTTCCCATCTTCGCACCGTTCATCCTACCTACCTCAACTGTGACATCTGTGATGTCCGCTTTGTCAGTAAGAGACATTTGAACAATCATAAAAGGAATAAGCATCAGAAAGCAGTGTATGGTTGTCGGTTTTGTCTTCAGACTTTTACTTCTACGGACCACTTGAAGTTTCATGAAATGCGTCATTCCAAAGAAGAATCACTATACGATAGATTGATTGAAAATATCAAGATGAAGATATCAGATGACAAACAACATAGCAAATTCACTCCACCTTCCACTCCTTCTAAACCTTCTAAAACACTAAGATTTATTTGCAGAATATGTTCAAACACATATGCTTGCAAATACGCACGGAACAAACATGAAACAAAGGCTCATTACAAACAGCAGGTTGAAGTCAATACATATAAATGTGACCTTTGCGGAGAAAGAGTGCCACAATCTCAAAAAATATGGCATCTACGTGCCATTCATCCCACGCATATCGAGAGAAATAAGTGTGACATCTGTCATCTAAGCTTTAGCGACAGAAATGCTTTGAACACTCATAAAAGGAATCAGCATCAGAGTTACTTGTATGTTTGTCGTTTTTGTCCAAAGACTTTTGCTTATGTGGATCACTTGAGGTATCATGAAATGCGTCATGCCAATGAAGAAAAACAACATTGATTCATCAATGCACCATTTTCTGTGTGTCAATTGCAAACTGAACTACCGAAGCTTGACTCTCAATCATATCCATCTGGAACTCATACATTCTGAAGGAAGAAATCGCGCTGATTTAGAACTCTTTTAAGGTTCCGGAGTCACTTGATGAATCATCAATAAAATAGTATGATACAAAAATATGCATACGTCAAAGGAAACCAAAATCTATTTTAAAACATTACTCAACAGGAAATCGCTATTATACCCTTGAATAAGCACTGGCACTGTTAAGGAAGCTGGAAAATAGCACAATCTCTCTAAATGGTCTCCTGAAACCTGAGCTCCCACTTTTGTAAGGTCATTTGTCTGAAACGTTTTGTGCTCACCAGGTGTCAAAATGATTGTTCTCATCTTCTTATTCTGTCATATCCTTACCTACATTGTCTCAATTACTTTGAGATTAATCATCTACAAGTACATCCAAAAGAAACCCCTTGGTCTTCAATCCATCCTTGATCCTTTGATTCTTGATATCATCAGGTTACAATTGGTATAATTTTTCCTATGGTATTTGTCTGTTTTTCATGATCATCAAAACTTTGCTGATTTTCAAGAGAAGTCAAGCAGACGTATCTGACTCAACCATAGTTGGAGGCTCTAGAATTTTTGGTTTGGTAGTTGTCATCCTAAGATTTGTAGGGGACTTTTTAGTCATGCAACCTGCACCCGCAGTTATGACCAAGTTTTTGACGGGTACTGATCAACAAACGTAAGTAAATTTTTGCTTTGATTTTTCAAGTTGTAATTCATGTGTTTTTAGGTATTTAAGAAATGGTCCCTTCCAAATTATCTTAGTGGTTGCTTTACTACTGAGCATAATTTTTTTCTGGGTCACAAAACTTTCAGTATCTTCAGAAGAAGCAACAGAAGAAAAGAAAATGATGGTTGTGGCACTACCATGGAGTTTTTTACTAGTCATTGCATTCATAAGCTTCATAAGTTTGCAGATGATTGGAAAAGAAGATCAAGTGGGTGAATTTATGTTGACTTCCTTGATTTTGGCTGGTGTTGGAGAAATATTTATTATATATTTTATCTTGACCCTTCCCAAATTGAAAACTTTTGCAGCAGCGGAAATTCGTAAAAATTTAGTCTTTACCCTCCCCAATTTGAAAACTTTGAAAATTCACAAAAGGAACCAAGTTTTGCCATTGTAAGTCGTGAAAGTGAAAGTTGTAACATGCACACCACACGCGTGATTTTGATCATAATTGTGTTGCCAAAGTAAAAATTGTGATTTGGATACATTCTTTGGTCAGTCCGGTCATGATAGTCGAAATCAAAATTAAATTAGCTAGAAAAACAACGCAGAAAAAAAAATAAACTAGGAATGTTTATTACAAAATTAATCAATAATCATTCATAATTTTCAAATAGCAACTGAATCGTAATCCCATAGGAAATTATCCTCGTCATCTTGGTCGTTTCCAAAAGCCTGAATACCGACAGGTGCGCTTATAAAACGGTGTAGCATGGGCCTATTTGCCATGATCAGCTTAGGCAAAATCTTCCAT
Organism: Oithona nana; assembly: GCA_900157175.1. Classification (NCBI taxonomy): domain Eukaryota; kingdom Metazoa; phylum Arthropoda; class Copepoda; order Cyclopoida; family Oithonidae; genus Oithona; species Oithona nana. The sequence goes on along the minus strand of LT727912.1, from coordinate 307,067 downwards.
TCACTTGTTCTCTCCATTGATTTGGAAGTGGTCCCGATTGGAGTAACTTGAATCTCAGATTCACCCTCATCTTCTTCAAGGATGTCCGATTGTATTTTAGACACTCCCTCAAATGGTCCGTTCAAATCAATGCTTATCAAATCATCTTCCATATGCTGATTCTCTTGTACATCTTGAAAAATAGGTGTACTACTTGAAAATCTTTGCAGCATTGGACGTCCGGCAGGTGCACTCATATGACGTTTCAATCCGGATCTTTTTGTTCTTGTCAAGGGCGGCAAGATTCTCCATTTACGTTGTTGTCCACTAGTTTTCAGGTCTAATGTTTTCGGATGATCTTTTGGAGTTGGACTCATTGGAAGAATGGAACCTCTTCTAACTTTGGAAGACTTGATGTAACGCCTCGGAAAATTGGATGAGATAACGCTGTCATCATCTTCCGAATTTTCTGATCCTTGTCCAGAGTCTTCAGAAGGAAGAGATTGAAGGTGCGTTTTTTCCTTCATTTTTTCAGCCAATTTGACTTCAATCATTTCTACGGCTTCTCTTGAAAGCACAGATGCAATCAAGGACTTGTAGGCTTTAAAATTGTCTCTCGGCTTCCCATCATCTAAAAAGAAATGAAATATGGATGGATTATCTCTGGATGTTTTCAACATTACCTTTGAAGTAAGATTTGATGACATCCCAATCCATTTTGATTTTGTTATCTTTCACCTTCAAATCCATTTTCAATTCAATTCTGAATTCATCATTTTTTGTGCCTTCCATTTGGCCAGCACCTTCTGCAAAATCCTCTGCAATAAGAGTTTTGGTTAATCCTATTTCGTTGCCACATAATCCAAATGTTTTTTCAAATTCTTCTTCTCCGTATCTGGCTTCAATCTCATCGATATCAATCTCGGATAAAGCTTTTGCAATGCCATTGAAATCCAAAGTTTCTATTTGCTCTATTTTGCTGCTATGACTTCCCATTTTGGATGTGATCGTTCAACTGTTATGATTAACCAAAATCTTGACGATTATAAAGTGCACAATCAATGCACATTCAATCATCGATGTTATGTGTTTTGTAAATAGTTGAAACATTTGGTGTTGCCTAACACGTGAAGGGAATTTAGCACGCGGCTGACGTCTTGTAACAGTCCTTATTTTTCCTTGTCCAAAATTAAAATAAACACTGATGCTGTTGTGATTGATTGCGCAAGATGAATCATAAATGTACTACGATGTTTACTTGTATGCCTTGTATGGCAAAGTGAAACAATAACAGCACCAAACTTCTAGTATCTATACGATGTATACAATTTTAAAAAACAGTTGGACATGAAATAACATAGCAACTCTTGCTAATGTTACGTCAAAACTAGAATAAAACCGTACTGTAAATTAAGGTAATCTAATTGCATGATTTGATTAGGATTGCAAAAATGAATCTTCAACATGCGTAATTTTTCGTCAAATTAAAGTGGCAAAATGAGTTTGTAAACAACAGAAGATTTTAAAATTAGAAGAGTACTGCTAAAATTCTCAAAATTATAAGTGCAAAAAGTTCAAAAAAGTAAAAAGGTAGATCTCCATCAAAACGGAACAATTATATGTATCACACGCAACCTTTCTATGTCAACAACGCTACGCGCACTCTCCTCTGCCCTTTAAAAAGCGATAGGCAGAAAGCAGGCGCGCTTGCCTGCAACGCGCAGCCAAGCAACCTTGATGGGACGCCAACAACACATCAGCTGGAGAACAAGCAGAAGTAGAAGCAGCAACTTTGCATCGTAATACCACTTGCCACCACTTTGTTCGACCAAACAAAGATTTTGTCAATGGTGGGAGCTTGCCTTTAACGGACGTAAACGGACGAGGCTTCGTTTATTTCATATCGATTTCACATCAAGTACTCAGCGTCATTGATCAACATGGCTGATTCATCACCAAAGCCTTCGACTTCAAAGGCAGAAAATTCTAACCCAGTGGTTCCTGTCAACCCCCAAAAACGCAAAAGACGACGAACCCGGAGTCACAATTCATCCCCCAGTCCAGGCCGAGGATTTTTCGTGCCTGGATTTGAAAATCCGGGCTCGAACAGTCACAAAATGATGTCTTTGCATGAAATCATGGATGCCGCAAGAGGTAAGAAAAATCAAAGCATTTTTTCTAGAAGCTTCTAGAAAGTGGGACAAGCGAAACAAAGAATTTGTTGCTAGTCTTGTTAGTGCATATCCGGATTCATCAATAAATGCATAAATGGATATGCAATGCATGCAGTAGTTTGTTGAAGACAAAGGATAAGTGTATGCGCATTGCGCAAGGTTGTACAAGACCTACAAGTCATGCACTTGAAAGTAGTTGATGCACAAAAAAGGGTGACCTCTATCAACAACTTCTTTTTGTTTCTCAAATTGATACCTAGTCAAATTTTTTGTCAGTGAAAAGGATACCTGGGTGCCGGGTGGGTGGTTTGGAATGGGTTAACGTAATGTCACTCAAAAACTAGTTTGGCTCTTTTTGCTGCATCAATAATGCTGATGCGCCATAAATGGAAATCTACCTGCAAAATCTACATTTTTATTGCGTCGTTTTGCAAAGAAACTGAAAATAGTAGTACGTACTACGTAGTTCAATTTTAGAGTGATTTTATCGATTGTATGTGGTTTTACAAACACAATGTTTCTATCATAAATGCGCAAAAAATTTGCATGGATATGGAAAAAAATTATCAGCGTAGGATGTACAATTTTGCCCAATTTTCATTTCGTTGCAAATATTTCTTTTTTACTTAGACTACTTCGATCAACAATTCCACTGCCCACATACCTTGTCTCCGTAATTTGTTGTCTAGTTACCTACATACACGGTCATTGCCACGAAAATCATTAGCAGAATGTTGTTATGTAACTAATAAAACTTTTCAGGTGTGACCAATATGTACCTCGCCCACGAGATCGCCGTTGATAAAGATTTCATGCTTGAAAAACTCAAACCCGAAGTCCAGCCCGGTTCCATGGAAGAACATGTCAAGAACATTGTTCATCAAGCATTTTGGGATGTCTTGCGCACAGAGTTGTCGGAAGATCCACCAGTATACAATCAGGCATTGAATCTCTTAACCGAGATCCGTGATACTTTGATCGGCATGTTGCTACCCAGTCAAAACCGAGTCAAAGATGCCATTGCTGAACGATTGGATGTGGAACTCATTGCGCAGCAAGCGGAAAACCGTGTTTTAGATGTGAAAGAACACGGTCTTTTCATCATTGATCTACTCGGAAAATTATGCGCTCCGGTGCGTGATGAAGAGGTGGCAAACTTACGTACACATTTGGATGACTTAGTTCAATTGTTCAAGGAAATCATGAAAGTTTTGGACCACATGAAATTGGACATGGCCAATTTTACTATCCAACAAGCCCGACCTTTGATCGTTTCTCAATCCGTGGAGTATGAGAAAACCAAGTTTAAAGAATTCTTAGCTACTCAAAATGACGGCTTGGCCATGACTAAAGCATGGTTGATCCGGCATGCACCTACCGAGGAAGAATTGAAGAATGACCAAGAGGCTAAGTTCCATAGGCTGCTGATCAACAGGGTTTTGACCGAAGGCTTTGTGGAGCTTTTGGAATGGGACGAGTATCACGGATGGCCTGAAACTTTGGCTATGGATGCCCATCGCTTTTTAGCTCTTCGGGATCAACTTGAACGGGCTGCCATGTCCACGGCTGTTATACTCTTGACTTTTAGCAACATCAGTGGATACGTCATTCCTGCCCATGCCCAAGGTCTCAAAATCACCATCAAAAAACACGTTGATGTACTCCTAGAAGATTTTAATGATGATACCGATCTCTTGAAAATCCTGCCAAATGTTGGATTACAAGTCATTCAAGACATCAATGCTTACTTGACCACTATGAAAAAGGACGAATTGCCTGAAAGTACTACTAATACTCTCAAGGATCAAATTGCCGAAATGGAGGATCCTAATCATCGTATCCGTGATTTGGTTCAAAGAAGAATTGTGGATTTCAACAAGCAAGCCATTTCTGCGGCACGTACGGCACCACTCCAGATTCCTCCAGGATTGACATTATGCCAAAAGGAATTGGCACAAATTGCCGGAGCATTTGTCCGCCTGGTCACCTATAACCGTTCGGTCTTTACTGAAATCTACCACGAGATCATTGAAAACCATGTCCTTTTCAAGCCCAAAAATGAAGAATCCGCAAAAGCACATCAAGAAGAATAAATACATCCTGGTTCCATATGGTGAGAGGGTATTAACATTACTGTCTTTGAACACTGTAATTAGGCACGCTTTTTAACCACAATTTTTCTGTTGATTTTTTTTTGTTGCAAGGTGATGTATAGAGTCATGAAATATACACAATTCTAGTTAGTAAAATAGTTGAAAAATAAGCTCATTTTTAATATGGGATCAAGTTCATAAAAATAGGTAAAATTATCCACGATATGGACCAGACCAAGATATGATGGGGTACTTGATTGGCTTGTTTTCGTAAAAATTGTAAGACTTGCACTAATATCAAATTGCTTGGTTGCCGTTTCATAGGCGTCAAAATTCCGATTTTGGTGAGGTATTCTTTCAAAGCCGGAGGATCATCTATGGTCATCACTGGTGAATACTCGCGTTCTTCTTGACGAGTCCACCAATCTTGAGCGCTTTCTGATGAGGTAAAATGGTACTTGTACAATTTTGAACGGATGAATTTCGGCGCTTTCTTCAATTTTTGATTTGGATCCATTAATGCCATAACTTCAGGTTTTCCTGAAAGAAGAGTTAAAATCAGTGATGCTTGTCGCTATGATGACGACAAACGTTTCATATAAAAATAGCCCAGTCATCAGTAAATCCCAGGTAAACAAAAATGCTACGATTTTTGACATTTTTATGCTTGAACAATGCAGTGGTATTCACTCAAAGTATCAAAGAAAGTAAACTGAGTGCTCAAGAAGATTATTATAAAGTGATATCAGAACCGCATCAAAATGCCTGTACAATTCTCAAAAGAATTTCCGGTACTTGGGCACCAAAATGTGGATTTAATGATGGTGAAAAATTCATCTGCATGGAAAATCTATATCGTGACTTGCAAAATAACACTTGTTTAGTTTACTCATTTGGGTTGCAAGATGATTGGGACTTTGAGGTATTTATGGCCAATTTGGGTTGCACTGTGCAAGCTTATGATCCAAGCACATATTGGACGCGACCTGAAAACTCCTACAATGTGCCAAATTTGCATTACCATCAAATTGGTATTGGCTTATATAATGGTGATTTGCCATTGAAAACACAAACTGGAGAAGAGAAATTATTGCCTGTAAAATCTCTTAAAAGTCTTTTGAAAGAAAATGGTGATTGGGGAAAACCCATTTCGTACTTGAAAATGGATGTGGAAGGCAACGAAATTTGGTGTTTAAACCAGTGGCTCAAATCGGGAGTGATGCAAAATGTGCAACAATTTGGCATTGAAATGCATAACGTAGTGATTGAAAAACATAATATGAAAAAGACTTTTAAAAATATGGTGAATTTTATCGCGACCATAAAAGAAAAATATGGTTTGTCTTTGGTTGCTACCAATCCTAATTTATGTCAAGGCAAAGAATTTTTCTACTATCCATTTCACGATTTATTATTTGTCAAGAAATAAACTTACTTTCTAAAATTCTGTAGAGTAAGGAAAGGAACCAAGGATTATGCTGGTAATCTCCCAATGCTGCAAACCACATTTGCCAATCTAAACGTGGTTGATGTGGTAACACAAATTGTGGCGCTTCACTCAAATTGCCCGGTTTGTAACGAAAATGCAATTCTTTCCAAGGACCATTTCGTTGGTTGGCAACTTCAATGATGACTTCTGGTCGGCCCCCAACTCCAGTCATTCTACGGAAAAGTCCATAAGAGCTGACCAAGTGTAGATTTTGTGCTTGTTCGACAAATGTGTTGGGTAAAAGTTGCAATTTTTCGTTGATATAAGGCGGCGTTGGTTGGCCCACACCTCTTGTAAAAGTAGGCACAGAGACCAAAAACATGCTGGTGGCAACGCAAATGTAGATTCCGGACCAGATCATATGGATGATTTTTCGAAAAAATCCACTATTTCGATTGTAAACATCTTGTGGATTCAAACATTTGTAGACAGTCAACAGAGCAGAAAATGTCAAGGAAATTCCTCCCAAAACCACACCAAGAAATGTGAATTCACTCATGAAACGGTTAAAGTCACCTTTGGTGAATTTGAGGTTCAAATCCAAAGTTAAGGAACCGGACTTATCATCGGCTTTGACATCTAATGCCAAAATGTACCAAAAAAAGGCGATGCACATGTACCCTGCCATATTGATAATTTTCGGTAATTTTGACGTAAATCCATAACTTTCCATCAAATTGTACTTCCGGAACCAAGAATCGTCAATAAGACTAATACAGAGGCCAATGAATAAGAAGTTGAAAAAGTTGTAATTTCCAGTCAACATAATGACTATCATAAGTAAAACTTGATGCAAAAACGTGAATTTTCGAAGATTTTCAGTAGGTGCGAAGAATAAGAACACTAATCCAACTTCAATGAAAAATGTTCCGGCCACACTCAATTTGTGGAAAAATTCAGGTAATTGGTAAGCAAACCATGCCAATGGTGTTGGTATGCACTGAGATTCGTAATGAGTTGGCAATGCTGTCAAACCCCACCAAGTCGGACATTGTGATGTTAATTTGACGACACCTGATGCAAACATCATCCGAAATAGAAGCCAACGAACTAGCATCAAATTCAAGTGATCATATGGACGAGGTACGTAATAAGTGGAACCATGAAATGGCGCGACGATGATGCACAAAAATCCAATTTCCAAGAGTAAAATGTCCCATTGGAACCACATGAACGTCTGTCCAACTTGATATATCGACTGATACAGGATCCACAAAGTGATAAATGTGACTTTGCTGTTCCATGAAGGTTTCAATGCTGCAAGGAGTCCCAAGGCAGTGCCAGCTAAACAAAGCAAATCCAACATCAAGTCTGGAGATAATCCCAAAGCTGTAGAAAACCACAGTAGGGTAGGACGGCCTTTGAGCACTTGATACACTTCTGAAGGTTGAGTCCAATCAAAGTCCGTAAAGAATCCATGAATTGGTAACAGGCCTTGAGGCCCGTACAGGCCTGGTACTTGGGGATAAAGACTCAAGAAAGCCATAGCGTAACATATTGCACAAATTCTTAAATACAGAGTTCTCGTGAAGGCTAAATCAGATCCAGATTCACACAAAACCATTTTTCTGGAAAAGTTTTTCTGAGATTTGTTGACGTTTACATATCGGAAAGTTTATTTGCCGGTAACACGAAACCTACCTATTTGGAGCTAATCAAGAGCTTACAAGGTGCTTCTTAGCATTTTTCAAAAGTAATGCGAAGAATGAATATTTTCCATTAAAGTTTTTGAACCAAAACAGGAGGAAGGTTATGATGTTTCACAATTCAGCCTTGATTTAAGACTTTTTCAGACATGTTTGTTCAAAGAAAATCGACTGAAATAAAAATCTTTTAACTTCAGGCATGTCAAATTGAATTGTCCTAAACTCAAATAAACAGATCCTCTGCCGATATCCGTTTATTTTAGTTTTAGAATGAGCCCAACCCAAATTAATTGAAGACAATCAGAAGATTTTACAAGTTATATACAAAGCTATATTCTGAACATTCTGAAGACTGAAGTTGAATACAATCTGGATTGTTGAAAAATAAGTACATAGCTGGTCTGGTAGTCATGATTCGTATAGGTAGGTAATTAATTAGGAATGTATATTGGAGGAAACTTTTAAAAAGGGGAATTACAATAAATTCATTCTGACTTCTTGCCTTCGTCTTCATAGTTTATGCACCGATTGTAGTATATCTTGGCTCGTGATAGGCTAGCTCTTGCTGTCAGTATCACCAGAGGGTACTAAAACATTCGCAATTCAGTCCTTTCTGTCAGCTTTTCCGAGGTTTTTACTTTAACATCAGTAAACAGACCGTCATCGCACACCAGTGAAAGTTCGTGATAGCTAATCCGGATTCGTCCTAGGTGCTTGGTCCATAGTTATCTTTGTTCTCTTGAACAAATGTTGACTTGATGATGACCTGAAAGAGTAAGATGAGTAAAGAATTTCAAAAATAAAATGCTTCTAACTTGCTTTACCTTCATTTGGCTTATATCTCGTTACGATGTTGATTGACTACTGTTTTCGCTGCAAGCGGTATGGTTTCAATTGATGCCGGGTTCATTGATGACGACTCATTGATGCCGACTAAATTGATGCCCATACTTTTTGATGCCAGGCTCGATTGATGCCCAACTAGGCCGATTGATGCCAGTCACTATTGATGCCCAGGAAGCTCTTTTGATGCCAAGCAAGCTCTTTTGATGCCGGTCTCTTTTGATGCTAGTCACTATTGATGTCGGTCACTATTAATGTCGGTCACTACTGATGCCGGTCACTAAGTACTGATGCCGGTCACCGTTGATGCCGGTCTAAACCACAAACCCGAATTCTATTAGTTTCCATAGCTCAGTTAGGTTAAGTCAAGTTTGGTGATTAGTCGTAGCAACTGAATCTTCATTGGCAGAATGTTTACAAAATCACTTTATAAAATCTTGAAGGGAGGGAATATTTAGGTCGATAGTTACATACAGTAATATTGAGGTCAATTTCAATCCTACATACATATTATATATTATTTCGACTAGAGCAGTAGAGTGTTATTTTCTTTGTTTATAAGTTCAAAAGAAGCTAGATAAGCAGGGGGAGATTTTTTCGTGAAGTTGATGGTATGCGATACAAAAAACACGCTTTACTCGAATAGAAAAAGCAAAACTTTTGAAAATCAATTTTAATGATTTGTATGATTATTAGGAATTGGGGATCTGCATGCAGTGGTGGAATAAAACATTTCAAATGCAGGTTAACTGTGATTAGAAACGAAAGCTGGGGGATGCAACAGAGCGATTTTTTTTTTTTGACTACGTAATTGGGGGAGAATTTTTCGTGAAATTGATGGGATGCAATACAATACAAAAAACTCGCTCAATTTGAACAGTCTAGAAAAAATATTTTTTTGAAAAGCTATGGAAAGGAAATACATACATGATTATTATGAGGAATTCTGCAGAAGAAGGCCACACAGCAGCCTTGACTCTGATACATTGTGCAGGTGTCTTTCCTAATTTGATTGGAGGGAAATTAACTTTTTTTTGATTGGAGAAAAACAGTGTAGGAACATATTTACATTTTACACGCAGGTAAACCTTAATGAAACGAAAATGGGGGAATGGATTAGGTTTTGCATTGCAAGATTGGAAGTGTAGGACAAGAAAGTGTTAATGCACATTTTTTTATGAAAGGTTTGAGAAAGAAAGAAATCGTGAAAGTACAGGGTGGAAAAAAGTTTGAAAGTTTTCAAACTATAAGCGCGAGCAAAGGTTTCAAAAGCTTGAAAATCTAAGAAAAATTTTAAAGCTAAACAATCTAAGAATTACAAAGGCTCGAAAGGCTCGGAAAGCTTGAAAGGCTAAATTATTCCAAAAGAATAAAGTCATTCCGAAAGAATAAAGTTATTCCAAAAAAAATAAAATTGTTCCAGACGAAAAAATTGGAGAAAAATGCTGAAGAACAACAAAAACAAGATTTTAAAGATGTAGAAGCGCGAGCAGAAATGTACAAAAATTCACCAGCCAAGTCACGCAACCTCTTCTTACCATTGTAAACAAAGTTCAAAGTAGGGCCGCTCCCCCCTCGTAAAAGCATCTGCACATTCCGCACCAATCTCCATAGTAAACCTGTTGCTAGGCTCCCCATCCACAGGTGGTCAAAGGAGTGTCTTCAAAACAAGTTTTGGTGTCATTAGTCTTTGCCAAGCTTTGCCATGGCCAAGAAGACATTTGAAAACGATGACAATTTACCTGCATTACCATTACCAAGCCTGAAAAACACTTTGGATCTCTATTTACAATCCTTGGCTCCATTTTTGACCTCAGATGAATTGGAGAAATCAAGAAAAATTGTTCAAGAATTTGGTGACAACGAAGGACAAATTTTGCATGAAAAGTTACTTCAACGGTCAAGTGAAAAGAAAAATTGGGTAAATTCGAGTGAAGCGAGTAAAAAATGTATTTTGGCGCTTAATTCCACTTTCTATGTTGAGCGCACGCTTTTTTTTGGTAACATGACCATAGCCAAGGCACCAGACCACACATTCATCGGGGTAAAAAAATTAACAACACTCTCTGTGCCACTGGGATAAAGTGATTAAAGTGATCAAATCAGTTATGTTCATGATTTCAGTTTTTTGTTTTGTGACTCAAATTATTGCTTCCCAAAGTGACAAAAGTGCTCAAGAAGATTGCTTGAGCAGAAATAATTTACTTGACTTTTATTTTTTCAGTGACAAAAGTGACCAAACTGCTCTAAGAAAACTTGTCAAGCAGATTTTTTTTGTTGACTTTGATTTTTCAGTGACCAAAGTGCAAAAGTAGAAATATTTTCTTGTTGACTTTGATTTTTCAGTGACAAAAGTGACCAAAGTGCACAAGTAGAAAAAAAATATTGTTCCAATTTGACAAATCGTGAAAGAACAACAAGATTTTAAAGATGTAGAAGCGCGAGCAGCTTGAGCTCACGTTTAAAAAGAAATGGTCTAGCCTGATGTATCAAAATGCTTCATTTGACTGGACCATCTCCAACCTTTACCCTTACATATTAGATCCGTCGTTATCTATAGACGAAATTTTGATAACTCAAATAGATAGGTAGCCAAGCTATTTCTAGAACTTTCTTCTACCTAGCCTAGAGACAAACTAATCCTAATGCGTCTGACTATCTCTACATAGGTAAGACCATTGGAGTTTTTATCAGCCCAAAAGGTTACGAAGAGCTCATTGCCGTTGAGCAACGGTGCAATCTTGCTTGCTAGGCGAATGCCATTTGGAAGACCTATCGGTATGATTTTTACTGATTTTCCAACAGAATTAGGCATCTCTAAGAAGTCTGCTTTTACTCGGATCGAATGTTTCACTTTCCATGAGGTTAAAGCTTTGATTCGCCGTGCGTATGGATTGGTGACCCATACTTTGTAGAGTTGGCGATGCAACCTTGATCTACAAAAAAGTTGGTTAGGGCTAACTGCTTTTGATGGATAATTTTGCTCAGTGTCGGTATATCTGACAGTTACGTAAACGTCAACGTTATCGTCTACTATGGTTTCGTTATTCTTTACTGTGGTTTCGTTATCCTCTACTGTTGTTTTGCATAAAAACGGAGGATTGTCCTCAGGAATGAGGCACAAACCATCAGTCCTTACTGGTGCGCTAACGGTAGCAGTTTCGGTTTCGCTGGTAACATTAATATTGCCGGACAAATAAAGGTCTGCTCTATCAGAAGTTACATCCGGACAAGCTGTCGATAATTCCATGCCGTTATGCCTTAAAGTATGGTCGGCTAACTCTTGGGGTTCTTGTAAAAAAGATGCCTTAATGCCTTCCTTAATTAAGGTATTGTAGCTAGATGTTCCTGGTGAACCTTCCGTTTCAATCAAATTGTGTTCAATTGAACCCCTTTCATTACTTATGCTGGAAGGAGATTGGTAAACAATTGGTGGAGATGAACGTTCGAACTCGTGTCCCTCAAAAGAAAAGCTTAAATCATCAAATGGAAGCGTTTCCAAAGGATGCAAGGATCCAGAAGTAATTTGGTCCGTTTCAACATTAATATTATCCCAAACTGCCTCGTGCCGAATTTGTGGTTCTTCTGTATCTTCCAACATCGACCAAATATTTTCAAAGACAGGGCAATTCTTTTTAGAATGCCCTCGTTGCTTGCAATATTTACAAATTAATGTTGGACAATTTGCAGTCACATGCTCACCCATTTTTTGACAGAGATGACATTTTTTCAACCTCATGGCGTCCACTTTTCTTCTTCGACAACTCACGTCGACTCACGTCGGCTGAAACTAGAGGTTGGAATTGAAAATGTATACAGGTGGGCAAAATGCTGTCTGCTGCAGCTGCATGCGTACCTCCAACTGTTGGAGGTACGCGCGCGGACACCTTCATACTGCCTTATCACCTTATTTCGAGTGGAGCGACGAGGTTCGAGCGAAGCGAGAACCGAGTCGTGTAACGAGTTTCCTTGACGATTCCTCCTCCGCTCCACTCGAATCTCCAAAGTTTGCTTGGCATCAACATCAAACTTTGGACACCTATACTATTTTCTTAGGACGCATGAGAGGGGCCAAAGTCGTTTTGAGGAGTGTCCGTTGATGTAAACATGAAAGCATATACTGAAAATGTGTATTTACAGGGTGATGATTATGTTCTGGTCTAGCTGTGTATACTACTAAGATAGTACCATATACTGCTGGACCGGAACATAATATTCAGCAGGTAGTTGCGTATCCGTATTGTAAACCTGTAGACACGATGACATTCATCGCTTAACGCATTTGTCTTGCATCCGGCAATTCATGGCTTAACACATTTGTCTTACTTGCAAATGACACACTTCGTCAAATGCCATTTAAGACTCCGACAAATTGAACATTTCAATCCAACATTTCACTTTACTTGTTTTGTTTTTATTACCTCCCCGAGACGAGTTCCCAAAGAGCCTTTAAATACCTTTGATCTAAATTCAAAAGTGTCATGTTGCTGCTCCTTTCCTTGATAATTCCAATGATAAATTGTTTCGGCGATTTTAGAATCAACGGTGGTTGTCCAAGTAAACCCGGTGAAGCACCATGGATCGTTTTTATCAGAAACTGTAACATTTTCATCAATATTGAACCCGGAGAAGAAGATGGCTACACAACGCCAATGCCGACTGCTGACATATATGAATGTCCTCCATCTCCTCCATGTCCACCACCTCCAATTCCTCCAGCACCTCCCTTACCACCTTGTACAATGCCTCCATGTCCTACTCCTCCGTATTACATTCCTCCGGCACCCCCTTTACCACCGCCAGGTTACTTATTACCAAATTACACAGGACCATGTCCAATACCAAAACCATGTCCACCTGCACCTCCTTTACCTCCTAAAGAACCTAAACCTACAAAACGGCCTGGTCTTGTGAGACCATCAGCAGAGGAAATATCGCGCGCAACCCTACGTAAAACCAACTTTACACGACGCCCAAAAATTATAGGTAATCCTAATGGAATGCCAGATGGATTCTTAAGACCATCAGCTGAAGAAATATCACGGGCAACCTTAAGACCAGTTGGACACCCAAATTGGTATGATAATTGTTTTGTAAAAGGAAAAAGGCAGAGAAGTCAAGGATGTACTGGTCCCTTTCCGGATAAGTGTAGGAAACAAAAAATGACTTCACTTGAATTTTCCCAAGAAGACAGTGAAAAATGTTTGTCCAGCTCTACTGCGACTCGAAATCTTGGTGTAGCGGAAATATCAAGAAGCCTTCGATTAAGAGATTACGAAAGACCACTTTGCACAGGTGCAATCATCACTCGACATCTCGTTGTGACCTCTGCTCATTGTGTTTATTGGGCCAAAGATGCTGTTGAATCTCATGCCAATCTCCAAGTACATTTCATTCAAATTGGTTAATCCCCGCTTTTCAAGGTTCATATTTTAGGTTGTTGCAGGAGCCGTTTCATTTTATAATGATTTTGAAAATCAGATTCGTAACGTCAAAGAGATTTTGACTCCTACAGAATACAAAAAAGACAAAAAGTTGTTTGGTAAAGACATTGCTATTTTGGTCTTGAAAAAGGACCTTGATCTCAATGAACACGTCAAGATGATCAATTTACCACCAGAAAATTACCAACCACCTGGTAAAGACAGTATTTGATTTCATGAATCAAATTGCTTTCGTCAATCGTTTCTATTTACAGTGTCGCAGATTTGTGCTACTTATGGATGGGGACAAGTTGACAAAGAAATGAAGGTTAACAAATTGATTGCCGCTCATTTCAAAGTCAAAGATGTTTATCAATGCAGAAATCTTTTATGGAAAGGGATTGATAGCATGAAAAAACGGGCCGGAAAAATGACATGCGCGGGGTTTTCCGGAGCTAGATTTTGTCCTGTAAACTCTAACAAATCTTACTTTTCAGCATTTACAATTTAGTTGTGTATTTTTAAAGGGTGACCATGGAGCACCACTGGTTTGCGAAGTTGGTCCAGATCCGGCTGTATTAGCGGCCATCTCCTATTGGAACCACGATAAAAGACTAAACTGCAAAAAGATGAAAAATTCTCGTCCTCAAATGTATACAAATATAGGACCTTTCATTCCCTGGATAAATACAATTATCATCAAACAAGATCAATTGAGAAAAGACAGAAATGGAAATAGTTCACTGAAAGTCACAAATTGTATTGGAATTTTGATTCTGTCCATTTTGTTAAATAGAGAGGTTTCCAAATAATTTTCAAATGTTCCGCTTTTGTTCAATTGTGCGATGCTTCAAGATGTTTCTAGAGCTTTGAAGGTTACTCGACAGCTTTACAAAAACGTGTTCACGTGTACCGTGATGTTGTGAGTTTACTGTGAACAATCGAACGAGTGAGACTAAGATGTGTATTCGATGCATTTATTGCACACAAAATTGTCCATATTACATTTGGTATCCAAATATGAAGAAAATACGTGAAATTACAGCAAGTTCAAATACCATCAACAAAATGTCAGAATTACCAAGGAATTTTCCCGGTCCTATTAGAAATAAAGGAAGATATTATCATCGAAATCGAAAACCTCAAAAACTGTGATGACAAAAAATATGTGACATTTGTGACAAACGCACTAAATACATTCTAATTTTTTTTTGGTTCCACTGTTGGGTCTCATGTTGATTGGTTATAGGCAGCAGATCATTAGCATCTTTTCCACCCTCTGCTTCCCCTCCTCAATATTTTCCTCCCTATTTTGGAATGATGTCCAAATTTTTCGCGCGCAGATGGACAACTTCATTAGCAGCACCAACTAACACCAGCAACATATAGAGTGTGTGTGTGGGGATGATGCTTGGTATTTTTGCAATCAGGCGCCAAACAACGTTACCCTTCGCCTTCGTTCGTACGTTCCTACGTTTCTAGGGTATCCTTACTTAGTGTCTATTCTATTTCTAAGTTTGTTGCGGATAATGTTGGTTAATTTACGAGATTTGCGCTTACATGGAAAGTTCTCTCTCTTTTTATGACACCACTGTGCTTTAAAGAATTCCGAAAGTATTTCATCAAGAATTCAGCTCTTATCGTGTGAAAAATTGCCATAAATTCATGCTATGCTTCTTCTCGCAAGGCGAAACAGGAATTCTCCGCTGTGAATTTTATGAAGCATTTTTGACCATTTTTTCCGAGATGTCTGTAGTGCTAAAAGCTTAGCACATCACATCAATCCTTCTTTCTTCTCTGCTTTGAAATGCAAATGTTGCTCAAATGTAACAATAGTCCCACTTCTTGCAGAGAAAGAAAGAGATGAAATTCTTTCTCCATTTTCTTTTGCTGTTCAGTCCGATTGGATTTTACACCTGCGAGTATGGACTAAAGATTAATGACACTCAAGGTGACACTACAACGACCTCCCTTTCTAGATTCTGAGAAAATTTGCTCCTAAGCATTTCCAAAAAGGGAGCCGGACCGCCGCGAAGCGGCTTCTTTGTTGACTTTAGAAAATTATGACAATTCTAGCCATTCTAACCTATGGTTAAAAGCAAATTAACCACATAAGTACCTGTTTCCAAGTGCCAATACCAACAAACAGCTTTGTTTAGACCTTTCAAGCTCCACTTTTTTGCTACGCGCAAAAAGAACCTGTCCAATTCACTGGAGTGTGCGAGAACGTCAAGAAATTGTGCTGTGTCAAGGTAGTTTCTTTCAAAGGCTGCCTCGCTGCTCGTTGTTGCTCTACCAAATTGAGTTTTTCCATTAGACCACGAAAGCCTTTTCAAAGTTTGAAAGTCTCAAGGGAGTCATCGGCATCTATTTGGGCTTGGGGAGACCGAAAGAAAAAACAGGGATTACTTGAAATGGCACGAAATTACTAACCCCCCCCTGCTGCTAGTTTTGCTTTCTTCTTCGTCTTCTCGTCTATATTCAAATGGTTATGGGCTCAAGTCCAACCCCTCTCTTTGTATAATAAATTCCCTAAAAGCTCCGAGAGAGAAAAAAACAGATGCGTGGTAGAAGCAGTGTTGGTCTAAGGGGACGTCAGCCAATAAACGATTCAGATTCAAATCAGCTTTGGGGCTTTCTAGGGTCAATGGATTTCCAATACTAGAGTGGACGATGGAGACCAATTTCTAGCTACAGTTCAAATCAACTATTTGAAAGGCTTTAGGGAGGAGAGCAGAGAGCTACTGAGCTTATTGGAAAAGTGCCTTTCAAATGGCCTTGAAAGGCACTCTTTTCCTGGCCTACTAGGCCTTTTTCAGTTCCATTTGTAAGCAAATTAGAGGCAAAAGAAAGAAAGCCTTTTACTATGCCAACAACATTGCAGAATAACCCAGTAAACATTTTTACGTGACTTTTTGTTGTAAGATAGTGGACCCTGTAATTTTTCGGTTTAGCATCTTTAGTAGAGTAGGTAAAGGGAGGGTTTTATCTGTGGTCTTCCTTGTCCTCTACTACTTTAAAAAGGATATCTTGCTTGGCCAAAAAGCGTCTCGTAAAAGTAAGCCAGGTCATGAATAAACGGAAGTCTACTTTGGCCAAAAAGCAACTCCGCGACTCGAACAAAAAAATAGAGTCTGACTGTACTGCACTTTAGGTGATGAAGAGATGCAAATTCTACGGAGCTACGTCCCATGGGTGTCACAAAGTACAATTAAGCCAGTGAACGGGTGACATTGCAGCCCCACACTATCATGACCACGCATTTGTCTTGAAACTACCCCTGTCACAATTTTCGTAAGTGAAAAAACGACATCTACTATATTTGGGGTTTTCTCGGGTATCATATATAGGAGATGACGGTAACAAATGTCTTTGATTTACCACCAACGGAGATATTACGCCAGCCAAAATATAGTGAGGCAATAATTTATGTCGGTTTCGCTCAGTTGACGTAATTAAAATTCCCTTACCCGACGAGAATTTTCCATTTTGATGAAATTCAAAGAACTTTAGCTTCATTTTCTTCGCTTCTTTCTTTGCTGAGATTTCAGATTTGTTTTGATTTTGAGTAAGTAAGTGATCGACTATTATCGATCGTTTCATTTTAGGTGTCTTTTTCAACTTTCGACTTCGAGGAAAGGAAAGTGACTCAAGTGAGTAAGTAGGTATTTTACTTTTTCATTTAATGGAAGACTTGTCAACTAATAGAAATACTACACTTTCTCTTTAAGGAAAGTCTCAGTTTTCGCCCTTGATAAAGAACAAGAAAAAAGTGTTTCAGAATATTTGCCTCAAATCTATTGCGTCAACCGTCTTGTTTTTATTTTGAATCAGTTGGTTAATCTCAGTTCCTGAAGTAAATTCAAAGTTGAATCTCAGTCATCTCAGTGTACAATTTGAAATGTCTCTGTCGATTGTGAGACATCCCGAACCATATTCAGCAGAGTCGAGTGTAAAGACCCAAAAGGCCGTTTGCGTCTAAGTAAGCATCAAGTTCCCAGCACCAGCCTTATGAATAAGCAATTTGCTAAGCTGATCTTCATCTGCTTTTGTTTCTGACGTTTATTCTACTTCTACAGAGTGAATAGTTGTTGGTAGTAACCCATTGATGATAGCCCCCGCTGGGTTTTCGCTCATGCACGGTTAGCTCCAGTTTTGAGGAGAAGGAGTTGGCTCAATGGCATCCTGAACAACAACAAGAAGAAGAGCAATGCCATTGTCAGAATGGGCGAGGCCCAGTGGGAGGTCATACAGTGGCCAACAGGGGGCTCTTAAAGCCAAGAACAATGCTTAAATGACCCCCTCATACTCCTCCTTCAACCACAGCCAAATGAGTAGCAACAAATGCCATCAAAACACATGAGTCAGAAATTAGATTACGACTTGTTTGGTATCTTCTAGGCCTACTACACTAGAATGAGAACCTGATGCCAACCTTAGCTTTCGGTGAGTTTTGAACCAGCATGTGGGTTTTTCTTTTCCAAGAATTTGGATGACAGCATGAGCATATTTTTCTCTTCTGATGATGGTTTCAAATTCAATTTTAATGGCTAGAAGCCCTGCTGCAGGTCGCTTTGCTTTGCCTGCTGCCCAAAGTTTACTTCACAGTAGGATGTGAGAATTACCTGCATCTCACTGTATTTTGATATTCATAATGGTTACAAAAAATATTTAGCAGACAAGCAAAAACCAGCCCAAGCTATGCGTGTACGGCATCCATACATCAATCGATTTTTGGGTAGTACACAAAAGGAAGCACGAGAGAGTCTTTACGAAACATTGACTCGAGCACGTGTCCAAACTATTATCACCGACATCGGCAGCACTCTTATCTAAACCATGTAATTTATGGCTAAAAGTAGTCTAGCACAAAAAAAATCCGCAAAAACGCATACTTTTTTGGTGATGTCGCAGATGATTTATTTGCAAGAAGGGTGTCGGAGGTGTCATCATTTTCATTGTCCAAAGTATTCCATTATGATTCAAAGATTTTGCTTACCGTTTTCTAATGTGTGACAAAGCTACAATTTAAAAGAACTTTATAGTAGAAAATAATTCATAGTAAGCTTTTCTAAGTATTGAAGTACCTCTTTCGACAAAGAAATTATTTTTCATTGCATAGGAAACGAATCCGCCGCTACCACGAGTGATTTTCCCTATATGGTAAAAGTATCCGTTTTTCCATCCCAGGTTGAAGTGTCCCAATCTTTTCAATCTCCAATTGAAGTGAAAAAGATCGGTTTTCCTTGGTAGATCCGATGATCCGCCTCGTTTCAATCTGAAGGTGTAACTTCGCCGTGGCCTAAACCTGCGTTTTCCATTCTTCGGCTCCAAGAAGTCTCTTTTAGCAACATTCCTATGATCACGATAATTTAGGAACAATTGGACTAATTAAGGACCTGATTTCACCTTTTGATTCTAGCCTTTGATGTTAGATCATTCATGACTTCATCATAAGTTGGGATTTCAGGGCCATTAGTGGAATCTTGGGAGCATTGGCATTGCTGACTGTGATTACAAGGAAGCAATACGTTACAAAAGCAAGTTGATAATGCATCTGGAAAGACGTATTGAGATCGGAAAGAGAAGTAGCTTACTCAGAAAGTCGAGAAATGACCCCATTGGTGATATCCGCAGCTAATTGATTAACATCAGCTTTAGGCAGCATCCATTCTTGCTGCTCTGCTTCTTCTCCCGATACTATTTGGTATACTAAAAGCAAAAGCAACACCACCACCACCTTCATCTTCAACCATTCCCTGGTGACTGCATTAGTTTTGCTGTTAACAAGCTCTTTTATCCTAATTTGGCTAGATAGTACTCTAAATTTGCTAACCATTTTCAGTCTCATATTTCTGATCAACAAATTGGGAAGTTGGGAGGAGACCTTCAATAAGAAATACGAGCCTAATGGGCCCATTTTACTATTGTTTGTTTCTTACCCTTCTTACTACATTACTTTTTTGGCACTCTAAAGATTGATGCTAAACGTCATCTCCCAAAAGCTATTCCAAAGTAGCTACAAGTGTAACAAGTAACAACCATCTTGCTTGTCTTTCTTCCCATGGGTGCTAAATGCATTGTTTACTTGACAGCTCTTTGCTGCCTTTTAGGCACCCATCTTTGTTTTGCTAAGCCCCTTTTCACACAAGAGAAGAGTGGCAAGTGAAGGACAGGCTGATGA
This sequence comes from Oithona nana, assembly GCA_900157175.1. Classification (NCBI taxonomy): domain Eukaryota; kingdom Metazoa; phylum Arthropoda; class Copepoda; order Cyclopoida; family Oithonidae; genus Oithona; species Oithona nana. The sequence continues at coordinate 287,236 of LT727912.1, read as the reverse complement.
CAGCCTTTTGCTACATGATTAGTAGTACATGAAAAAAACAAAGAAGAGAAAGCTCTTTAGAAAGCCTCCTCAATGTTTATGGGAAAGAGATCATCATATTTATTTCAAAACTCATGGAATATATCACATCTACTTCGGTATTTTTTTTGCAGCGTTGAAATCAAGTTTTCTACCAGAAGAAAACATAAAAAGAAAAACACAGGAGAGAAAATAATTGTCGCATTAGGAACAAGAAATGTACAACTCCGCCTTCCATTCTTTGGAGAAGAGCTAGGTAGCCTTTGGCCAGACAGAATTAGGTTTTTGCAAAGGTTTGCAAATGACTAGAGGACTTCTTTTTATATGTTCACTGGAGGTATCTTGGACAGTTGTTGCGAGTTTGGGTTTTTAGCTCTCTCTCAAAATGCCATTAATAGAGACATCAGTACAAGTAGAATAGTGGACGTTGATGTTGCTACGACTGATTCTGCGCTTGAGAAAAATCCTTGTTGATTGTGAGAGGCCAATTCCATTGGATTGTAGTCTGCAACAGATTTGAAACATTATAAAAAATAAGTTTTTGGTTGCTTTTTAAAGCAAAACTTACCTCTGTCTCGTGTACTGAATCTGAAGATATCGCTAGCATCAGACCATCCCTCCTTGTTCCTGGACTGAATGATAACCTCGTACTCTGTGGAGGCATCGAGGCCATAAAATACAAAATTGCCAGTGTATGTGAATCTGTTGGCAAACTGGGATGTCGGGTGTGGATTTTCAATCTGTGGAATAATATTTGTCCACTCGATAGGCTGCTTGCTGTAGGACTTGGAAACGCGACCAGATTTTGCTGACGATGCAAACTGGTACGCATCGTTGACAAAGTGGGCCTGAAAAACATCACCAAATACAGTGCTGAGGGACAATCCATCAAAAATACACAACTTATATACACTTACAGTATTGACTCGATAGAGTATCCTGTATTCTTCAATGGGTAAGAAACTGTTGACAGTCCAAGTCAAATTGTACTGATCCTTGAACGATCCTAGTGAATTGGATACAATTTTCGAGGCATGGGGTCTTCCAGAGACTTCAATAGACCCTCTTTCGCGGCCTAGACTATTGTCCGCCATGCAAGAATAGTTTCCGAAATCCGTCTCTCGTACATTTTTCAATGTGAGTTCATGCTTGTTTCCAAAGGTTCTCATCTGCCGATTGTCTGTAGGATCCAAAAGCATGGTGTCTTTGTACCATTTTACCTAGAAATGGCAAATAAATCCCACCATATTAGCATAGAACATAGCACGTGTGCATGTGGATGGGGACTTGGTGACAAATGGCTCAAATTGTCATTTCACCCATAAATTCTCTTACTTTCTCCTTCCCCCTTTACATTTGTAATTTGATCTGAGTCTTGATTTCCAAGCTTGGAAAATATTACTACTAAGAAGGTTGTAAATTGTGAGCTAAGGTTTGTGATGTCAAAGCAAAGAATTTTTTGCTGATATTGAAAAAAGATGGAAACTTACGGAGGCTACGGGCTCGGCATGAATGTTACATGAGACTACAGCTTCGATACCTTCACCAGTGGGAATCCATGTCTGATCGACTTCAATTTCAGGCGGATCTGAAAGAGATACACATGTGTAAGAATAGAAAAGGAAGAAAAAGTTTTTTGTTGATGATATAGCTGAAAAAACTTACAAAGAACTTTGAGGTCGATTTCGGCGCGAGCGGGGGTGCCCACATCATTGTCAGCAGTGCAGACGTAGATGCCAGAGTGATGACGAGACACATCTTGAATGATAACCGAGTTGCCTTCTTCGAATTTTTCACCAGAAGGAAGGAGATTATTCTGGAAAGACAACAATGCATACTCAAGCAATTTTTCTAATGATGCAGTTTACAAGACGTTCAAAGCTCTGCTATTTGTAACTTTCATATCCTTAATTCTTGCATAAGATGTATTGGAACAATTAGGTAGATTTTTTTTTTCAAATAAGAAAAAGATTCGAGATTCTAACTGTAGAGATACGGGTTCGAATCCCAGCCTGATCCTCTCATGTTTTAAAAAGTTAAAATTAGCTGCTTGATCAATACTGACAGCCCGGCTAGCTCAGTCGGTAGAGCATGAGACTCTTAATCTCAGGGTCGTGGGTTCGAGCCCCACGTTGGGCGATCACTATTTTTTTTCTTTCTTATTCTCCATTTTTGTACCACCCTAGATACTACATACACTTTCTGTCACAATCAAGAATAACTTTCTAAAAAAATCTTCACTCTCTATGAATGGGAATTGCTTTACGCTCGGTCTCCTACGACAGAAAATAAAAGCTTTTTCTGCTGCTGCTGAAGCGAAAGAGAAGAAGGAGGGGAGAGGAGGCTGTGATTGAGAGAGCGTCAACCCTGGACATCACCGGAAGTTCGCCAGAAAAAAAGTTTTTTCTTAGCTTTTCTTTTTTTCGCTAAAGCATATGTTATGAACAATAGGGGTTGTCATTTTAGGATATGGCAAATGTTCCCTTCTGATGATGGTGACATTAACAGAACAGCACCATGAAACCCCCTACCATCCATACCACTACAGTATTTGGGTCCTAAATATACTTAGAAAAGGAGGAAGTTGGTTCCTTTCTGCAAGATTGAAGAGGTTCTCTATCTCCTTATGTGCACATACAGGGTGAGCTTTCTAAAATTGTCTCTTATAATACAACTGCAGTACTATTCATTATTCTAAGTGTCTTCAACTTCTTCTATTGTGGTGACGTAATTGAAATTGACATTTTCTGTACTGCCAGACGACAAGGCAAGACAAATTGACAGGGTCGGAATAGTTTCTAAATTACAGTCTAGCTCTACAATTGGAAACCATTTTTTCAGCACGAAAAATCAATAGGAACCAAAACCACCGCAGTCGCAGGGTTTCGAACGGCTGTAAAAATGTTTTCTGCTCTACTTTCCAATAGGTAGTAAATGACCGTTCATAAAAAAAGGAAGTCGAAAGAGTTACGCGTTATTTGTCACATAGCTTTTGCAGGGACAAGCTAAAATATTGCTTTAGACCTCTCTCACGATTATTGCAGCCGCCGCACCCTGTATTTTGTCCCGATTGAGTACAAGTCAAAGTACGACGAGCTGAGCTTCACCCCCTATTAGAAGGAAGTCAGCAGCGCGCGCGGGGGAAATGGCATCGAAAGCTTCCATCACAGCATGGGGAAAAACTGCCTTAGCACATCATAAAACTCCCCAGAAACTAGAAAAAAACTAGAAAACTACCCTAACGTATCCGGTGAAAATACTATAGATACTTGCAGCAGAATCTGTTGACGTAATGGATGGTACTTACTTTTCTTAGCCAAGTAATTTTGGGCGTTGGATTTCCTTTGGCTTCGCATTCCAACGTAATGGTCGATCCCTTACGTACAACGAATTTCCCGTCTTGCGGCAAAGGTTGAACGCTGGGTGGCACTGCAATGAAAATACATCGTTAGTACACCTATATGCTGTATTTGCTAAAAGCATTTTCCATTTTGTCTCTGCTTTTCCTCTAGCGAAGGATCTACTGCACTCAAGATCACTAATGGAACTTGATGAGGCTTCCATTGTGATGCTGTCCAAGACCATCCGGATACATTTGGCCTTCAGAATCCTTGAGACTACAAAACCATACGGTTTTCAAAAAGACAATAGGAGAAAAGACGTGCTGAATAATTCAATACTTTTTTCTTGGAAAAGTTGTTTTGCATAATTAGATTCTTCACAAGTCCAAGCTGGCAAAAGGATTAGCCAAAGCCGCTATGTTGGACAAGAAGACGTAGCAGTGTCAAATTAACAATTCAATTTCTCAGGGTTAGCATTTGACTACGGTGTCCGAGCCATAGGGCAAAAACTAGCTTTGGAATTCAATTACCTAGTATTTCCAATCGACTGGTTTGATGCATTGGCGATCCAAAAGTTTCTATCTCACACACGTACTCTCCCGAGTCTGATTCCATCAAATCGTCAATACGTAAATTGTATCCATTTTCCAGCCTTAACCGCGAATCTTTGCGGATAATAATGGTTCCGGCACTGATGATCCGATTGGATTCTTTCCATATTACATTGGATTCACCTGGAAAAATACAAGGTTTAGTGTCATAGTATTTTCATGACTGTATCAATTGTAAGATATGACATTTTTGCTGCTGCCTTTTCATGACAAAGATAAGTTAAGAGTAATGTTCCAAGGCACGTCGTCTCTATTGAGGATGATGGTGCGAAAAAACATTGAGGTAGTGTAGTGCACTTTTCATGCTCAGAGGCCATGAATAATCCACTCAAGGCATAAATTGATGGTGTCATGATTATTCTAAGGTAGTAGTAGTCTATCCAACAACAACAACATCTGACTTCTGCTTCGTGTTGATCTATAGACCTCATTTACCTGTTGACATGCCCTCATTCGACATCGCTACGTATAGCGTAGGTATCAAAAGAAATATAAAAAGCAAGGTAGAAGGTACTAGCTTGGAATGTAATGTAGGGGGAAAACTGTTTGTTCACCTCCGTTTTTGATGAGCTTTAAGCATGTAACATTGCTACCAAGTCATGTGGAAAACCACAAGGCATACTTTCAATTTTAGGAAGTGTAGGGACTTCAAAAAAGGCTTTTCGATGTGACACGAGTGTATACGTCAAGTATGCCAATTTTAAAATTCTCTCTTGGAGAGCAAAGCCAACGCCGCAGTTGACAACACTGCTTTTGCTGCTTTCATAAAAAGTTGGTAGAATTACTCTCATTAGGAGAACTACTGTTCTAGCGGTAAATGATATGACACTGGTTGCGTGTGTGGTGCGGTGCAAAAAAAATCATTATAAACTCTGCAAATGTCACTGAAATGGATGTTGCAGAAAAGAGCCAACAGAGTAAAAGTTCTTTCATCATGCATCTAGTCCAAAAAAGTTTTGGAATATGGCATGCAAAAAGAGCTTTGGTACTTCTCCTGCTGCCTTTTTTTGAACTAGTGAGTCACACAATTTGTCACACCTTTTTCCTTTTCCCTATACTACCAAGCTTCTCTCGCAGTTCACACCTACAAATTATGAAAGCCATAATGTTACTACTACGGCAAACCCCTTTTTATGACTATGAGTTCTTGGTGGTGGTGCGGGGACCAAGTACAGTTTGCATCTTTGCATGCAAACTGTACGACCACATAAAATATGGGCCAATGCTTTCAACAAATTAAGCCAAGATAATGCTTGAAAAGTACCGCGCAAACCAAAATATTGTGCACTAAGTCTGGTTTTCTGCTGGAAGGCAGCAACCAAATATGCCAAAAAATCTGGGGAAATTGGAGTGCTTCTCGACATAATGTCGTTGTCTGCAGTGTTTTTCAACCGCACATATTTTGCTTCTCCTCGGTTACAAAAGTAACTTTTTTGAGCATTTGTTGTTTTTTAAAACTTAAAAGTTTCAAAAAAGGCTGCCCACAAAAAAAGTGTAATTTCAGTGATTTCTACCTTGCATAAAATTCAATAAATTCGTTTATACTATTTGCCACACAAAAAGAAAATGTAATTTTGGTAAAATAGGAAATGGAGAATGCAAGAGTCCTTTTTCTTTTTTTATGACTATGGGACTACTACAGTAGTATTATCTGAATTATGTATTTTCGCATGCTTTCACGGCTATGACTACTACTGAAGTAGAAGTACTACTTCCTACTACTACAATGTGCAATGCAGTTTTTTTCACACAAAAACAATTCCTTAGATTATTTTGCAACGCAAAGTAGCAAGTGGTTTTTAGTATTCTTACCTAGATTTTCCACTCGACACTCCAAAACGGCCGAATTTCCCACTTGAGCTTTGTAGGCTCTACCTTCTTGCGATGTGAAGTAAGGTATTCCAGCCGAAGTCATAGGCACATCTCGTCCCAGGCAACCTAGAAAAATATAAGGAAAATATGCAGAAAATGTAGGTAGACACACAGGCAGCAAAAGATTTTTGATGAGCTTCTTCAACCTACGGGCTACCTAATTTCCAACTGTTTGATTGAAAACACTTGTCGAAACTCCTACTGTTCCCCTAATGCATTCCAACCACCGAAAGAGATGAAAAATCCCATTAAGATTTCCAAAAAAGGTTAAATTGAAACGTTAATTAACTTTAATTAAAGCGAGTAGATAGGAATAAGAAAATTCCAAATATGGAAGAAGCTTGTGTCATTTCCAATGGTTTTCCACATCAGTCACAAAAATTACATAAGATCAACAGCAGCGATAAAAACTTCAGTGTCAGCAATGCATATATGAATCAGCAAAGATTTATTCATTGCACATTGATGCAGAAAAAAGTGTCTCATAAGAAGACAAGAAGACTTTTTAGGAGGACGAATAATTGTGGATGGAGAAGAAGTGCAACCCTCATAAAAGGAGTGACGATGCTACGGTGTTCTGCATCTTTTAAGGGGTTGCTGCTGTGTCAATGACATCAGTGACGGGTGATTTCTAAGGATTACGAGGGACATAAATAACGCAATGGACACTTGCACTTGAGATAAGGCACACATTTACCAATGACACTGCAACTAATGACTTGTAAAGAATGTATACTTCTTCCCCCTTTTCCACTGAAACTAACGTTAACCGCCGACTGCTTTAGAAAAGATTTTGTAAATTCAAAAAAGATTTATTTATTGAATCTATAATTTCCGTTGCGACATCTAGCAAAATGTTACTTGCTATTAACATGACTAAAAAAGGATTTCATAAAAGTAAATATTTTGCAATTTCGAAGTTGGAGCGGATAACGGTGCCAAAGGCGCAAGAAGAGCCCTTCTATCTGGCTATCTAGTAGATTTGGGGACTTAACGAGCTGACCCATTTGTAACGAGGAATTTGGGCACTTTCATAGACAGAACATCTACCACCGCAAAAAATGAGACTCGTTTTTTTATCCGTCTATCCACTCTAGACTAAAATTAGCTTGCGTCATTTAATCTTAACGCTACACAAGGGATTAATTGGACTGATTTTAGTTGATAAACACAGTAGCAACAAAAGAACTACTTCCAAGGGTGCAATGGAAGGGGCGCTTCGTGTAATTTACGATGATTTTCTTTGCAAAAGAAAAAAGTCAGTCTCTCGCACCCCCTTTTTTGACTTCTACGGAAGTCGTTTCTTATTTCCTGAGCTTTCACCATTTCACGAAGAATTTGTCTGCAAGCATTTTTTTCTCAGTCTGCGACGATTTGAGAGATGATGCACTCTCGTCGCTTTTTCTATCAGTGATTTCACGCTGTGGATTAGCTCGGATTGAATAGGGACAGAATTTGAAAAGAATCAACGGAGGGGAGCAGCGAGAGGGTAAAAAATTGAATCATCAGATAAAGTCCTTTTGATGTTGAACTTTGATTGTCTCTTAGGACTACTTTGTATAACAATTCACAATGACACACAAAAGCTTCATTTTCAATTCGGCATAAATAGAGTTTAGACTATTTTTTTGCGTTGTGATATGTAACAGAATATAGGATAAAATAGATAGAAAATCCCCATTTTCCCAAATATTCAGCGTGGCGAGGTAAAATTAGGAGATCCAAAGGCGGGGCCATTTGGTCTGAAAAGAATCTATCTAGCATGAGGTTCTTGTGCACCGACCAGAAAATGAGCACGATCATCTTTTAATGCTCTGAGTACACAAAAATAAAGAATACATAATACGGAACTACAAAATATACTAAATAGTGTATCTTACTACTGTACATATGTAGCCTTACTAAAAATAATGTCAACTTTTTCTCAAATGAAAAATGCGAAATCATGAACAAAAAAAGAACTTCTTTTTCTTCTGCTTTCTCTGCTGCTGCTGCTGACGAAGGCAAAGAATGAGGAAGTGAACAACTTTTTTGTGTCAAAAAAAGTTTTGACTTATGAGCACAAAACGAGGCGAAAAGCAATTTTTCTCTTTGAGCTAATTTTCAGCTTAGAAAGCAACAAAAGTAGGATGACGACAAAAACATATATTTGGGTCAAATCATCAAATGGAAGACTACTCAGCAGGTTGTATTTTCTTTGCAGGTTTAGAAATATAAACGATGGCAAGGCCCATTTATCAACGGGACAGACGGTATTAGACGCAATGGCATCACATTTCCTGCCTCTGACCGACAAATGCAAGACTCTCGCTGCTCGCTTCTAAAGCGAGGGAGGAGGAGAAGGAAAAAGAGAAACGAGAAGATCAGGATTTTTTAGCCATCAGTCTGGAAATTACCCCCTGTGTATGTAGAGAGAGCCAAATGCGAGTTAGGGTATAGGGGAGCGTGTTGGGTATTGTCAAAATAATACGGGGTCTTGCCAAGACGTCTAGACGACTAATTCAATGCTAAAAAGGGTGCTAATAGCTAAGCCTTAGTTTAGAACTAAGAAGGACAAATGGAAACGGTCACGCAGTCACAATTGTCACAGTGTTTGAAAATTACCCAAAATGTCTCATTTTTCAACATTTTGAGCGAAGCCTAAATAACAACATAAGCATCTAAGTACAGCTGAAATGGCTCTTTTTGGCACGAGACAATTTTGGGGATTTCAAACACTGCTATTGCGGCTTTTTTAGGCAACTAAGTTCAAGAGTGGGAATTCTGCGTGTTGTTTGGACTTTGGAATAAATAGGCGTTGACTACTTTACGAATAATTCCGTGTCAAAACAGATACTGGTTGGTGTCACTGAAGCAAACATCGTAAAACTGAATTAATTGGCCATAATTTAAAAAGCAGTAGAGCTTATTCTACGAGAGAGCGAAGGCTTTCATTCCCCCTTCTTTCTAAACTGCACCGTTATCAGTGTGGCTAATCACCTCATTAGTCAGTAATACGACTGACTCGGCATTAATTAACTGTAACTCATAATCATACAATGCTTACGCGCGCGAATAGAGTTTGTGTTGGGTTTTCTTCGTGTATTTCTCGCATATTAATGACAACGTGTGAGAAAAAAAGATCCTGCGGCAGCAAAGGCAGCATGGAAAGGAAGGGAAAAACGAAGAATTTTTAGTGAAAGCTGCCTTTGTTCTTCTTCCCATGGGAAAACTTTTCGATGATTTGTTTAACGTTAAGGAATTTTTCAGACTTCATCAAGAAGAAGGCGAGAGCTAGAGGAGATTGAATTAAGTGGAACTTTTCACGTCTTGATTGATCTATGCACCTTCTTATGGAAAAATTGACCTTTGATTTTCAGAATTGAAAATGTCAGTTCCAGACAATGCACATTAGGAACAGCAAGGAATTCAAAGAGGAAACGCGCTCCAATTGAGCTTTAAAACTGGAGAAGTTGAAGAATGAAGCAATTAGTATTAGCCCTGAAGGAATTTCGGGGTCAATTCTGCTGCAACTCGATGTGTGTCTCTCTTTTTCAAGCCAAGAAGAACACTTTAAGAAGGAAGACTTCGAGATGGGGGCTGTGAAAACATCATCAATCGAGATCACGAAGTGTCACTCGAGAGAAAACAAGTCTTGAAAGTTTTGTGAAACACATCTGCACAGCAAGAATTTTTACTCAATTTTAGTTCATGTCAATCTACCCTCTTCTTCTCTTTGTAGCCCAGAATCTGGAAAGTTTAGAAAATTGACGAGAATGAAAAAGTTTTGCAGTACAGTGCTGCTGCTGAAAGGATTCTTTAACAAATTTGCCCCGGATTTTCTCTCTGGTTTTTAGAGAGATGTACACATTGTGGTAGGAATAGCTCTACTGACTGCAATAGCCTCCTATCCTCTACTGTGCTGAGGTTCTACAGCCTCGTGTGAGGCTATAAAGTCTCTCTCTACTTTCATGAGAGATATCAGCAGACACTTGGGTTTTATGGGGTGTGGGCTGCTAGTCCACTACTACATACCAAAAGGTAGTACATAGCATAGTAGTAGTCCAATATGCCGTTTATAGCCCAGATATATTCCTCATCTTACACCTTCTTTTCCCAGATTTCCTCTGCATAAGTACCATGAGAACCAAAACCAAACAAAATTCTGCAAAAAATCCTTGAAAAGATTGCAAAGGAAAAAAGGGTCTTTGAGACTCTTTTCTAAGGGACTTTCCTTAAAGTTTTTTTGCACATTATGAGGAGGGGGAGGATATGGGTAATTTAACGTTGATCCCCTTTTGTCTCTGACCGTTAGGTGCCGTGGTGGCAGAGCTTAATTGCCTATGAATGTCTAATAGACTTTATCCCTCGATACTTCTTCGCAGCTTTCGCCACATTTACTCTACGCCCATCAAATCTACTGTAAACCGACCACAAATCAGCCAAAATACTTGTAGCCACCGCAGCAATTCTAAAAACTCTTGTGGCCAAGACATTAGAAAGCATACTGAAAGCTTGACAATTAATTGAATACACACAAAAAGTAGTTCATGTCTAGTTTTCTAATTACGTTGTCACTAGTCAGTCGTAAAAGGGGTCTCTAGCGGTAAATTGACATGCGTATTGTTGTCAAATATTCAATAGCTTTTTGACAGTACAGTACTGCAGTACTGGTGGGTGGACTCGACAAATTAGTCCATTGTGTACGTTTTTTCCCTCAACCACTCATTTTTCAACCCCAGTACAGAAATGTAACCACGTATCAATCTAAGTGGGGTCAAAACCAATCTATCACGTATGGCAAAATAGAGCAGCGATTACGATCCAAAACCACAGCAGATGATCAGTTTGCCGGCGGGTCAATTTTGCTTGATCAACGCAAAGTGAAATATTGAAGACCATTTTCTCAGTTCGTTGGTAATGGAAATCTGACACTAGTCTCAAAATGAATGTATGTCAAGGGGAGTGGCTGAACTCCTTTGCAAAAGCCGGCCTTTCAATTTTTCAATAACTTTACGTTTGCCTTCTTCTGAAAGGTCCTATTTTTTTCACTACTTTCTTCCATTGTGTTGCAAAAATGTCGGATTCACCTGCTGCAGTACTACTGCTGGGAAAGGTGAAGAAAAGGGGAAATTGATAATTCAATGATTTATGGCAGATATTCGTCGTGTAGCAGCGAAGGCTCCAGTCTATTCTATTTCGTAGCAGCGCAGCGAAACGAAGCACACGACAAGAAACAATTTGCGGCAAAAACACATAAACCCAATACAGAATGTAGGAGAATTTTCGCTACTATTTCCTCTGCTGCTTTGTCACGCCAGAAATTCTTTTACCTTTCAGAATAGTGCCAAGTAGTAGAAGCAGCAAGGCCGAAAATATTGAAAAGCGCAAGAAAAAGCACGCGAGAAATGGTATAGAAAGAACAAAGTGCTTCTACTACTACTTGTACAAATAATGATATTTGGCAGATTTATTTGCAACGTCCAAAAGACTTTTGAGGGTATGAATCACAGTGGTCTATCATTTTTGCACAATGCTTTAAAATTCTTTTGCAGTGAACAAAATAACCATCTTGGATCATGAGAAGCAAAAGCAAACGTCATGGTTTGACTTGACACTTTTACAAATGGGTGGTAGTGACATGTGGAATACCATATTAGTCAAATTTTTTTTTTGCTTTTCTTTTTAACATCACGACATTTTTTGTGTTCTTTGGTGGCCACCAACCAGTGTGTTTCTTGCTGCACATAGTTTTGACCACTTTTGACACTGGACTTGTGACAATAACATGGATTTCGTGACAATGAAAAAAGAGTGTTTGTGGCAATTGATTAAACTGCTCTCCTAGTGCTCCATATTGGAGTGGTAGTAGAGGAAACAAAAGGAAAAATTCAATAATGGACATTGAAGGACCATCATCATTTGGCACCTTTAACACGCAATAGGAACATTGGTTTACCATTAAAAAACTATATTTAGTAAGGTATATAAAATGTTTTCATGCCTGCTACAAATAATCAAATCTAAAAGGCCACTTGGGTCATGGCCTGATACAATTACTATTCTATGATAATAGCATAATTAATTCGTGTTTGTAGCAACTTTGTACTTCTAGTAACGTTGTCAGATTAGCGTTAGCAGAGGAGAAACTCTAGTTTTGAAGTAGCAACTTGTCATATATTTTCAAGCACCAATTTCATGTTGAAGCATTATTGTCTCTACGAGCCTTTGACAATGGTATAATAGTCAGGCAAGGGGTTGTTATCTGCTATGTAGCCAGCAAAAATGCACACTGTCATTGGAAAACACTCATTCGACTCATTATTTATCATTACAAAGCACAAACTTGTTGCTTCTTCTTCTTCGTAACTCAGATTGAAAAAGTAGGCTCTCCAAAATGTCATTCAGACTAGTACTCATCCTAGTGTGTCCGCATTTCGTCGTCTTCTAAGCAAATATTTGTTTTATCATTCAAATTCAAAGTGTGACGAGGAGTGTGACAACTGAACTGATTCAGCCAAATTCAGTCACAGCAGTGTGTTGGTCTAGTGCCATATTTTGCTTTTCCCCTAGACTCCCCAAATACTATCTTGAGGAAAGTTCCTTTCATGGAGTGAGACAGATCGTAAATCAGCAATGCTCTGCTCTCAAATTCTAACCAAGCAACTTGGCATCAGCGCATTCTTTGTATAATTAAATTTTCAGCAGGAACAGTCTTCTTTCTTTTCTCTTTTCTCTCAGTCATAAATCTCCTTGTAAAACAGGATGTTGCCCGTTTTTCGACTTGAAAAATGTCGTTCATTTGTCAAAAAAGGAACAGAAATGGAATCTCCATTTTGTACGTTTTCACACCTCATTTTTCTCAAAGCTCAAAAAATGGGCGTTGGCGATTTTCAACCTCATTTCGCATTAAAACTGCTCAACATCTTCAAGATTTGTAGAGGCCAATTTAATTTGCTTTTGGAGCATGATTTTGACGCTTTGTAATGACTACGTTTCCGCTTATCACATTTTCTATTTTATGACGACTTTACGGATGCTGCAATAGAAGTACTGCCGCTGCTTTGAAATGCCGTTTCTATTGTTCATCAAAATTGAAATAGTCACTAGCAATAGTAGTACCTGATGCCGTTCAAAGAATTGAAATGAATGCAATAAAGGAAATAATGGAACCAATTTCAACTATTGCTGTTCGATTCAAAGTTAATTGGTACGAAAAAGATTTTTAATTTCATTTTTAGAAGATTAAACTTGATTGTTAAAAAATCTTACACATGAACGGAGACGTTTTCAAATCTAACCCTGTTTTTGGCCAATTCGAAGCGATTTTCTGAGAAGTGGTCAATTTGTGCAAGAGTGAAAATTCACTGATTAGTTTTCATGAGTGCTTCGCAAGAGTTCAAAACTTCAAAAGAAGTGGTCCAATTAAGCTTCTGCTTAGTTTTACGAGCTCTTCTCGCAAATGTTATTATTATACAGGGAATTGAAAAATTCGGGTCTGCATGAATAGTTAATTGGGCTGCTGAGGCTAAGAGCTGAGTGATATTTCAATATTTATCACACAGTCTGGTCTACTCAAGTACCCAATTAGGCTAACCAGAGTTGATCCTATGTACATAGTATAGCCAAAGAAAAAACGGCTTCTAGCTCAAAATCAGGTCAAAGAATACATAGAGAACTACTATGGTGTTGCCCGAGGTTCTCATTTGCTAAAACAAAATGCAAACTTTTTTGTTTTACAGAGACCCAGAGAGGGGGTAAATCTCGTCTCTTTCTAATAAATGCCAACAGCTTGATTAATGGCTTAATGGCCTCTAAACTCTATTAAAGCCATCATTATTGGTAGAACTAACCCCACTCTCCCTTTGAACAAAAGAAGGTAGGGGAGAAAGCAATAAAAGTTGAAGAACAGCTCACAAAATTCCTTTTGCTGTAATGTGAGGGTTGCGGACGATGCTGACGCGTTTATCATTCCATATTGGTTCTATAAGTCTGGTTTTTCTGACTTTTCTTTTGAAGCCCAATTTGGAATTATTATGGGATAGATTTAATGAAAATGAAAAGTTCGATATTATTGGCCAACTTTTTAAGATCAAACTCTTGATATATCCTGTAGTTCACATCAAAAGCAAGTTTTCCTTCTATATTTTATTTCATCTCCAAAGGAAACAAGATGGACGAAAACCCTAGGGGGAAATCTTCTCATGTAATCTGGAATGAAAATGGGTTCCTTGTTGCAAAAAAGGATATGCTACGCTTTTCTTTGTTGTACGTTGCTTCTCCACATTCGCTAAATTGTTTCTCTTTTTCATAAACTCTTGCAATAATACCAAGCAGCAGCGCGACATGTTGTCGCGTCAAACAAAGAACAACTTTGCTTCATTTTTCATACATAGTGAAAAATATGAGTAGTCAAAAGGCTAACCGCAACCACCAAGCAAGGCATGTCATTAAGGACTCTCAGATATTGTACTCATCTACCCAGACCTGAGTGTGCAACTAAAATTGTATGCCAAGCAAAAGTATCCTTACTTTTTATGAATATGCAAAAGCAGAACAACCATAGTAATCATCATCAAAACATAAAAGTTGTGAGATGTGCTTCGGCCGCCTTCCTTGCTACTGCAACATTTGTTGGCAAAGGAAAAAGCAGAGGTTCATTAAAGAGCCCCACACAGAAGAACAGTACATAGTGAAGAAAAGATAAAAATCTAGCTCTGCTCATGAATTGGTGCTGCTCGAAGTAGTATGTAGTAGTCTTGATGCTATGCTTCAGTGGGTTTTTTGGCTCTCGTGGTTCTTTATGGGCTTAGCTTCAGAACTGAAAATATGCTCTAGTCCATAGGCAAAATGACAACTTCTTCCCTTAATCCCTGCTGGGATACAATGCGAGACCATCATATGCGTAGACTTTTACGAGAAGTTGGTTGGTTGGGGTGGTTGCAGAATATCAGCGTTGAAATTAGTCCATTAAGAAACAGTCACTATAAAACTCTATAGACGGCTCCCTAAGGACTTTAGACCTTTATTCATTAATGAAAATGGAAAATAAATGGTCATGTATTACACTTGGAGAGTCTTTCATAAGATTGCTGTCATTGTACCGTTTTTCTTTCTTTAGGGATTAAGCTGCTCCTGGCTCTCTTTTTGATGCTTAGAGGTGACAACTGAGGGGACTTATTTTCCAAATGACCCAAAAGATTTCAAGTTGCATTTGCTAGAGCTTCGACAAATCATTGCTCAACAACATGTGTAAGTGCTTTTCTTTCCATTCAGATTCACCCTAGCACTCAAAATCCCTCGAATCGAATTCAATGGGAGATTCGCGCTTGTTCGACACATGTTGTACTCAAAAAAAGTTGCTTTTTGCCAAGAAGTGCTGGAAGGATTGAAAAGAATTTGAGTTATAGGCTCTCAAAAAATACTTTATATCTTGTCTCCTCAAAGAATTTGGTACATACTTCATCTCTAATCGTTTAGTGTAGTATTTTAGCGACATCTAACCAACGATCTTTCAAGCTATGGTGTTGAATCTTAGATTTCACTATATCTTTCTGAGAAGCTGACAAGTAATGAAGTAGATCTGGCATGAAATTCCAAAATCGTTGACCTTTGCAATGGACAAGATTTAAAGCCAAGTTGACGTTTGCAAAATTGAAAATCCCCTTTCTTGAACTCCATTCTTTTGCTTGCTGCTCGTGGCCCATACATCCAAGAGCCAACCTTTTTATGGCTGGAAGGGGGATCAATTTGCTTTTAGCATAAAAGGAATGGGTTGGACAGAATTCCCAATTCTTGTGACATTATCGACGTAGAAAAAAACCCACCCGGAAGGAGGATAGGGAGAATCGAATGGAGGCTTTTACCCCTTCTTTTTTTCTTCAATCCACATATGGAGTAATACGATTTAAAAAACCTCTCAGAAAATATAATGGACACAATAGCTTGGTTCTCAGTATGATGATGGAAGACCGAAATGGAGGAGGGGATAGGAACTCGAACTGATGGTTAATCCATAGTACCAAGTAACAGGAGAAGAAGTCAGGTCAAAAAGGAATTCCTGAAGTACTACACAGGGGGCGAGAAAGACGACGGTTTGACAAGTGATATGAGATGTGTGAAGTAGGTTTCTCTTGAAAATTATGTTTTGTATAAAAGTGTGAACAAGTTTTCTAAAAAACCTTCTATTGAAAGGTTGTCAAGCATTAAGGTTCACATCTGAACAAAAAAAGGAAATCTCAGGTCTCGATATCATGTGCTGATTTGTGACAAGAAATTCGTTAATTTGTAAAGAAAGTTTTCATATTTGAAGTTACGAAAATTATGGCAATCCTATGAATAGAAGTCAAGCTGCACAGGTCAATCAAAGTAATTTAGGTGCTTTTTTTGTAAAATCTCACACCTGCCAATCTTGAAGTTTGTACCAAAAAAAGACCCCAGTGTGTGTGCTAGCAGCTTGACTCTTGATTAGAAGTCTCTTTTTCGTTCAATCAAAAAAGCATTCCATTGAGGATTGAGGTGTCAACATCACAACCATAGAGCACTTCACCCTCAACATCAGCACTGATGTCAGAAAAAAAGCTAAATGGTCTGGAAGTAACCGTTCAAATCGACGTCGTTTTTTTCTGAGTTGCCTTTCGACAGCTTCAGTAAGTTAGACAATTACCCATTCACGCAGCTCCTCATTTATCTTCATTTGAAGCATAATTTTCAGGAATGCTTTTCTTTCTCAGCTATTGATCCGTTTGACTTAAGGGCACAAAAAACTGACCTACCTCTTCTCAGCTTTTAGAGGGTGTAGGTGAACAAAAAAAGCACTCAAAGCAGTGAAATAGGATTAACTTTGCTTTGGCCAAAAATATTAAAAATGCACTTATCTACTGGAATGTCTATTGCTATAGAGAGTACATAGAAGAAGAATTCTTCTTCTTTTTCTTTGAAAAGGATTCTATTAGCTCATCAAGTGTATTATATGCAGAAGAAACAACAACAAAAGATTCTCCCCATTTCGGGCTTTGGAGTGAACAAAAGGCAGCCCATTAAGTAGATTCAATGACTGGCCGTTTCTACTTAGAGAAGAAGATGCTATAAAAGCCTTACAAGACTCCTAAGACAACGCAAAAAAATAGAGCAGAGCAGATCTATTTCAATCTTTTCCAGGAATATTGGGTCACTAATCAGGTTGTAGTAACACAGGTCAATAATAAGAATAGAAGTTGGACTTTGGGTCCCTTTTTTTATGACTCAGCAATGGTCCAGGTCGGTTTGTATTTGTTTTTCAGACGAGTTGTAAATTCTTCAGGGAATCGAAACTCTCTTTACTGCTGATATGCGGTTGCTTTGAAAAAATTTCCTAGTGCTACCGAATGATTGGCGCTTTCCTCTATCTATCTACTCGGGAGGTTTTTATGGCCGGCTCGAAGCCTCATCCGATTCGGAGAGGGCGGCTATTGTTTGCCTTTCAAATTGTCTTCGCCTTCTTAAAATACCATTTGGAAGTTGGAAGTTTGGTAGCAGTAAAGCAATGAGATTGCGTTAATTTCAACCAATTTAGGACCAGTTTAGCCAACCCTAATAATTATACCCTGCAACGACTGAGGAGGACGGGCAACAGTTAGGGAAAAAAGCATTTGAGTTCTGCTTTGCTGCTGCGGCGGTTAGCCTTTGAAGCTTTTAAAACACGGTGATTTTCTTACTTTTTGTTTTCCAACGCTACTATGGAATTTTCAGATGCTTCTTCCCATCCAACTACTCTCCAAAAGGTCAAGTAAGATGCATCATCATGTATGCATGCATAAAATCTGGGTGCCCAATTTGTAGCCACTCTCTTTCAAAACTTACCTGGAAAAGAAAATGGAATGAATTAGCAAAATGGCCAAAATTGTTAGGATGCTATAGAGTAAGATTACTGCAGTAAGAACGACCCCTTTTTTCTCATTTCAAAGAGAGATCATCTCACTTCTTTTGTCTGACAAGCAGCTTTAGTCACGCTTGTTAACTGACACAACACAGACAAATCCGTCAGATTTTGACTGTATTTGAAATGACATTACTGCAGTTCATACTACCCTTACTTACAAAACAAAGATGCTTGGCTTGTAAGCAAAGCCTTTGCTATGCGATGCGGTAAAAGTGGTACTACTATCTACTATACTAAAAGTTCTTTCCAAAAAATTACAGAGTACTAAATCATACTTGTTTAATGCTTTTGTTGCTTTGACAAGTCTGCTTTGTGCATATTTTCTCTTTCCAGACTCCATGCCAGAGTATGCCACACAGAGTGACTATAATAATTGCACATAGTTTATTGTGCTACTAATACTAACGCAAGAAAAGTACTTCTCGTGGTAGTGAAAATTATCTTGTTCTTTTTGGTGCTGCTGGCCACTTTGTAGCAGGCAGCAGTCATGTCTAATGCTTCTGTTATCATCATGAGGATGATGCATGAAAGTGCATCTCTGAAGAAGAATTTACATCTTCACAAAAAGGTACAAATCCTACTACGTAGTACATCGTATCTTTTTTTGGAAAATGTCAAGGATGACAGGAGGAAAAGTTGGTGCCATTTTAATTCCCCTTGCTGAATAATTTGTGGTGTCAAAACGAACTAATGTGCAACATTTAGTTCAGGCCTTTGTATTGGGTCCCCAGAGGACAACAGAAGGTTTTAAACACACATTATTTCCGTGTTGTTGCCTACTGTCCTAGGATAGAAGCTGGAGAAATAGGTCCGTAATGCTCTAGTGTCTCAAGGGGATGCTAAAATTGCTTACGAGGTACAAAACAGGTGCAAAAAACTTATCTTTGTCAACAACACAGACTTGGCAAAACCCTGAAAGTCATCCTGACTAATTTAGCCTTGTTTGATTCAATACAGGCTACAGGGTGGACAAGAAAGTACGACAGCCTTTACTTAAAGTACTCAACTTCTTGGTAAAGGGTAGAATCGTGTAATAACTGTTATGTATGAAAAAGGTTGTTCAAAAGTTCGCTCATGCATAAAAGTTGTTCTTCCTAGAGCACCGCGCTGTAATTGAATCACGACATTAAAACTTTTTCAGCCTCGTTGCTGAAGTTGAAAAATCAGTCAAAAACACTAACAATCAATCAAAATACTGCTACATAGCGTGATTGTAACGCTTTCGATTAAGTTTTCCATGGAATCTCTCCACCTGTCAGGAAAAGGAATGCCAATTTGTAATGTCAACAACGTAGTAGTCAGCGCATTGTGGCTTTAAATATTTAAAAAGCTAACCACGACATCTATGCATTATTCAGAAAGGTCGAAAATTGATTTTGTAAGAAAAAGTAGGAAGATTTTTTCCCAACTTTTTAATGTGTATGCTTCAGCTCCATAATTGAGTATTCCGCCTCCAGACACTAGACCCAAAATTCAACGCGGCTTATTTCTTCTGCAAAATGTTGGAAATGACTCTAAAATGAGACTATGCGCGCGACCCTACAGCTACTTTTTTGAAGCTGTCACGCAATCCTTCAAGACGAGAAGAAAACTAAAATATGTTGCTTCAAAACCCTTTTTTAGAACAAACGCACATCATCATCATTATTATCACAGTGGTGCGAATTTTTATTATCATGAATGAGAATTTTTGCGCCTGACTTCAATTTTCAGCCCAGTGTGGTTTTTTTGTTCGAGTTGGACAGACTGCATGAAAAATTGGGCGGCATGCAAATATATGTTAGAAAAGAATATTACAAAAGCTGTAAAATAAGCATAAAACCATCATCATCAAAAATTACTTTTGAAAGTTTAAGATTCAATAAAAAAAGTCTCTACCTCAACTGTGCTGCGCGCGCTGCTGCCTAAAGTACACTGGTACATAGAAATCGTGACTGCATTTATGCATTTGATTTCTGAGAAAAAGAGGTCAACATGTTTGTTATTTCGAAAGAAGATTTTCTTCGTGAGCTCCTCGCAAATTCCTTGCTTTTGATCTAGTAGCTAATTAAGTTGGCACGAAAATTCATCTAGGACGTCCTGATGATCCACTTTCATTTCGAATCACTTCACTGGTTGATGGATTAACTTCATTTCAGAGGGTTCTAATTGAGGAAATGACATCAAATAGCTGTGACGAAATCTCTAAAAATGATCTCCGCGACAAAGGAACCTCAAGGAAACGTCATTTCGAGGATAAAAATTTCATTGAACATTTGAAAGATTTGAATCATTTTACTTTTGTTACTACAGGGTGCCGATGAAAAAATGAACCCCCTATTTGAAAATCAAGGGGGTCAAAATAGACTCAACAATGGCAATACATCAAATTCAGATATGTGTTGTATTATCGACAAGTATCGAATTTCCAATGAGCGTCCTTAGCCAGTCTAGCTTTAGATATATTTTTTTGTAAGCTCTCGAAAATCCCCTTTTTTATCAAGAGTGTGACAAGCAGAGAAAAAGAGCTTCTGACAGACATAGAAATTTTCGAATTCTTTTTCTATCCACATGGCGTATATTGATGCTATGAGGTGCTTATTATCGTCTGATGTTACTGACACTATCCCCAAAAAGCTCCTGCTGCCCCAGCTTTAATATGATCCCATAAAAAATTCTTGAGTGACACACAAATTGCGCGATTTTTGGCCTCCTTCTCTACTCCTCTTCACGTCTTCTCCCTCGAAATTAAAATGACTACCTTGATGACAAACAAGCCCCGGGGTCACGAACTCCCACGGTTAAAAATGTGACTGAAACTTCCCTCGGATTTAGAAATACTCGAAATTCCGTTTGAGAATTCTACAAATGGGTCTAGCTAGAGAAAGAGCTTTGAGTTGATGAGCAGTAGGCACAGCAGCAGCATCGATCTAAATTACACATCGAAATGGAGTCAGGAGAGAACAAAAGTGCAGTGGAAGTCTATAATTAACAAAGATGGAAGCAGTGGCAGATCTATAATTTCCCTAAAAACGAAAATGGCTATTATCTCTGACAGCCTGTCCTCAATTGATGTATCTCTCTTTGAGATAGCTCTAAATATCACCAAAAATGGCTTGAAACGTACATAACTGACATTTAGGCAAAATAGATGAAGTGGTCAATTTTTCTTTGCCATCCTGTAAAATGAGAATTTCTAGAGACAATACATTATTGGTAGTAACACATTGGACCGCATATATTTCGCCGCACCGGACCGCTTTGGTGCTGCGTTGCTGGGCGAAAATACAAACGTTATAATATTTGCGGTCCAACGTGTTACTACTAATAATGTTTTGTCTCTAGTAAATAATCGGCCGATACAATCGGCCGATAGGTATCGGCTATTGGCCGATTGTATCGGTATCGGCCGATAGTCAAAATTCGACTATCGGTCGTCCATCCATCCTGTAAAATGAGAATTTCTAGCAAACTAGGCAAAAACATAATTTGTGCAGTCAAAACAAACTGCAGAAGAGCAAATGTTCAGTCTTGTGAACGCTTAATTTTAAAAAAGTCATCATACTCAAAAGGTCAAAATCCACTTTTAACGGTACTACTAAACTGAAAGATGCACCCAGGCAAAAAGCAGCTGCTCTCCTATAATTAGTCCCTGCTCTACCAACACTTTTTCTCCAAGAAGGAAGAGTAGCTTCTGAATCTGGTAAAAGATAAGAATCTGTAGATTTTAGCAAGCAACCTTCAGTAGACCCTTCAGACACCTGCCAAAGTGTGGTCATTTTTTAAAGAGCGACCGATTTTCCAAGGTATCAATTAGATGACTACGTAAAGGCAACATTTGATTTTTTGCTGCCTGCCTACTCGTGAATTGATAACGAGAGGTTTGTGAGAAAACATGTCGTCGAGGTTGTCATAGTCTCGCCAGTCAAACAATTATGATGGCACATTAGACGTTTGAGCCCCAGGCATGCAGCTCTCAGATAACAAATCATGCCAAATTATGGCTGGGAACGACGAAAGAAAACATGAGATTTGCTCAAATTGATTAGAAATGTGTTGTTGAACTTAGCAAAACCCACAACATTTTGAAGTAAATTCCTAAGCCTTTTTAATATTTGAACATTTTTTGATGGATATCACCAGCAATAAATTCCTACGAGCGAAGCCTTCAATTATTTCACTTTTATTTTGGTAGGGGTGCTATTTTCATACTTTGTTGTGCATTTTGAATCTAAATACTGGTCAGAACTATGACTATGAAGTCTTTTGTTGTAGCAGTACAATCTACATGCAAAGATGTTACAAGTCATGAAGGTAAAATGCTAAAACAGTAGACTATTAGCTAGCTTAGCTCCAAAGGGAAAATTCGTTCCAGGTGGGTCATTCTTCAAGTGGGTAAATGAGCGTAATTAAAGTGGAACAACTTACCGTTGTCACCGAGTAAAAGGACTAGGGTTGCTGCTGAAGACAGTAGAATGGGTGTCCAGGTCATTTGTTTCATTGTCTTGCTCTTCTGAAAAATCTTGGGTCTCAGCAGAAAATACAGAAGACAACCACTTTGCACTGAACAACACTACTACAATACAAAAAACGTAAAGTGAATTTCCTCCTCTTCTTGTTCTTCTTTTGTTCTTTTTTTCTTGGTGGCCACCACCAATGCCAAACTCAAAATTGTCGCAAAGTCCTACAAAAGACAGAGAGAGAATAAGAGATTGTGGGAAGCTTGAAATGACTGCAGCACATGAAATTGGAAGAAACTGCGAGAATATCATGTCAGTCATAACCCTAATGGCCTCCTTTTGTATCTTTTTTGTGCGTTGGTAGATATTTTATAAAAGAGTCTTCAAGAGACTCTTGAGCGTCAAATACGATGCTATGACGTTTTGTTTTTTCCTTTCATGTTGACGTCTCTAAAACGTCATAAAGCATAATCCAATAAGAATTTTCGTTGCAATCGTCATTGGACATTTTTGATGTTCGGAAAGTCTACTTATACTTAAAAATATAATCTTTGACCGCGAGCATGCTATGGCGCTCCGTGGTCCTAGAAGTCCCTAAGTTGTTGGGGAACTTTTGTAATTTCGAATTTTGTATTTTGAATTTCGCCATTTTGAAAACTTATCGACTTCTAGGGGCGCAAGGACTAGCAAACTCGCGGTCAGCAGCGAATTTCATTTTCAGTCTTGTAACTTGTTAGTGATTCATCTTCTTTTTCACACCCACTACTGTTGCTTGACAAGAACTTGACCAGCGTTGAGACTGAACGGCTACAAAGCCGAAATTAATTTTCTCGACTTCGCGGAAAGTTTCTAGTCGGTGGTTAATTACCGCGAAAAGCTCATTTCTCGCTAGCCAGCAGAAAAGTTTTGCGGTAGTTGCTGAGTCGTTGAGTAAACTTACTTTGAGACACTTCTTTGAATAAGCACTGCTTGCACTAGTCGCTCAAAAGCGGTCTAAAACCAGACTGAAGTTGGAAGTTGAAGCATAGCAGCGGAAAAACTACTTCTACGCGCTTTCCATTTTGCGGCTTTCCGAGTCAAACGGGCCGACGCGCCGGCATTCTCCGTTGATAAGAACCGTGCGGTAGTTGAAGCAGCGGTGATACGCCCGAAAGTAGCCGTCATGAGTTAGATCATGACACTGATAATTCTTATCTTTGGCTATGAATGTCACGTCTCAATTTAGGATTTTTCCCGCCTATACTATGAGACATGATAAGGAAACATGACGCTGCTCGCTCCATATCTACCATTTTTCAACAAAAGTGTCTTTCTCACGAGGGTGTGAAAGATTTTTCAGTGCCCCCATCAGCACCCCTAAATCCAGCTTGCAAACTAAACTGGATTCAGGCTACGGGGCCCGGGGAAATGAAAAAATCTTATTTTACATTTATTTATTTCATATTGAACAGGGCCAAGTAGCACCTGATGAGTTTATTTTTAGCGCGAACATTCAAATGAGATATTCTTGGTGATTTTCAAACACTCTGAACTTCTAGGGATGTCTGCATGAGGTAACTCGAATCATGCAGTGTTAAAAAAGGAATTCCAAATGGCAAAGATGATGACTCCTGAGCAGAGTTTTAAAAACCTCATCGCATATCGTTCCAAACTGGTAAGGTGATAAACTACAGTGAGAGGCTTAGTCATTTATGTAAATGAGTTTGAAAGTGCAGCACTAACCTATTGTTTAGTGTTTACTCTCCCAAGATTTTTTGGGTTGCTGCTGTGGAGTTCATTTGAATTGGAGATTGGGTGGCACATAGCAGCGCTCTTTTTTTATGACTCATTAATTCAGTGCACCATTTTTTGCATTTTCACTGACTTCAGTGGAGTTTTGAAAACGTGCGTGATGCTGGGATCAAGCCATTTTTCGATCTCCTACTGGGTTTCGATGTCTAAAAATCGCTAGCAAGGCAAGAATTACGACAATTGAAGTTCGTGCGAGAGAACTTCGCTGCCGCCCAATATATTGAGATTCTTGAAAAATGGCATGGAAGAGATCGTGAAACAACGAATATGCACCCAACTGTTGTTATCTCAATTCCAATTCTTAGCTTGCTTCTTCTTCTTCTATAAGCTCCCCTTCAAACGTTTCATTATTGGGAAGTCTCCTACTGGGCATTCAAAATTGTCCAACCTGAATAAATTGAGAATCTGCATGGAAAATCCCAAGCTCAACTTCTCACTTTATGCTCAACGTTCTTTGGCTTCTTTTGAAAATCATTTTGTTAGCCTTCATGAAGTTTGAGTGGTAAGTAGTTTTAGTTGCCAAAGTGATGTCTAGGCCAAGTTAAGAAATGTGTCAAGTTCCATTAGAATTGGATAGTTACATGTTTGTTGCTCTTGCTAAAAAAGCTACCCAAGTCAGTCCCTTAACTCAGGTTGTAAAAGGTTAATGGAAAAATATGTTTGTAGTCAACAGTGAGAAGAGAGCCTGTCCGTCATTTTGATGAGCACAAAAAACAGTTACTTAGACACAGCAGGAAGCAGCAGCATCAGTGAATTCACTTGAGCAGCAGCAGTTCAAGATGCCCAAAGCATTCAAACAAGCAGAGCTGCTGATGCTGTTATTAGCCAGTAAACTCTAACGAAGTTGAAGGTAAGTAAATAACAAAACGTCAAGAAAACGACGGATGATGGTCAGCAGGCCAAGAAAAAGAGTCAACTTCTCAGAGTTCTAGTCTTGGAAACGAAGAAGGCAAAAGCACAACTTATTTCAAAAGTTTTCAGTTTGAAACGAGGACTGACAGGAAACGAGCTGAAGAAAACTTTAGAACGAATATTAGAAGAGCTGAAGGCCATCTGAAAGAGTATAGCAGCAGCAGCAGCAGCAGCAAAATTCTGCTATATCTGAGTTCTCTCAGAGAAGAACAAAGATTTTGATTCATCCCAACCTTTTTAGGAATCGGCTTGTTAAAAAACATCTGGTGCATGCTGCTACTTCAGCTTCGGGAATCAAGTAGCAATTCTCTCTCTAGTCCATTAGTTGGTATTTGGGAATGGTAAAAATGGTTGAAATCTAATGGAGTCGCTGCTCGTGAGGTTAAAAAGAAATGTGGGCTATAAATTGTGAAGAGTAGATGTCCACAAGATCGTAAATCTCATTGAGAAGAATCGAAGCAGCATGAATTTCCAAGTGCTATCAATTAGCGCCTTCTACCAAATATTTCCCCCGCCCCCTTTTTAACAGAATGGCGCCAAATGGAACTATAGAAATAACACTACACTTCTAAGAATTAAAATGTCTTACTCATGAATCATGAATTGACTTCTTGCTCCCCTCTTCCCTATAAGAAATGATCAGAGAAGATAATGGAAATTGCGAAGAAGAGGACGAGTAGAAGGCAAAGGTAATTGAGCGATCTACGCCAGATGGGAAGCAAGAAAACTTGCAGTAATGCGATTGACAACAAGAGTAGCATCAATTCTTGTCCGCCTTCTTCTTGCAAAGAGATCATCAGAACTGACGACCTTTGGCCATCTAGCTACCGACAAATAATACGTGTCAAAGCGAGCCGCGCGTTCATCTTTTCTTTGGAAGCATTCGACTACTACTTCTTCTCTCTTTGAAGAAGAGAAGTCAAAAGAAACGACCAAGTCTCAATTCCAATTTTGAAGGTACGGTAGTAGTAGTAGCCAAAGCAAAACCTTTTACTTTCAATTTTATGACAAGCCGACATCAAATCTTTTTAACCTCTGAGGTTTTGACACATTCATTTTGTTTCATGTCAACAGTTAGATTTTGTAATTATAGGGTCTTGACTTTACTAATGTCAACTACTCTATTTTTTTCACTATACAGGGAAGAGTCATTACAAAAGCAATGAAATATTGATGTATCATACAGTCAGGGTTTTTTTGTGACCAATTGTTTTTTCTACGTTTTGCTGTCAATAAGCAGTTATTACTTCTCTGCCCAATAACCGAACCCTTTATATACACAGAAAAATGTGCTGCTGTAGTAGGGGGAGAAACAGAAGGCAAAAGGTGCTAGTGTAATATGAATTACTGGAAAAACCAAACTTTCGTTTCATGTTCTGACAGTAGAAAAATAATAACAGAGGAAAATTGAATATGCGGCTAAACTTCCCCCACACCCTACGGAAATGCTCGTGTTTTTGGCCAGCAGCAAAACGCGCGTGTCTCTCCTAAGTTTCTTTTCCAAACAAAAATCATCGTAAAAAATTGACAGTGAGATTTACTCTCTGTGAAATACTCTCGCGGTCAAACACTAACAAACAGTTTTTGGTTTGGAATTTTAGTATCATTAGATATGTCCTGGACTACTGGCGCCAATGAGACGAGCGGACTAAACATTCATGGATTCGCAGAAACGCAAAGTTATGAAAAAGGCCACAATTAAGTATCGATTAGATAGTTGCCAACTTCATGTGTACTACAAAGTATTTCTTTACTCGTTTCTATCCTCAAAAGGGTCGAGAACAAAGCTCTCTTTCATTCAGATATTTTCTCCTTCTTGTCAAAGTCAATTTTTCAAGAAGTCGTGTTGAAAAAGCGGGTTTTCAACAGTTACTAACGTTTGTACAAGTAACAGTGGCCAAAAAGAATCTGGTTTTAGGGTCATGATCTAGCACAACAGCA
The DNA here is from genome assembly GCA_900157175.1 of Oithona nana. Lineage (NCBI taxonomy): Eukaryota > Metazoa > Arthropoda > Copepoda > Cyclopoida > Oithonidae > Oithona > Oithona nana. The sequence continues at coordinate 260,412 of LT727912.1, read as the reverse complement.
ACGACGCTACTTTTATAGAATTTTTTGATCATTTTGATTTTTCATGCTGCAATGCACCCTTGACAGACTCACTGAGTGGATTTCTATATGAATTGATAAATGGACCGAATTTTTTTGGTGGTCACCAGACCACTGTGTGTCTAGTCATGTTCTAAAATTGATACTTTTTTTCGGGCATCTTTGAACACCTGGAATTTTCTATAGTCAAAAGGGTGGTGCAGACGCCATCTAGGCGACATTTGGCTGCTCTGCTTTTTCAAAAAGAGTGTAACTGTCCCAACTACTTAAGAATTGAGCTGTAAAAATGGTCGTCCGCCCGGTCCGCTCCCAACTAAATCCTACTAAAAAGACTTCAAGTTGAACAAAAAAGCTCTACATTAGAGTTGACATAAAATCACCACAAAAAGTGTTCTAATGACTGTCAATTTAGATAGCAGTCACCCATTTGTTTTCTGACCTCAACGTTTTTTATAAGCCATACGTTTTTTGGTGGTGGTGGTCTCTGCTGCTGGAATAATAGCGTATCATGTTTTACGACTAAAAAAGCAGTCTTGATGGTTATTTCAGTCTCTCTTTTCTTGGCTTAGTTTTACGACCCCTCAGCGAGGTATAATCCCAAGGGAAACTAGAGGAAGAAGAGCATTTTTCGGAGTCTGTAAAGCAATAAATAGTACAGGCAGCTACGCCGCGCTATGACTTTGGTGGCACCCCGCTAAATGTTGGCAATTAAAACCGCCCCCATGAAGAGGAAGTTCTATGAAACAGACTATTAAAAAGTAACTGTATTCAGGTTTTGCAATCCTTGATTTGAAGTCTTGTTTTCAGGTCAATTTTGGGCTGAAAGGAGGATTAGGATTTTAGTATCTACGATGATAATATTGAACTTCGTTCATCGTCGTGTGTGATCTTCTATTGTCTGTTATCTTCAAACATAGTGAAAAAATGCTCCAAATTCCAAGAGATTTTACTTAATCCCCCGAGAGATTTCAAGACTAATTTTCTTCTGATGGAGGTTAGATCCTGCAAGATGTACATTTCACCGTTTTAAACAAAAAATTCCTGCTTTGTTTTTCTCCTTGCTTCATTCTCCTCAAAATGTCCCAAGGGGTCACATTTTTTGACACACTAAAGCGCATTCTATGATGCTAACTTCTAAGCTAAGGAGAGAGGTGGTCTGTTTGTAGAGTATCTCTGAGAAAAATCCGAAATCATGCAGCTAAAGCAGACCTTTACCCTTACAGTTACAACCCATAAATTGTTAGGAGGGTACGAATGTAAAAGTACAGAATGTATAGAAAATCTCTGCAAAAGCAAGTTTCAAAGTTTACGATACAAAAAAGTGATCGCCCAACGTGGGGCTCGAACCCACGACCCTGAGATTAAGAGTCTCATGCTCTACCGACTGAGCTAGCCGGGCTACTTATTCAATAGAGGAAAAAATACTTACCACATTTATGAAGATTGTCTATGTGATTTTTTCCTTCGTTTTTTTCGCCTCAGAACTCAGACTAATGGATGCTATAAGTCATTTTGTCAACAATATGTATCAACACAAAAGATGCCTTCCTTCCTGAGCGTACGCATCATAACGCATGGTGTCTAGACGGCTGCTTCTAGGAGCTCCCCACTTGGCTTACCATCATATTCTATTTTCTTCAACTGTGGTGCTGTAAAAAGGGAGTATTTCCAAGGGGAAAAGGGGTTCTTCATGAATGTTTGGTCAGCTTCAATGGTTCTCACAGAATTGTTGACTTACAGTCACATTAGTCGCATCCAAAACAATGGTGCTTTCACTTTTCTACTACTCCACCCTCGTTGACCCCAAAGCTCTTTAGACACAAAGACAAAAAATTGTGACAAAAATTGGATCTTCTTCTATTTTTCAGCCAGTGTTTCAATTTAGATGATGAGATTTTGGCAGAGTTGTTGATCATATGGAAATTCAATCATAGTCCCTCATGAATAAGAAATTGGACAGAGTGGAGCGGAGGAGATTCAAATCGGATCCAACATCATCATCTAAAAAGTCATCAGAGCGTGGTGCTTGAACCAAAATGCAATTTCTTCATTTTGCAGCTGCTATAATGGAAACATTTCGTGACTGAAAATAGAAAAAGAAAAGGATTTTCAAAAAGCCCCTTGACACTTTCCATTATTGGCCTTTGTGAAAGGGAAGTAGTAGTAGCAGCCAAGGGTTACTTTGTTTTGGCAGTAATTCTTTAGCTATTCCCGCATAATTTATAAACTTTTTCCCTCCTTAGCTTCTTCTCTTTCTTCCGGATTAAAGCAGCTCTGCTGGCATAGCTGGTGCTGTATGTCGTAGGCTGTGGTGCCTTTTCAGATTTATGGGCTCTAAATTAGAGTTTGTTCTTGACGCCACCTCCACTACGTTAGCAATGCTTGGGTAGCAGTCTGTAGCAGTCTTCAAGGTCTAGGGGAAAATCAATTTGCGGTGTTGTGTCCCGGTTTGGCTTTTCAGGATCAATCGATCGTAGTAGTCTCGCGTTGACTCCCGGCTCTGAAAAATGTCTCGCCAAGTGAATAATTTTCCTTTTGCAGTAGTAGTAATACTTGCCATGACGCTTTTACACCAAAATATAAGTTTGACATGCGATGCACTCCACTACCAACAAAAATTCATAAAAATGGAGGAGTAGTCGGAAATTGCCATGGCTTGCTTGTTTTCCTGAAAAATAAAAGGTATTTTCAATTTTCAGGATATTTGTTGGAGATTGAATGAGGGTGAGGGGTCGGTTCTCCTCGGATAGTGGCTAACAAGGGACATTTGTTTTGGGAATTTTTCGTTGAACCCAGACATCGAGATGACTCTAGGATCTTTTTTTCTTTAGACGTGACTGGAATTCTGGCATCGAAATGAGCAGTACAGTTCAGAGCAGCTCCAGTTTCATTTTCTACTTCTGCGTTTTGCCACCCTCGCCTCGATCCACGCTTTAGGTTCGTCTAAAAGGACCCTTTTTTGTTCACCGTCAGCGAGAGGAGTTGTTAATGAAATGAAAGCATCACTTTGAACCAATTAGAGGAGAGCGGCAACCCTTTCAAATTCCACTTTAACACTATTTTTTCTGTACCTGCTGTTCCTCTGTGTGTCCCGTTGAATCCATCAATTCATCGTCGTTAATCCTTTTAACAAAACTTTTCTTAAAGTTAATTTCAGTATCACTCTCAATTTCATGAATGTGCATATTTTAGACTTGAGCTGACCTGACCTGACCGTCAAAACTGATCAGTAAACATCAAAACAAAAATGGACCGTAAGAATAAGTCAATCTGCAAAAGAAAAATGGATACTAAGCACACACTAAAACACACATTTTTATAGAACTAAATTGTAGGGGACATGTAATAAAGTCCCACATATGGTTTGGTTGTAAAATGTCCCTTACGAATAATAGTTGTGCTTTTCACTATGGCAAAACTTGATACTCTGGAAAAAATGAGGGGAACAAAAGGAAGGAAGCGTAAGCGAGTGGAGCAACGAAGGGGTGATATGAAATTTGAGTGCCCATGACAACTGTGACACGGCAATTTCAGGGAGGATATCAACGTAGGAGATGTAATCAAGAAAGGGAAGAAACTCGCAGATAAGAAATCTCGCCAAAAAATAATGAATTCAACCCAACCGCCCCCTCGTGTTTCCTTTACTAAAATGATTCATGTCAAGACAATTTAGCCTCAGCCTCAGAAACTGAAGTTCGGGTTTCTCAAAAACAAAACAATTTCTCTCTAAAAGTTCTCAGTCTCGCTTGTCAGCCTTTTAATTTTAAGTCACAATCTCTCACTCAGACACTCACACTCTCAAGTCAGCAACCAAAGTCCAAAAAAGGCAAAAAAGTAAGTTGCATTTTTTTTTTTTTTGCGAATGAGAGGTTTTTAATCGGAAAGTTATAATTTTGAAAGCTGGAAAGTTAGATTACTTTCTTTGAAAGCCAAACGAGTCTGTCTCGTTTTCGTCAAAATTCTACGGCGTGCGGTTCTCGGCGGTTTTGGGTAACCTAATTATTTACCGACAACAAAAGAAATGTCTGAGGGGAAGAAGAATACATACGAAAGGGGGAAACGAGAAGAATCTGCATATTTCAATTGAATTTGCTCTAATCATCTGATTAGTTACAAGCTCTCCCTGTGTATCTGATCCTGACTACTCAAATTGTGACTCATTGTTGCAAGAAAAGTCTTTAGAAAGAGAGAGAGAAAATAATGCCAACTGCATCATCCATCATCAGTCAGCTACATATCAATAACGAGCCCCATTTCCTAGTCTGTCACAAACAAAAGAATCTCACGATAAAGATACTTACTCAATACTCGCCAGATGGAAAACCAAAACTGTCCTGTAATTGGAAACAACCCCAGATTGACTTACTATTATTGTCTTTACAGTAGTATCAATCTTCATGTTCAATGGCGAGTACACAAAAGTAATCAAAAGCAGGAAAACGAGGGGATTTTTCACCCAATCTTTTATCTCTTTGCAGATAATCTTCTGTCGTGATTTTCCATTTGAAGTTAAATGAAGTGGATCTTCATCAACTACAGACTATGACAGCTGTGCAATTTAGAAAACGAGGAAGCGTTTTTTGAAGCGAATGGTGAAAGCATTCGGTGAGTAGTATCACAGGGTTTTTTGCGATATCCCGCTGAGCAGCGTAACACAATTACGAGCCATGATTCATTCAGAAGAATGACAAAAAAGCAGGACGGAAAACTATGGAAAAACTATCTCAAAGAGAGATCTCTCTCTTTACTTACTCTCGAAAATTGGCCAAGTGAAAGCTGCTTTCTGTATTCTGTCGAATTGATCTCCCTTCCGCAATGAAGATTGATTATGAGAAAGGTCGCAGACGCAAAAATGGCTCAGGATTAGAAAATCCCAAATAGGGAGGAGGGAAGCTGGAAGAATCATCAACCTTTTCCTACTGTTGCAATCAAACAACCAGTAAGTGTAGCTTCTTCATTATGTATTCCACTCGTGATTCTTGGCTCCTTCTCAATTTTCAAGTAATCCTCTTATGCAAAAGATACCAAAGATACCACTAAAAAGATTGAAAAAAAAAAAACCCTCTGAGTTTTGGCTCAACTATCCGACTGATGATATGATTCATATAATGTAATGAGAAAATCAGAGTGGTAATCCCAATTGTATTTTGTCTCCTCATTTGGCCAAATGTCGAAAGCTTGTAAAAATCAGCAGGATACTGCACCTCACGTAGCTAGCTTACAGCTAGATATAGACAGGGAAGTGTAGAGAGGGTGAAAATGACAAGTCTGGCACCCAATAGTAGATGATCGTACTACAAGCTCGAGCCCTAGGGCAGTTGTTGTTGGACATTCACCCTCATTTTTCCGCAAACATTTGTAAGTAAACACAGCGCAAAGGATGCTCTGTTGGATACCTTAGCAATAATGAGGAGAGAGAAGAAAGCTTGTTTGAACAGCAAATGAATCTCTCTCTCTTGCAATGCGCTGGCGCTTTTGTAGTACCCCACAATGGCAAATTGGATTGTTCCCTTCAAAACCCTTGAAGCTCCAAACATTAACAGACTTTGGCAATTGGAAGTGGCACTTTTTTCAGCCCTTTTGAGAGGATTGATTTATGCAAGAATCCTTGTGACTCACTTCTAAATTGGAGCTGTCAAACAGTCCATTTTGAAGTAAAAAGCTCTATTTTTCACTGAACCCTTTCACTTCAAAAAAGGACTGTGCTTTCTCTCATAGTATGGATGGAGTTGCCATCTGGCACTCTTTGTCTTCCCCTTTTTCTAATGTTATGGATGACAAGACATGATTTGTCACAAATGGTTACATGTTATGAGCGGTATCTTATATGGTATACAGAACTGGATGATGTAAGGAATGCAGCCAGAGCCAGATTCACCCTCAAATGAACTAGATTTTTTGGCAGCAGGTGCGATCTTATGCTAAAAGTGAAAGGGGATCACACAGTGCTGCAAAATGTCAAAAAACCGTTCTAATTTCCTATTTTCCTAATTTTTCCTTCAATTATGGAGTCTCCTATTTTTTTCCAGTGCCGAAATATGCTTTGAAAACGTTTGAATGGTTGATTTGAAGTGTGCTTTTCAAAGCCATTCAAAAGCTTTGAATTTTTCCTTTCAAGTGCGACAATTTTTGGTGATTTCAATGACCTTTTGAATTTCACACTGAGGAGTCACTGTGCTTGGTTTACCCCTTTGTTGTAGAGTAAGTCTTCCGATACGTACTATTTAGGAAGCTAAAGATAAAAGGGGAAGAAGAGAAGAGAAGGGAAAAAGAAGAAAACAATTACCAGCATCCAATATTCTTCTAGGGCAGTGAACATCTGATAGATGTGTTGGTAATGCCAATGAATATGTTCCCCTTACTTTGCTACTCTACTGAGTAAAAGGTGAGTTCTTGCCCTGGCTAATAATAGACCGGTGTGCAAAAGTGCAGAAAGGCAAATTGCACTCCATTTACTACTTCTCTTTCTCCCCTTCGCAATATGCTAAAAAAATCGACCAAATAGGCATGAACCTTATTCATGAGCTGAGGAGAGGCCTGGTCAAGGTTTTTATCTCCGTCTGAATACTCTTTTGTGCATCTCTATTGGATATATGCATGTTTGTATCTTCCTTGGTATTTAGAAAGAATGAGCTCCATCAAAGCTAACCCTTTTTTGACAGGTGGCTAAATTCATGACTTGAAAAGGTCACTTGAGAAGCTTGAGACTGTTTTTTGTGTTATCCCTTGAAGGATTTAGATTTTAGAAGTCTAGTCAAGCATCAGTTTGAGTTGAGAAGAAGCAGATTAGAAGAGAGCAGAGCTCTTAGAAGAGTTTTGAGCTGGAAATAATCATCCTTTTCCTCTATTCTAGTCCATCTAACCCCAGAGGTAGGGAGTTGTTTTTTTCTCTCTTCTTTCTGACTGACGTTTTTTGCTCAAAGGATAAGACGCGAAATTGGATACTCATTTATTTATAAGGCTTAGTAAGTGTACATACACACAACCCCCTTCTTTTTCTAGGGAGGGTTTTTTTCTTTCTCCTCCTGATTTAGACTCTGCAAATAAGGACCTAGCTAGTAGCAAATCTATATTCAATATTGGGTTACTCCTGATTACCCTTGCATACATACAAGGATTGCTATCACCAACACCATCATCAGATTAATGCCCAAGACTTGTACTAGTACATATGACCCAATTTGTCTAAAAGTCTAAGAAGAAAATTCTGCTAAACCTAAAATTGTTTCCAACTGATTTATTGCAATGGTAGTTGAGACATTTTTATGGACTAACTCGCAGAAAATTGGGGCTGATTTTCGGTAAAATGATGTGTCGAATTCTTCCAACTAAACTTCATGAATTTTCCAACTGTATTTCAGGATTCATGAATGCAATGAATCAGAATCACTCGATTTTCTATTGACTTATTTTGGTTTTTGGCATCAATTTGAATGGGAAAACGTAGGGCATTAAAAGCAAAGTGAAAATGACTTTGCTTGAATGAACTGATTTTTCAGGTGAATGTGTAGAGTTGAATGCCAAGTCATGGCTACTACTGAGTTGACGTATTAGGGGTGCAACCCTAACTGCAAAATTCTCAGCAGGACACATCTATTGATCATCATGTTGTTGAAAAGTTTCTATGCTTGGGTGGTCTACCACTTGAAAAGTGCTGACTTCTGAAGAAGTCTCTGCTCTACCTTTTTCTATGTGTTGTGACTAATTTTTCTTGGATTCAATTTTTGAGCCCCCTGGTCTACAGCAGGATGATACGAGAATAGAGAAGTAATGACTTCTGCTCTAGATGCCCACTGTGCCTTTGTTTACCCGAGAATGTCGCGTCTCTCCCCTATTCCACTTTATTCTGTCTCTCTACCTCAATTTGGAACACAGTTGGAAAAATCCACACTATTTCACCTCTTTTCACAAGTTTGTATGAGCAAGAAAATCCGTTTTATTTGTTGGTTAATTATCAGAAGAGGAGTCAGAAGAGTACGTCCAATACTAGGCTAAGTGACATCATAAAAGGGAAAGAACCCATCCAGAGATTAGCGATCCAGCTCCGGTTTTAGTGGGAGTATTGACCTCTTGGAATTGGTAGAATGCGCAATTGCGAGAGAAGTAAAGCTGACTATTCTGGAGAAGAACAACGCTTTAGGGGTCCCTTTTTGGATGCAGTCCATGGTGTCTTGAGCTCTTGTGGGTTTCATGCGAAGTCATTAATAGCAAATCCTGCTGATTCCTCATTCACCAAATGCTGCTGAAAAAATTCCAGAGACAAATGTAGGCAGGCACGTGATGAGGGTAGTAGCTGCACGGAAATGTGCTCAGTTGGATTTTCCTTACACTACATCTAGGAGCTCTAGGAGGGGAAAAGAGTCTAGTAATAACTTTGTAAAAGTCGAATTGATGACCCGTAGTTAACGACAATGGCAGAAATATGCTCGTTTGCCAGTCGTAGGAGTCTTGTTATTCAAATTCATGAGTCTACATTTTTGTTTGAAAAAATGTCAGAGTTTAGATGATCTAGCCAAAATAAATGATGCAGCCAGAGCACTGATTTTAACAGCTGCTTTTCCTGTCCTCGTCATCGTAAACTTGATTGAAAATTGGGGGAAAAAGGTTGATGAGAATGGGGATCTCGGTCTCCTCCTTTGTGATGTCATCACAGCAGCAGTCATCTCTGTAGTGATGGCACATGCCATGAGTACTTCAGTCTAAAGTGGATTTCGGACAACAGTGAGTCAAACAACAACGTAGATAGCAGAGTCGAGAGGAACGATTCATTGAAAATCATCGTCAGAAGTCAATTCTATTTTATTACTTGCTGAAGGAAGGGGGAAATCCTGACTTCCCTTCTTCCTACTCCACCCTTGCGAATTTAAACTTTCATTTCAAGATGATTTTCTTTGTGAAAAATTCAATTTCTGGTGTTGTTATCCTTACAAACTTCAAAGAAAAGAAAGAAAGTGATGCTATATTCAGTTTTCCTACTCTTTAGAAAACAATTATCCCCTAGTTTACGAGACTCTATTTCTACGAGTGAGGAGCCGCGTGTCGAAGCTTCTGTCGTCGTCCCGCCGCCGTTACTGAATTTGCAGACATGTGTCCAGCCGACCTTACAACACTTTAGTCTCGTGAATGTCGCATGTACACAGTGAGATTTTAAAAAAGATTTCTCTGTTAGCATAGCTGACTCGCTGTTGTTGGAGCAAGGATTCAGAATACTCATTTGCGATCCCATTTGGATCCAATATCACGCCGCTTTGGGATTATTTTGCGTAGCATACAAAACCCATTCAAATGCGGGAGATGGAAGAAGCAAAAAATAATATTTACTGGGTGATGACGACTCCTAATGTAGTTCATAAATCTTAATCATGTCTGCGAAAAAAGTTTCGATCGTGACAGGACTCGAACCTGCAATCCCCAGATCCGAAGTCTGGTGCCTTATCCATTAGGCCACACGACCAGTAGTTATTATTGTATAGAAACAAGAGTTTATAAACAAGGAGAAACCTAGTGAGACTGAAATCGAATAAGCTAATTAACCAGCGTCAGAATATGAATCTGTCAGGGAGACTTGCGTATATCACGAGCATCAAGAGAGACTACTCGAGAGAGATAGAGGGGTCTATTTTCCACCCTACATTGACAATTGCGTCCTGCCAAACATGACCTCTATAGATCGTATTATTCAGGCTGAAATGAATGTCTGCTCTAATGGGACACCATGTATCACCTTATTTTGGTGAATGAGTGGTGTCTGTTCGTGCTCTTTGTAGTGTGAACAGTTCCAGCTGCTTTTTGGTCGACGTTTTCGGAATTTTGGGGGCAGAACGCAGCGCACTCTGCGTTGTCGACTTTTGTAGAGGAGGAGAGAGCAACAATAGACAAACTTTTCACAAGCACTTTTCCCTACTTTTTGGTGCATTTTTCAATGCCATGGTCATCTGTTCGATGTTCGACTTTTACTAGAAAGAAGACAGGAAAAATTCCAAAACATTTTCTCCATTCTCTAAGCAACAATAGTTTTAGAATCTACCAGGAGTATATACCAGGCAGATTACAAAATAAAAACAAAGAAAGCTGTTTCGATTTTCCGCATGCGCCTATTATGCGGTTTTGAGCGGATTACACACTATATTTTTGTTTACGTTAGCGTGAAACGTATCGATTTTTAGAAGCTGTCAGTGTGTCTGAATTTTAGACTGAATTGACTTCAAATGTACATATGGTAGCAGATGACAGGTTTTACTCGCTGTCCTGCCCGTTTCGAATAGATTAAGTGGCATCGTTCCGCCCCCTTTGGTTTGTGACACTTTTTGAAAAGATTCAGTTGGCCGTAGCAGAAATGGTTTTGTTGTATCATATCCGTGACTGCTACTACTCTGCGTCTGCAACTCTTTTTAACCCCATCTTTTCCAACTTGAAGAAAAGTTTTCTCATCAGTGAACTTTCAAAAGCATTACTTACACACACAGTAATACTTGGCTTCTTTGCAACTGTAGAAGATTAGCAGGATGAAAAGAAGTTGTAAGCTTGAGAAAAGGCAACGAAAAAATCCAAGAAATAACCTAGATTTTCGGGAAGGAATTGGCTTTGAAAAGTGATTATCGTAGCCTCAAAACGACTTGAGACGGAAAAGAGATCATTTTCGCACATTAACAACGTTTTAATGGAGACTCACTTTGTCTTGAACATCCGCTGTCGAGAAGCTACCGCAATCTTGAGTCTTGACAAATTGTCTCACAGTTGTTTACTATGTCTTCTTCGTCGTCCTGCTCTAGTCTTTCCGAAAAACAAATCAATTTTTCTTGCAAGACGAACAAGGGGAAATATTTTCTTCTCCCTTGACTAAGTTCTCTTGTTGCTTGTGCTCCACTATGTTTTTGCGAAACCGTAGTTGCTCGCATAATCGATTATGCACGGAAAATACCTTTTCGATTATTGTTATTACACACACCCTCTGGATTTTTCTTGGTAAAGCCAAAGCTTCCCCTAAATGCAAGTCTCGTAAAATATCTCAAAATGTCAAAACTACATTACACAAAATGCACGCAAAATAATTGCTTGGGTACGATTCTCAATTGCCAAACTAATTTCTCTCGCAAAGTTTTATGAGCTGTGAAATAACGATGTGATGGCTTGGTTAAAAAAAACCCTTGATAATAGTACCAAACCTAAAGCCCTTCTAAAAACTGAATGGGAGAGTTCGGTGAAAAAATGTAAATTCTATTTTATTGCAATAGGCTACTTTGGCAGCTGCATTTTTGAAACGGTTCTTTGCACATGTTTTATTGTAAAATCTCAACCTTAATGGTGTCGAAGAGGGGAGGGATTAATTTAATGTTACGGAACTTCAAAGAGAGACTCGCGGCGCGTCATATTCAATCTCATCAAACGATAAAAAAATCCCTCAATTAAGCACACCTTTTAGAACGTTTTGCAGTCTATTCTCCCATGAGAATTAAGGAAAAGATTAATTGATTTTTAGCCTGCGAGCCTTGAACTGTTGTCTAACAATAGTTTTCGAGTACATTCACTTCCAAAATGTCAATAAAGAATTTTTGAGTTTTGAACCTAGCGAAAGCGAGAGATCGACGAGGGGGGATTTCAATGATATTTGGTAAAGGGCTTATAAATGATGATCGTAGCTCAAAGGTTTTTTTCGCTCTTTCTTTGGACATCTGTTTTGTGATTCATGAGGAGATCTGTATTCTGTTTGCTCAAGTGCCATTACAACACAGCAGCAGCAGCAGCAGCAACTCTTGAGTTTAGCCAGGGATTACAACGGAATCAATAACTTCTTTTTACATTGTTGTAAGAGCTACACGTTTATTATCATATTATTGTTTGTGTGGGAAAAACAATCTGACTAATGGTTTTGTGACACATAGTATGTACGTATGTAGCTATCAGTGCCGTTAGTACTGAGATTTTCCCAAATTGGTTTTTAGTCTTGTATTTGATACTGCAAAGAATACAGAGATTTGTAAGCAGGGAGATGATGTAAGCAAAAATGGGGAGAAACAAAATGCAAATTCATCATTTGCATGTCTGCATTGACAGCATTGTCAGGAGAATGCAGCGACCAAATCACAAAAGTGTACTACCCAAGATAGCAACGATGATGATGACAGTAGATATCACAGATTGTGAGTCATGTCCGGACTTTTTCCTACTCTGGCGACGAAAAGAGCAGAGGAGAAAAAGGACAATAGTAGTCGTGGTTACCCATTCGTGAAATATGGGGCATGTGCCAAATATTCACTTTTTCCCACGAAAAAGCAAAAGTCAACGTACCCTTTTGTTATCAAAACGTTTGATAAAGCAACGTTTTTCCACTTTTTGATTAATTTCAAAACTGATGCTGTCGGTTATCATTTTCGAACCCAAGGAATGTTTGCCACTTCAAAATGAACAAAATATGCCCGTTTTTTAAGATGTTTTATTCTGTTGTAATAGTTTGTTTATCATGTCAAGCGCAAGAAGAAATTCCTGTGAAGCTCGCGAATCAGTTCAATCCTATGCCATTCTGTGATTTCACACTTGCATTCGCAAACTATTCTTGTAACTCCAAGAGCATCGTTAGGATAGTTTGGTAACTGGACGAGTTGGTGTTGTGGTCTGTAGCCGCGTTTGCAGTGATTCGCATGGTATGTCACCTTTTCATTGGCAGAAGAGAATCGACACTTGCATCCTTTGGAAGCGTCAGTTGAGTTGACCAAAAACGTGGCTACCAAAACGGTTATGAAAAGAATGATGCTATGGATTTCCATATCTTTACAACTCTTGCCTGAGAAAGCAAAATGTGAAATATTCGATAGTGATTTATTTGTTTTTGAAAAGCTTACCGACTCTGAAGTCTGAATTCGTTGATGTTCAAGATAGTTCTACTCAGGATAACGCAACTATTTATTTCCCCTCGCTCGACAGCAAAATTACCAAAGATTAGAAGATGAATTTCCCTTTTACGTCATAATCTATTTCTTCAAATTCAATTATAGCAGTAGATTACTCAAAGTAGGTTCACTTCGGCAGCGACAGCGGCCCAACTATTTATTTTTTTTGCATTTACACTTGCATAGAAGTCGAATTATGAAACTATTTGGGTAGTTTGGCAACTTGTAAAGATTAAAAGATGGTCGGTTTGCATTGATTTTCGTAGTATTCAAACTTGTCCGCAGCGTAGAAGGCATTTACAGCTTCCTTTTGACGATTTTGGTTCTAATGCACTTGAAACAGTTACCCAAATGGCAACAAGGAGAATGATAGCACCAATGCTATAAGCTGTTCCATTTTTCCCGACATGTATCTGCTTCATGTTCTTATCAACTCAAGAGGCAAGATATGTACCGACCGGAAACTAACAAAGCAAAAACAGTTTGATATTGAAAAATTCAACAATCAAGTTTTAAACTTTTTCTGTCTTTAATTCACTTGTCGGGTGAATGACTTTATTTCGTTGTTGATGCAAAATTTCTTTTCTTATTTCGGTCGTATACAATAATGATTACCAATGCAGTTACAAATACACTTGATCTTGAACTCTTCGTTCACCCGACTCACTAATCTGTAATGCAATTCTGGTTTTGGATCTTGGCAGACACCACAATGGTTTGAAATGGTTAGAATGGGCCGAGACATTCTATCAAATCCTTGGAATTCACAACAGCAGTAGCCATGATTCTCGTTGGTATTGATGGTTTTTATCAGCAGAGCCAAGATCAGACAAACCATAAAAATCCCTTTTTGATTAGCCATGCCTTTTGGTAAAATTAGACATTTTAATACGAAAAGTTATCAATTCTGTCATTTCTTACTTGCAACTGAAAGGAAACGAACTAATCTTCAAAGTCACTCATCAAAATTCAAACTGATGTCTTTTTCATCGTAAGACGCTTCGTATGTAGGATATATATTTTTAGCTTAGTAGCGTGTATGTAGTTGTATGAATAATGTGCGCGATGATTCATTTTGCATGTACGTAAAGCCTAATTTTTTTAACTACTATTGCAACAGACAGTGTGGTGAGGGCTTAATTGTATTTCAATCTTTAAAAGTGGAGATCACAATCTACAAAATCAGATGCTGCTATCGATTGACGATTTTCAATGGGAAACGCACTTGAGCATCAGATTCTTTTGCTTTTCCGGACCAAAGTTTGATTCGACAGAGTGCCGCGGAGGATGGCATAGAGCGCAACGATTTTCAACCAGTTTAATGATCGGCAAATGATTGCAAATGGTAAGAATAGCAGGAAATCATGTGACTAATCTCTTTTATTCTTAGAATTATGGATACATTACAGTGAATAGAGAGCTTATACATGTTTCAGTCATTGTGTTTTGTTGTTTTGTTCACTTTGTGATTCGTCCGCAATAACTTTGAAACATGCATTCGCATTCGCACGTGATTTCGATGAACTTGTAGCCACCCTTTCCGGATCTAATTCCCTTATAGACACTTTTCAATCTTGGCTCAAAGCACTTGTTGCAATCGTTAAAAACAGATCTTACGCTCGGCTTATGATCGTGAAATACGCCTGTGAATTCACATCCACAGTCGCCATGATGAATTCTTGCATCCACCCAACCAGAAACCATACATACTCCCATCCAAAGTACTAATATTTCTCGGATTGCCATCTGTGTCTGTCTAAAAAGGGAAGACACGTCAAAGTATTTTCTAAATGAAGGATGACATAAATCTTACCCGTTAGATGTCCTACAAATATAAAACTGAAGACGTGTCTCCTCTCAAGATTCAAAACATCTTCCCCGAAGGAATGTTATTTGATAATGATGCTACTTCCTCTATTTTTATATAGCTCATCTCATATTTAGCATCCTTCATAACTTTACATGAAGCTTTTCGCGGGTCTCCTTGAATATGTTGCGTTGTCAGGTAGTTAAAGTCTCTAGACACTAGGCATGCGCAGACACAGATATATCCAAGGTTAAAGCACACAGCATACTTCAAACATGTTTGCGTAAGAAAAACAACAGAAATGTGCTCAAGATCACCAAGGCTCTTTCAGAGCCTAAGGTACCTCAGTACCTTACCCAATCAGGTCCCAAAAATCAAGCCTTACTCAGAAGTACCAGGACCCAAAAGTTACCCCTTAATCAAGGGCATTTTAGGCTTTTCTGCTCCAGAAGTAGGCAGTGATCCCAAAGAAGCCATCGTAATTATGAAACACTTATGGAAAACATATGGAGACATCTTAAGAATTGAAGTACCTTCTCGTCCCACAGTTGTATTCATATTTAATCCGGATGTAACCGAGAAAATGTATCGGGCAGCTGGAGCACAACCGATGCGTCCAGGCTTTGATGCTCTTCGATACGTTCGTGAAAATGACCCTTTGACCAATCAAGCTTCATCTAAAGGACTACTGACTTCCAATAAACAAGACTGGTACACTTTCCGATCACGGGTACAGCAACCCATGTTACGACCCAAATCAACTTTAAGATACACTCCGGATTTGGAAGATGTAGTTGATGAATTCATCCAAAAAAAAATTTTGGCCCAACGTAATTCGGACTTTCAAGTTGGACCAGACTTTCTTGATGATATGTACAAATGGGCCTTGGAGTCTGTGACAGTGTTGGCCTTAAACGCAAGATTAGGTTGTCTTGAACCCAATGTTCCAGAAGATTCAGATCAGATGAAAATAATTCGGGCTGTATCAGACATTTTCAAAACATCTTCTATTTTAGACAATGGGATGCAGTTATGGCGATTTTTGCCCAGTCCAAAGTTGAATCAATTCAAAAATGGTTACGATGTGTTTCGGGATTTATGTTACAAATACATCAGTGCAGCTTTAAATGACATCAAAATTAAAAATTCCAACGAAGGTGATCCAACGCTTTTAGAGCTGCTATTTGACCGTGGATGTGATGAAAATACAGCTGTTGTGATGGCGATCGATATGATATTTGCGGGTATTGATACATCTTCTCATACATCTGCTTTTTTGATGTATCAATTAGCCAAAAATCCACAAGTCCAAGAAAAATTGCATTCGGAAATTAAGACAGAATTGCCTAACAAAGATTCTAAACTAGATTTGAAAGCTCTTGAACGGATGCCTTACTTGAAAGCATGCCTCAAAGAAGTGTTCCGGACCAATCCTCCAACCACTGCAAATGCTCGTATCATTGAAGAACCCATGGAATTAGGTGGATACCAATTCCCTCCTGGTTTAGTCTATGTTCCCTGCCATTATGTCATGGGTACATCTGAGCGTTACATTGAGCAGGCAGATACATTCAGGCCCGAACGATGGTTAAGAAATTCTCCCGATAAGGCCAAAATACATCCGTTTTTGATGATGCCTTTTGGACATGGACCTCGGATGTGTGTAGGACGACGGTTTGCTGAACAAGAGGTGATGATATTCATTGCCAAGATTTTGCAACAATTTAGAATTGAGTGGGAACATGAGGACATGGTTATGAAAGTTGAAACTTTGACTAAACCTTTTACTCCTTTACGTTTTACATTTATTGATCGAGAAGAATAAAAATACAAGATTATTGTGTGTATCTTTTTTGCACTAGTACTATAAGCTAGCAGCAGTGCATTAGATGCTTGAATCAATCTAAAAATGAAAACCGCAACAAATTTTTGATAGAAGCATTATTGAGAGTTTGCTACTCTTGCATTATTGCAATGACAGTTTTGCAACTGCTGCTGGCACACAAATCTTTGTTGCTAAGCACACTTTCCATTGGAGCGTTTGTTTCGTTAGCTTTCTGCTTCTTAGAAAGGTTAAAAGTTCTTAGAAGAAAAAGTACATAAAGAAACAAAGAATAGGCAAACTTACCTAACCCATCCTTCTCTAGGAATATTTTAGAGGCGTTGGTTGGGGTCTCTTACTAATCTTTAAACGTGCGTGTGGTTTCTTCACAGACAATTCAAAATTTTCTTTTCTTGTAGGATTCACAATTCAGCATTGCGACGAAAAAACGCAAAGTAAAAACCAAGAGAGAAAAAAATGTCTGGTATTGCGCAAACCAAGAAAAATAAGTTTGTTTTCTTCAATTCATGTGACAAAAGTCAAATGTAAAGAAAGAAAGGCTAAAAATAGAAGATAAAAATATTTGCCGAAGTATTCAAGAAACGCCAAAGGATTTGTTATTATACAATCATTCAATGCCCTGCCCTGCTGCTGCTGCTGCTGCGGTCAACAGCAATTCAATCAAAATGCAATAGAAGACAACTTTTTTTCTTTGAATCGCTAATCGCATTGAAAAATTGCAGGGATCAGCTACTACTATCCAACTCAAAAATACCATTTTGTCTATAATGTCGTAATTTTTTGTGTAATTGCCTTCTTGCATCACTTCGACATTTTGTTGTGGTCAAAATGCAACAAGGCCCTTGAGAGTCCAGCACACCATAGTAGGGTAACAGCGCATTTTTTGCTAATCATTCTTTGCACTGCAGTAATACGGGTTTCATGTAGGAAGGCGTGATATTTACTCTTAGGTGAAGGTTGCAAGGCCTCTTTTATGCATTGCCTTTCCTCGGTGTTCCTTGTGCTCCTATAGGCCTTTGAGAGGGGGCCTAGATACGCTCCAAATCACAGAGTACCGTCAAAGTTCATGAACTACATTTTGTTTCACTTGAATTTTCAACATTCTATTTAAGTAAAGGTTACGATTTGACAGGACATTCTGATTTGGATGTATTCGATGTACTTTTCCACTTGACCTTCATTTGTTACCTTGAATTGACGCTACTCTAAGGCATGGCTTTCACATTGGTACTTCTCGTCCTCTTTACTAGACTTAGCGGTGGTGGCAAAGAAGCACAATACTAGAACAAAAGTTAGTTGTGAACAGAAGTAGCAGAAGTCAGGAGCAAACCAAGTGTGACTCTACTAGATTTCATAAACAAGAGATTGTAAGGCATTACGATAGGGTTCGAAGCAGGTTAGGTAAGAAAGACACAATTTAAAAGTGATTTACTATGTGATAATACAACATTGTATTGTAAAATGTTTCGTCTCTGCTTTCTAATTGCGTACGCTCAAATCAAAAAAGTAAAGTAAAAAAAAACTTTACTTTGAAAAGTTCATTCTGATTCTAAAAATGCTGCCCCCCGCCGCGTTATCAAATCAATTGAATCTATTTTCAGTCCTTTCATTGACTATTCTAAATCCGGAACTGTTTACTTCCTTCCGAAATTGCACACCTCTGACCCCCCTTGCTAACTTCCTTGCACAATTACCATCTGAGCTTGTTCTAATAATATATTTTCAGGCTGGCATCTGATTAAGGCTTTAAAAATGATCGACCCCAGTCAAAGTAATGAAGACCTCCTAAAGAGGATGGCTATGATGGAGGCCCAAATGCAAAACGCTCAAGCTCAATTACAAAGAGAGCGTGAAGAAAAGGAGAAAAAAGATCGTCTTTTGAATTTCCAAATGGAACAAAGACGTCGAGAGGAGGACGAACAAAGGCGTCTCAGATTTGAAATGCTGGAAAAAGAGGATTCCATGCGTCGTGAAATTGAGCAAAAAGAACGAATGTTAAGGGCAGAACGAGAGGAAAAAGAAATGACTATGCAAATGTTAAAAGAAAAGCAAAATATGTTGGATAGGTGAGCTGTCAAGTACATTTTAGCCTTGTGTAAAATACAGTTTTCCTTCATTAGTTTTCTATCACCAATTCCAAATTCCATCCTTCTATAGCTTTACTGGCGATCGGCCAAAATCAGATTTGAAATACTTGTAAGTTTTTCAAACCTAGATTGAAAAAGTTGTTGCAGAACTGTAAGAAATACCAAGGCAGCTTCTTACCGTGCTTTCCCAACGAGTGTTTTGTACAAAAACACAGTAGGAAATCATTTTGGCCTTTTGCACTTATTTGACTCTCCATTGACTATTCTTCTTTTTAAAAATTCTACATTATTACAATATCTACTTCGATGGCATGTGTATCTGCAAAGTATGCATTGAACATACCTATAAGACATACAGTAGTTTTCAGCTGAAATCGGCAATATCGAAATGGAACCGAATTCAACTGAAAATGACTGTAGTATACATTAGTTTTTAGTATGTAGTACATACCTAAATAAAGTACGCAAAAGACGCATAGAGGATTACTTTGAATGACAATATTGATGTAGACTTTAGATAATTGTACAGCCTTAATCAGAAGCCTGCAATATACAGAAAACTCCACAAGCTCAGCCATGACTGAGATTGACGATCCAGTGGCTATCTGGGCTCAGCTCAAAGCTCTACAGGAACAAGTCCAAGAGCAAAACAAGAAGCTGGCCAAGACTCAGCTTGATCTTGAGCTGAGCAAAGAACGAGAACAGATTCTCAAAGAGCAGACTCAGTTTGATGACAAAGAAGCTGCTCAAGTTGAGATGATGGCTCAGCTCAAAGTTTTAGTTACAAAAGTAGATGAACAAGAGGTCAAAATTGAAGAAGGAGCCAAAAGAGAGGAACTCCTAAGGGAGGAGCTGGGTGAAACCAAAACCTTGGTAGGAGAACTCAGAGAAGAGATCCGGGTCAAGGATGAAATCATATGTGACCTTAAAGACAGACTCTCAGCCTATGAGTAAGTTTGTTATTCTGTCTGATGCGATGGTGTGCACCACTATTTTCAATGAATTTTGCAATCTTCTACTTCTCCACTTTCTCTAACTTTTTTTCCATGAATGCCTCTACTTTACTATTGTCTACTACTGTAAAAAGTTGCATGTGAAATTGCATGAGTAGGAAATTGGTTTTCACCAGTTCCTCTTTTGCCATACATGCTACAACATTTATATCATAATACCTTTATTGTACCATTTTTCTTTAAGACACGTTAACTATGTTCCAGGTCCCTTGGGGACTCAACCATTGACTTATCCAGCAGAGTAAGTAAACTTCAATCATGAAACAAACTTTAATAAAGTACAAACTTTTAGTGTGATATGTAATGTGCAATAGGAGAACACTTTAGCTTATTTCTATTAATGTATAGTTGTAGTGACCCACTAATGGCAGAAAAGGTAGACATTTGGTGATACTCTAGTCTTTACTATTTGTTATAACTTTGTCTTAATCACAATTATTGTTTAGAATAAAAGTGGCCTTGATGGTAGTAGTACTGTAGTACAAGGCTAAATAGTAAGCAATATCTGAAGGCTGAAAAGGATTTACTGTGCTTTTTTCAATAGACAACATGTTATAGCATATTATAGCAGAAAAAAAATGTTGTTGACGTCACGATTTTCCCCTTCTTCTTTGGCATTGAGACTAGGTCACTAGTAGATACATAAAAAGGCCTATTTTTCATCTTTTGCTAGAAGTATTCATGACCTCGATAGAAGGACAAGTTTTTGGAAGGCCATTACTATTGTACTTTTTCCTCATTGATTAATCATCCAACTTTTTGACTGTTGTAAAACTTTTACATTCACGAAAACCTGAACTGCCAGTTTCTCAACTTGCTTTCCTTTTGCAACATGCATTACATTCAAGACCAACAAAAAGAAGAAGTCTTACCCACAAATGATTTTATTGTATCTTTTTTATCAGCTTGAAAGCGTTTCAGTTTTCACGAAGCTCTAAAAATACAACATACTTTTGCAAGCAACTTGAGTGACAAAACAAAAGGCCTTTTCATAATGTAACTACTACTACCAGTGGGCCTCCTCCACGCTCACTTTAGTAGAGGCCAATCTGATAAGAAACATGCTATGGTATCTATGAAATGATTGACAGGGCTTTGCCAAAAAACTGCATTCATTGCACAATGTTTAAAAATGACCCCAAAAGTCTTATTTTTGGGAATCACCAGCAAATTAAGCTAGGAACTTTTATTTGCATCTGTGTATTTTTTTTAGAAAATTCAAGTCTAAAAAATTATTTAAATGTTAAAAACTATTTAGGTGCCAAGAGTACCAAGTCTCCGGATTATAAAGCGGAGTGAGGTAGGATTGACCCTCCACGCCCCCACAACTCCCACACCCCTCCAGGGCACGCAACCAACCACACCTCCCCACTCCCTCTACACTCCCAAACTACTAACCCATCCACCCCCTTTCCCAGTAGCTCCAAGTAGCTCGACTGTTGAATTATGATATATTTTTTTCAGATTTTCAAACATTGTGTACCAAACTCTTGTATATTTCCAGAAAAGTTCGCTGCCTTCTATTGCACCTCCATGCGAATGTCTCAACGTTGGCTTTCAAAACTGTATGTTGAACCCAGCAGGATTCTGCAATTGCTCTGCAGGCTGCTCATTTGTCCAAAATTTCCTAACAGAAGCTGAGAAAAACGCGACAGCCATTTATGATAACGTAGAAATGGTGACTATGCGCAAATTCTCAGGGGTCATGACGCCCATTAATGGGGAAGCATCAATCATGACTCCTTCCTTACTGCAAGATTCACTCCAAGTAAGTATTCATGAATACATTACAATCAATTAGTACTACTCCTCTTCTTCTTAGTATATTTTCTGTCTTGTTTTGATAGTGTTGCAAATGTACGCAATCAATGCAAAAAGCTCTGCATTGATTAACTTTTCTTGAGATGTCACGTTTTAGTCACCACGTGCTGCTGTATTTTCTCAATATTTTTGGTTGCAAAAAAATTCTGCTTTTTCGACAGAAAGTATATTTTAGCAAATCTTTTAATTACTAAAAATATTTCACTTCAAAAGAAAAGTAGACTTTGCAACAGCAACACAAAAGTATTCTGCAATTCAATTGAAATTAGACTGCAGTTTTTTCTTCAGTAATTCACCTTGAATTTGCATTTAGTATCTTTAGAATATACCTCTGCATACAACAACAACAAGGCATTGTAATCAAGGTAATTTAAAAAAGCGATTGAGGAAGTACTTGACGAGGAAGAAGAAGAAAGCAGCTGCTGCCTTTCCATGTAGAGATTTTTATGATAGTACTCAAACAGGACTTATTTGAACTCATTTAGGATTTGGAGCGGCAGCGCAAAAGTGGGAACTTTCTAGCACCTCCAGGCCAGGATAGCATGTCTAATATGTTTGGATTGAGTCCAACCCCACCATCCTCAACTACTTCCTCATCGTCAAAATCATCAAATAGAACCGTAAAACAAAAGGCTCCGTTGACCAATAATTCCAGGCAGAATAACAACAAAGCTAACAACAAAGCAGCCAACAACAATAAAGCAGAAAAGAAAGGAGCCAATTCAAAACCGCTCAAAAAACCACCAGTAAAGAATGGATCTTAATTTATTTTAAATCTGAAGAGCAAACAAGAGATTATATCATCAGTGTGATTGAGTGCTGAATAAATGCTTATTTAACCATGAAAAACTGTTTAAGATTCACCTTAAAAAAAAATATTTTTTTTGGCGCGAAAATTCAAATATTTTTCTTTCAAATTCAAGAGATTATATCATCAGTGTGATTGAGTGCTGAATAAATGCTTATTTAAACCATGAAAAACTGAAAAAAAAATATATTTTCCATTGAAATTAAAAGCGTAGATAGCTTCCCTCAAAATGTTGTAAAAGTGAGACTTTTCCATTGATTTTCAAACATTGTGTGCACGTTTCTTCTAAAACGTGATCTCGAAGCAGGGGGCCCCCCTCATGGACAGTTTTGTCCACCTTCAAATAAAAACCCAGAAAATCCGATTTTTGAAAGGGACAACACGCAAAGCATTGAAGTAACTTTTGAAAGGCTTGACAGCAGAAAATAAAAGATTTTTTCAATGCAACTTTTTATGACTACATTTGATCAAGTAGACCTCTCCTTGCGTGATCCATTAATGGTAAACATTAAGCACACTAATAACAATCCCTTCGCGTTGTACTACCTAAGAATTAGTGACGATGACGACAGAAGTAGAAGTGTGACAAAGTTGACTTTTTCAACAGAGTACAATTCTGATCTATCACATACAATCAACTAAGTTTTATAGGGCTTCTAAAGGACCCCAGTATTTTACAACTGTAATGTTAGTAAGTATTTGAAAGAATGAATGCTCTTTTGCACGACACGATTCCATTCATCTTTTTAGCTTTTACTTTGTCTACGAAAGTCTTGGAAAAAAGCCTGTGACAGATTGTCACGACAACACACCAAAAATGTTGCATTTATTCGTCATGGTGGTCATGGTCAAGGATTTTGAAACCTACAAATTACGCTTCTCAAACAAGTCAAGTTCAAGGCTTTAGGAAAGTTTCATGGTTAGCAACAAAATATTCTACGTAGTTGAAAAATATAAAGTCTAGACCAGATCGATTGTGGTGTCAGTGTGATTGAAAAAGTGTCTTTGAAGAATACTATTGTTGTGGTTGAAGAGACCTGTAAAATAACAATGGTCATGACGACTTCTAAGTCACGTGCTGCGGATGGCTTTGCTTTACGTACACCGTTGTAATAGCAAAGTAAGAGAAGAACGACGAAGGTAATGGAACTGTCATTGAAGGCCAGCCAAAGAATGAAAATGTACTTTGATCGTCAATGTTGACGACAAGGTCCAAAGACCAAAGTTCTGGAGGAGCAAGAAAACATGCTGATTCCATAAAATAGTAGCTGTTGCGTGCATCACGAGAAATCACGAGAAATCGCAAAGGAGAGGATGGTAAAAAAAAAATCTGAAATTGTCACTATCACAGAATATTCTTGAAATATCGCATCTTGTTTTCAAACACATCATATTTCTCATAAAAAGGGGGAAAAAGGGTCGTAAGATAAGTTGTCAAGATGTGAACTGATGTGAAGGTTTCGTGAATATGATTGAATGTTGCGTTTTTTAAGTAAATCAGAACCCGTCTCTATTTCGTATGAACATAGTACATACATAGAAATAATTCAGTTAGGATCAGTGTTTCCTTCTTGCATAACATTTTGTATGATGTTCAATAGACACCAGGAATCATTACAAAACGAATCGTATAATGCCTCCACGTTGGATTCTCTTCCACATAAGCTCCTTAACTTTTTCAGTAATAATCGTTTCGATGCATCATGCCATTTTTGAAGATCCGGATTGATGGAATTTCTTAGCAAAACATTCAGCAGAACTAAAATATATACATCTGTATTGGCCACAAAACTTGCCACTTTTCCCTCCACAATTTTCCACGTCTGTTGCAATTCTTTTGATCTCAAGTACTCGTAGTTCATTAAAAAGGGTCTGGCAGGTAACTTTTTGATGCAGGCAGAAAATTCGCTCAAATCTGAGCTTTGTGTTAGGAAATATAATTTGTGTTGATTGCTTGGTAAATGTTGACTTTTAGCTCCTGTCACAGTAATAGAGGCATTGTAAGATGCAGGATTGATGCCTTGACATGATAATTTCAACCCTTCTTCAATTAACCTCTTATTTCGTTCATTCATTATGGCAAAACTTTTAAACATCGTTTCGTGACGTCTCTCACATTTGCCACCATACAAATCAATCAATCCTTCAATGGTTGTTGAATCGAATTTGACCACGCGACACACGTCTTCAAAGTACAATTTCCGCAAATCTGTTAGCCAGACGGATTCTTCTACAGTTAAAACATCACTTTCAAACAGTAGTTTAGCATTGACTAGTGAAATACAGGATTTGATTGGGTCGTTTCGACTCTGTTGGAATTTTAGAGCTTTGATGAGATCTCCAGTACTTTCAGCCTTATCACATTTGAGTAAAAAGACTTTTTGGCTCAAATCTTCAATGTTTCGAATCCGTTCCAACTCTTTCAAGGACAACAAGTCAGTCTCTCTCCATTGGTCTGTATTGTATAGGAAAAGGTTGGTCAGGTTGGAGGTTTGATTCGGCGCAAAATGCTTAGAAAATCCGCTTAGTCTTTTCAAATTGTTGGTGAAATTCTTGAGGATTTCTGGATCCTTTGAAGGAAGGAGCTGTCCATCTTTACCATTGAGGAGTCTAAAACTGATTTTGCCAATTGGATGCCATTGATATTGACCTGCAATTACATATTTCAACTTTACTTTCTGGAGTTACCATGTACAAGTGTACCGGTGTACCTATGTAACAGATGTAAGTTTTTTTTAGAAAGGTCTACATTTTATTTGACGCAGCTTTCCCTCCCTTTGTATTTTCTATCGTAGCTTTCTCATTCATAAATTAAATTGTGATGACTTACGGAGAATATCCTCGCTGATGCCACATACCCAGCTCAGCTGTTCAAATCCACTTTCAGCCAATATGTATCTGCTAATGCAATATTCCATCAACAATTTGGAATTGTAATGTAACAGCAATGCTTGATCTTCATTTTGTAAGCTGGTGAAATACTTATCTGACCGTGCATAATTGCATAAAACATCTTGCCATCGTTTCATTAGCCTCAGAAAAGCTTCGGAGTGACAATTATTCCAATGAGCTTTGCGTAAATGACCAGACAAAACTAATTCCAAGTCCTTGACATCAACGTCAACTGCTGCACTGCTGAATTTGTGTTCTAAACTTTGCTGGTACAGTGACATTGATTCTGACAAACTAGCTTCTCTTGAGTCCAATTTTTGGATTTTACTGGTGTAAATCTCTAACATGGAGACTTTCCGTTTCATACCTTTGGATTCATTGGACAAATCCATGGCTTCAATGTCTAAGGAATCCACTTCCATTTCGTCCATGTGCACCATCTTTATTTGGAACACAGCTTTACTCTATTCGAAAAATCGGCATTAGACCAATTGCTAGATAGATAGAGTGCTTTTAAGTACAAAATAAGCAAAAAAATATACCTGTTAGACCTGTTATTGTACTTTTGTGATGTAAGTTGTTCACTTTAATTTTGTATCGCTGTTAACAGTAGTCTTGCAAACAACAGAGGAGCATAGCAGTTGCAATGTCAAGGCACCGACTCTTCCTTACTCTCGTCCCTTTCTTCTCGGCACTGATCCACTTGAAAGGAGGACACGACGCAGGTCCAAAACTACTCGGCGCGGCACAGTAGTCAACAGTAGGTTCAAAGAGTGCATACTTATCAGCCGCTAGCTCTCTAGTCTAGTACTAGGCCTTCACCAATCTCGCCTTCATAAATATCTTGCCGCCTGCCACGTTTTGAAAATTCTAGAATGTAACAAGTTTGCACTTTGATCATATTCGATAACTTGTTTGTTGAGGAAAAATGTGCTATGCTTTGGATTTTAGTTTCGGTTTCAGCTTGGGTTTCGGCGAAACTTTTGAGTTTCGGTTTCGACCGAAACCTAAAAGGTGGTTTCGGTGAATAACTTAACTATGGAACGAAGTACATATGTATGCTGCTAGTGAGTAGTACTAAATAGAGCCGCACCAATCAGCTAATTTAAAATGACGTAAAGCAAGTTTTGACCGTGAGAGAATCTCGCATGGTTCTAACAGTTTACAAATTTGGCTTGTTGTTGGTCTCACGGTCATGCACTTAAAAAGCCTTTTAAGTCTCGGTTTTTCTTACTATAGTTGCCGCTAAGTTACCTGCTATGTAGATAGTTTTGTCAAATGCTGTAAGATTTAGTGAGTTGATTTACAAAGGTTGCGTTTAGTTTGCTCGATAGAAAATCCATCAGCTAACTATATAGATAAAGCTACTACTTCTTGAGTGATGGAATGGGTTGAAAAATGGTTGGAACATTTTCACCTTTTGCTATCAAATCTATCTTCAGACCCATTACATATTTTGACTACATCATTGTCTACAGAATACATATCCTACGTCTGTGATTCAATATGGAAAATAGTAATGGAATTGCCATTGGTTTTACAATGGGCACTGACTGTATTTGGTTGTATTCTTATCATTGCCATCACTACGTCTTTGTACATGAAACTTACCAAAGGAATATGTAAATCCAATGAGCGCTTAGATGGAAAAACTGTGTTGATTACGGGTGCAAATTCTGGTATCGGTTTAGAAACTGCCAGAGACTTTGCTCAACGAGGTGCAAGAGTCATTTTGGCTGTGAGAAATATGGAGAAAGGGATCGACGCTGCCAAAGATATTATGCGGACAACAAGAACAAACAATTTGGTTGTGAGAAAGTTAGATTTAGCATGTCTAGAAGAAATACGAAAGTTTGCCCAACAAATCAATGATGGTGAAAAAAGACTGGACATTTTGGTACTCAATGCGGGTATTGCTGGTATCAACAGAAAATATTTGACTGAAGAAAACTTGGAATTGCATATGGTTTCCAACCACTTTGGACACTTTTTACTCACTAATTTGTTACTTCCACTCCTTTGCGAGTCATCTATCATCAAAGACAGGCCTAGCACAGATCCGGTACGAATCGTGGTTGTATCCTCTGTAATGCACTGGTATGGCAAAATTGAATTTGACAATCTGAATTCGGAGAAACATTTCAATCCGGCCAGAATCTATAATGATACCAAATTAGCTAATCTACTCTTTACCTTTGAAATGAGTCGAAAATTAAAGAAAGAAGGGTTCAATAATGTTATTGTGAACGCAGTACATCCAGGTCCAGTACAAACCAACTTATTCCACAACCTTAATTATTTGGGCTTAATCATCAAATTCTTAGTTGGCTTGCTTTATTACTCTCCCAAGGTAAATTATTGATACTAATTCCACTATAATTTGACATTATCATAAAAAGTACTTTTTCCTGATGACAGGAAGGTGCTCAAACGGCAATTTTTTGTGGAGTTTCCCAAGATATCGCTCATATCAGTGGAGCCTATTTTTCCGCATGTAAAAGGACCAAAAGTTCACCGGATTCATTAAATGAAAAGCTCGCGAGAGAATTGTGGGAACGAAGTGCGCAAATTGTCGATTTAATGCCGCATGAAACAGTCATTTGGAATTAATGGTGAATAAAATATGAAATGCATGATAACCCAAAAAAAATAGAATATTTATGGCATTTCAAAGAGTTGCTTTTGGTCAAATTGATTTTCTATGCTATGTTTGACGTACGTATGTATTGACTATACTATATATACACACAAGTCAAAACCAAAATTGTTACGTACCAATCATGTCAAACCGGTCAAACCGCAAAAATCTATCAATATCATGCTCAACGACATGACGTTTTTCTCTCCTAACAAGACTTTCTTTAAAATAAACGTATGCATAGCAAATCAGGTTGTTGTTTTTTTAAGTCGAAAATTGTATTTCTCAATCTTTAGTTTGTTTCAACATATCTTTAGTTATAACCCAATTGTCAGGTTTAGAAAGGGCACAACAAAATGGTCGTCCAGTACTAGGCTTCAAATTCTGCCAATACTCTTTTGAAGCTCTGGCACGTACCCATGGTTTGGTATGCATGCGCAAACCACCTCCCCACATATCATGTTTTTCTTTAGAGGCTTTTCCAAGGTACCCATTTCGTTCGTTGACCAATTCTTCACAGACTGCACGGATGTGGTAGGATTCAAATCCACAACATCCTCCAATGTATCTGACACCTATGTATTCAAAGAAAAATACCTCAATGAGTAATTAGCTATTTCGTTCGTCTTGCATACTTGCCTAATTCGTAAGCTTCCCTGGCAAATTGATGCATATCCCAACGGGTTGCAAGGCGGGGTTCAAGTGCAAAGGGGAATTCAGGTAAATCAATCATTCCTTGTCTATTTACATCAGGTGTGAAATAGGCGATGGGCTGAACCATCAAGTAAACTTGGTCCAACAATGCAGCTTCTTGTAAGCTTTCTTTCATGACTTTGATGGCGTCTAAAGACATAAATGGGTCAAAGTGGCAGTTGACACCCACTACGTTGGCACCAGCTTTGGCCATCCGAACTGCGCACTCGCCAGTGGGTACCTTGTGCATGTCTCCCATGGGACCAATACACATGGAGGCAGCCACAGGCATATCAAATTCTTTGCAGACTTCAATAGCCCACTCCATTTCTTCAATGTGTTCGAAATACTCACAAAGTACAAAATCTAGTTTATTTTCATCAAAAACTTTGATTTGCTTTCTAAATTCATGTTGGACAGCTTCTTTGCCTGCATTGTCTAAGTAGGAAGGACACTGACAAATTCCACCTAGTGTTAAGGCTCCACCTTCGTTGGCAACTTTAATGGCCAATTCCGCAGCTCTTTTATTAATTGCGGAACCTGAATTTATTAATCATAGTGCTGATATGTATAATTGAAGCAATTTGAAGTACAATAAAAAAGAATCACTCTAACCTGAGTACAATTGTCCAGCTTTGTTACCACGGTTGTCTAACTTGTCATCTGAAGCATAGTAAGTAAAGGCTTGCATGACATCTGATCCAGCCCGCAGAAATTCACGATGGAGACCTTCAACTACTTCAGGATTCTCCATCAAGACCTCAGGTGTCCATGGTCCTGCTTTGACATACCCTCGTTTCTCCAAGCAGAAGATGAATCCTCCATCTCCAATCACTGGACCTTCAGCCAATCTTTCTAATAATCCTTTCTTGGGCATTGTATTTTTGCTAAGCTGATCAGGTTTCGAATGAGTCTTTTCAAGTGAGGGCAGAATAGCACGCGTGCGTCTCTTTTATAGACTGCGAACATATCAGTTTGTTGGAACGTTGGACCCTTCAGCCTTCGCATTCTGAAAAACAAGTACCACTTCATAACATATCAGCATTTCATAAATGCAATTTAGAAGGTCCTAACTATCTTGGAATATGAACTACAAAAGTAGTTAAATTAGTTACCAGCTATAAATACTTGTCCAAAGCGAAAATGTCTTCACTTTCTCTCTAAATTGGACATTCATTCAAATTATTTCTTATCATTTTGGTTAATTAATTTTCTTGTCATACTTAGTTGAATCTGGTGTCATGACTCTTGTGGAGGTCGACCTTAGGCTGTGGACAAAAAGTGCAAGGTGGCCTAACAAGCTTTGGATACTGAAAATCATTTCCAACATTCAACTAACTTTACGTACTTTGCCTAACCTAAGCCTTGGCCGGTTCCACGACCTTTGCTCAGCTCATGTTGAAGGACAAAAGGAGCATTTTCTTGCAAATAAACATTGTCTGGCGCCACAAACTTATTTCAATCCGGTCTTGCGTCAAAAGTAGCTGTTACTATGCTGTAACGAAATAAAGTGCATAAAACTTACAGCTGCACAAACAAGAATCATACGACTTCACTTTTCGTAAACAGTTTCACGAAGCGAACATCACGTAATTGACACATGAACAAATTAATCATTTCTATCTGGTGATACTATTCTAAAAAATTTTCGGAATACATTTTTATGGGAATCGGGAATATGATACAGTTTTCAGTACAAGGAAAAGTTAGTATGTAGTCACTAGTCATATTAAAATATGCAAGGTACCATAAACTATGGTCAATATCAAAAGACGGAGCACGCACCGCACATAAATCCCAACCACAACACAATGCATTGAATTATTAGATCAGTATGTCAAAAATACAGCAACTGACCGGACACAAAGAGGTCATTAGATTAATTTAGCAAATCTAAAATTCATTGAATTGTCCACTTTCAACAATGTCACGGTTGCTATCAAACGTTCAGACCCTTCGCTGACGTATTTTTTCGTTGCTCCCATGAGACCACCGCGCCGACGTTCAGTCTCACTCCACCGAGGCTTCAGGGTGGAGGGCCAAAAAGACTCAAAGTTCTACTCTTTACCGAGGACAGATTCAAAGATCCAAAACTTTTTCAAGATGACCTCTGCAAAAGAAAATGAGAGAAAAGTCGCCAAATTGAAATTCTTTCAAAAGGGAATTTACGTTGTGGCTTTATTCATTTTAATTTTGCTTTTACTTGTTCAAACCATCCAATGTGTGGTTAAATTCGCAAAGGGTCCAACTTACATTTCATCTGAGATTGTCCCGCAAAAAGAAGCTGGATTTCCAGCATTGACCATTTGTCCCGAATCTAACAAATACAAGGAAGACGTATTGTTGGCTCACGGTATTGCAAGTGAAAAACGATACAATTACAAAACGGATTTGAATTGGTCAAGTAATCAAACTGGAGTGACTGAATCTGAATTGTTTCATTTGGCGTCAAGAAATCTTTCAGAGATTGTCAAACGTGTCTATATTCGATACTTCAAAGCAGATGTAAGATACAATTATGTTTGTATTCAAAGTCATGTAATGAAAAATGCATTTCAGGAGGAAGGATCGACAAATGTAGTGTTGAATTTAGACGATCCAGCAACTAATCCTTCGATTCAAGAGCAAAGACATCGTGGATTTGGGAGATGTTACACTTTGTATCCGGCTGAAGATATACTCAAACTAGGAGTGTATTACTACAAAATGGACTTGTAAGTATAATTTGCTTTATCAAAACCAAAAAGACATATTTTTCATATTGTTTTTTGTAGCTATGAGGATGTCAAAGTCTATTTTCATCGTAATGGACAATTTCTGGATTTATCTGGTAGAATGGGATACAAAATCTACATCAAAGACAAAGTCCAAAGTCAAGTCATTTGGCATGATATAAGGTAAGTATAGATTAACACTCTAAAAATAGAAATAATCTGTATGCTCGATGCAAATTGCAAGGGTTCAATGTATCAATATCAATGTTTTCGTTCCCTATCAGTTATCACTTGTCCAAGTGATATTCTACCTTCACTGATTTACCTCTTGGGGTCAAAGAACACAGCGATATCACTAGTACGGACTAGTGTACACCAGTATACACTAGTTCATAGTATATTGAAACATTGTGGGCTTTGAAAATCCACCTTGGATACATGCAATGATGCAAATTGCAAAGTAAATATAATGCTTTTTCAGAATGATGTCAAAAGATAAAGATGGCGGTAAGACCTGTATCGACTCAGAATACGATCAATGCATGTATTCAGCGTTGATACATCACATGAAATCCAATACTCCTTCTGAAAATGGATGTACTGTACCTTGGGTAATAAACGGAACTGAAGGAGCCACCAAAATCTGTAAGGATCCGGAAAACATCAATACCACATTTTGGATTGCATGGAATCGTGTGACTAACCAAAAGGATGATTGCCCGGTACCCTGCGATACTCTTCTTGTATCACTTGGCGCTAAAAATTACGAGGTATGTAATAATTCTTGTAACTGAAATGGCACAAAAAATTGAAGTGTATTTTCAGTTGAAAGAGGACAGGGATTACGGACAATTGTACCTGTACTTTGCACCAAGGACCATGTTTTCAGAGGAATTGACTCTTTATACTCCCTTGTCAATGTTTGCTGAAATC
The DNA here is from genome assembly GCA_900157175.1 of Oithona nana. Taxonomy (NCBI): domain Eukaryota; kingdom Metazoa; phylum Arthropoda; class Copepoda; order Cyclopoida; family Oithonidae; genus Oithona; species Oithona nana. The sequence continues at coordinate 228,258 of LT727912.1, read as the reverse complement.
GGTGGATATGTCGGATTGCTTCTTGGAGTTTCTTTATGGAACTTTGCATCGTTGATTAGTGACATGCTGGAGGTCAAAATCAAGAAAATTGAGGAGCCCATTTCTCTGCAATCTTCATCAATTAGCCAAGTTAGTCCTCGACAATAAATTCAATTTTGGCTTCAATTGCACACATTCTTTATTCAATTAAATTGAAACCACTGTCACCGCCATATCACACTCAATAAAAACCTTTATGGTTGTTCTGCCCAGTAAGCCCTTCCAAAACTTTCTGGGACACCCTGTAGCTCTAAATAAAGTCAATTAGTTCATAATTGTAGGTAGACACATGAGCGGAAAGTCTTATTTTTGGCTAGCGCAACCTATCAAATCAAGGCACTTTTAAAATATTCTTGAGAGCATTTTTACGAGTTGTAAGGCTTGTATGAAAAACTTGGTGCCTCCTCCTGCATGCAATTTTGCACAATTTAGTGTCTTATTATCAATGTTTCCTAAAACGTTTGAAACGTGTCAATGCGTGGTGACTGGTGACCCCGTAGCTCTAAAGTGCATCTTGGCACGATTTTCAATTAAGCAAATACAATACGGTCACGAAGTGTTCAAAGAGGTATACAAGAAGATATCTTTATGAGGTCATCTCCATTAAACGGTAACAATTCTTGTACCACAACTTTACCAAGATGTCACGCTGACGCCGTCAATGTGTTCTGTTGCATTTTTATCTATTGTTAACAATGATGAATAGGGTATAGACCAAATCCCCCATTCACGTGTTCTGTTCAGTGTGCACTAATCCAAGCGGAAATGTCAACATGAAATGCCCAATTGACACCATTTTCAAGCCTCAAGGACCATCAAACTGATGTGATAAGATGACGTTTATGGTTTCTTTTGCATTTGCCGATTTTTTTTTTTTTCGTCTTTGCTGAAAATGAGCTTTGAAGTCGCAGTACGATTTTTGACCGACCACTGAATTAGGTAGTACAGTTCATTCAGTTGTCTCACATCTGAAATCTAGACGATGAAATATATACGACGAAGGTTGATTTCTTCACTGCGCATAATATCATATCTCGCGACGGCGCTGCGTTCATCTCCAGAAACTCATTTCTCTCTCCTACAACCTATTCTATATTCAAAGAAGAAGAGTCTTCGAATGGTTTCTTGAAAGTCAAGGTTAAATTACAACAACTAATAAAATTTATGAAAGGCAATCCTGTGGTTGGATTCTTGGAGTGGTTTTATAGGATTTTTAGTGTTTGACTCATCAGGATTTTTTGGTTCTACTTCTTACGATGGAGGACAGTAGGGAAGAAAGAAGCGGAAACAATACAAGTGTTTGCGTGATGTAGCCGTTTTCTAAGACTTATTGGATCTTTTGACCTTTTCTCTCAAGTTGTTCAACTCAAAGTCAAAGCAAAGGGTGATTATTGTTCTCTCTTGACTTGAAATGCTCGTTAGCAAAAAATGATCCCATCATCTTCAAAGTTCTACGAACATGACTAACCATTTTAGGATGTCACACCTACTATGCTAGAATTAGACACTTTCTTTGTCTTAATTTACGTACATACCTTTTTTAAAACTTGCTACTGTGCTGCATAAAAACAAAGGCTTCTTCTAAGGATCGTGAATTGGGATTTGGAGCAAATTTTGAGCAAGCCCCCAAAAAAGCCAAAAATAAGAGTCATTTTTGTAGAAGTGTTTTGTATATATTTTTTGAAAAGTAATGAGCAGAGCAGTAAGACGAAATGCCTCTTTTAAAACAGAGATCACAATGTTTTTAGCCTCTTTTAGGCGTTCCATATAAAGCTAGGGGTTCTTCAATGTCCCTAAAAGGATCAGCTAAAAGTAAAGGAACGTCGTCATTGTCATCGGATCCTGGAATGGTAGCGTCATATTGAACAATTTCAATATCTTCAATAGCCGGTCTCCGTTGGTCAGTTTGACCTCGAGATTGTACGGAGGCTGAGCCTACGCCTCTTTGATTTCCTTGAGCCTTTCTTTGGCTCCCTCCGGCACCATTTTGAGGTCTTCTTTGGCCTCCTTGAGGTCGTTTTCGGTTGCCTTGGCCTCTTCGTCGACCGTTACCTCCTTGAGGCTTATTTCGGCCTCTTTGTCCTCCTCCGGATTGAGGCTGATTTTGGCCTCTTTGAGGTTGACTTTGTGGTCTATTTGGTTGAGACTGAGTGTTTCTTTGCGGCTGATTTTGAGACTTTTGAGGCTGACTTTGAGGTCTTGAAGATTGTTTTTGACCTTGTTGAGCATTGGCCAGACTTCCTTCGTCCGCTAAAGGTTCATCACTGCCAAGTTTCTCATTAATGCTGTACAAACTCTCAGTTTCCGAGCAGTCCACATTAAACCTGCAAAAAAACCAGAAGATTCATCAAGGTTATTTTGCACTAATGAGAGAAAATGAAACTGTAGCAAATTAGGCTCTAAAAAGCGTAAAAGTAATACAGATTGGATGTGAGTGCAAAATTAAGGTCAACGGTACGTCACGCACACTATATCAAAAGTCCATTATTTGTCAAAAAAAATTTTGACAAAAACCTACTTTTAATTTTTGATATCTGTAAAACTCAACCCACCCTTAATCCTTATCTGTAGAAAGTAAGTCACCCTAAAAGGCCCCAAAAATGTTACTTTTTCATCTAAATGATTTTTTGGATAAAAATGGACTTTTGGAACAATGTGTTACGCATTTGAACTACAGCTTAAAAAATTTGAAAAAAAAAAACTTTTAATTTTTGATATCTGTAAAACTCAACCCACCCTTAATCCATATCTGTAGAAAGTAAGTCACCCTAAAAGGCCCACCAAATGTTACTTTTTCATCTAAATGAATTTTTGGATAAAAATGGACTTTTGGAACAGTGTGTTACGCATTTGAACTACAGCTTTATTGCATTGCACTGTCATAACATAAAGATTCAAATCTATAATACAAAAGATGTCATCATCATCTTCTTTTCAAAGTACGAACAGAAACGGTTTTATGCAACAGTTTTTTAGGAAAAGAGAGCAAAATTAATCTTACCACCAATCACAGGTTAGTAGAGCTTGACTGAAAATAGTTCCATTAGGGCACAAAAATGAGGTTTTCCTGTCAGTGGCCGCATCTGGAGGAGTGAGGCAGACATGGTAACCCTGACACTGCATCTCGGGGTCGGCATAGTAACCTATAAAAACGCAACATCAGAGAGAAGAAGATGAAGAATTTTCGCATCCCCCTTGCCTTACAGTTTATATTCACAGTAATAATGCTATAGTCTCTTTCTCTACTAGTGGTAATGAGGGCCTATCACGATCTAAAGTAGATCGTGAAGTCTTCACTACGCTTCGCTTCTTCGGAATATTTTTCTTTGCATCAATCTAATGCGGTTTGACATTTCAGTTCTCCCGATGATTATGATCGGTTTCTTATCATGTATTCTAATTTCAGGGAATTTCGGCTAGACAACAAAGGAAAAAAAAAAATATTTGAATGATTTGAAAGAAAATTATTTCACGATGATGGATGTGAAAAATCACGATGAATTGAAAATCACCAAAAAAAGTCTCATTTGAATTTTCGCGCCGATAACAAAAATCAACATCTTGCATTGCTAATTTTTCAAATGTTTGAATTTTTGCGCCAAAATAGGACATATGAATAAAGTTGCGCGAAACTTCAATTGCCCCGTTAAAAGTCCGTAAATAAAATGCTAAAAAACTAGAGAATTTTTGATCTTTTGATTTTAAGGGTACTTTACCTCCGAAAATTCTGTCAGCGCAGGAAAATGAGGTGTCGGTAACTTCGGCAAAAACCGGGTAATCCACACCCGGTTCACCCGGCACAGATTCTCTTAACCAATCCAGAGGATCTGAAGATCCGTCATGATCACTTTTCACTAAAGTTACTATGTAAGCAAACACTATAACGAACACATTTAACCGTACCATTTTGGCATATTGTTGTAAGGCGACTAAACTACAAAATAGAAGATGCTCCAACATAAATAGTAGAAGTAGCATCAGCGTCGGTGCTCCGACGCATCTCGATCCGTAGGTGAGTCGAGCCTCCGTTTCGCAGACGTGTCGTCACGAAACTCGTCTTGTAGCAGCGCTATGACGACCCAACTGCTTCTATGCGGTACACAGGACGTCCGTTTATAGGCTCAGGAAATTTAGGAGTTACAACAACCAAATACTTGTCTTTTTTCCAAACGTGATTATTTTTTGCAATGTCTGTTGTCTGTTCCGCATTTGTCCATTTTCAAATGGTCAAGGGTCAAATGAGACTTGTCTGCATAAAATCAGAGTTTGCTTACCAACAGATAGACATCCGTACAGTGTAAAGGCAATTTTTATCATGAAAATTCAAATAATATATTTTTTGGTAATTTTCAAACCCAATGATATTATTCTTCTTGTTTGTCAAGTTTTGGTCTGAGTTTGTCAGATTGCTTCACTTTTACGCTTACAGAAAAACATAAGGTGTCAAAATCACTTTTGGCAATGGAAGAATTTGAGCTGCTCTTTTCGAAATTACTAATTTCCCACGTGACATTGAACTTTGAAACGACGTTGGGTCATTAAATGGAATTTTTGCGGTTAAACTGATTTATATCGAATCCTTGACGTTGAGGAGCTTCGTCGCAGACTGAAGTTAGAACGGAACGGATCATCGTCGCATCTTTTTAGCTAATTACAAAGATTTCCTCTACGGATATTGTGGAGCCATTGCATTGTTTTAAAAACAACACAGGATGCTCTAGCAAAAATCACTTGAAAAATGTCGAAAGAGATTGAGGAAAAGTAAATACAGTAAATCACCAAAGGAAGTTTCTTGTCATTGAGACCCTACGTCGTTTTTCCTACGGAAGATACCAACACTTCATGATCCGATAAATCAAAAAGAGGTGGCCTCTGTTGAGTCTTTAACGACAAGGACAATTGATGGTACACAATTATCTATTTTAAGATTTATCACACCTTTGGTATTATCCAAATTATATTATGGGCTTCTACATAATTACTAGCCTTTTTTAGAAGGCTTCTCCATAATTTCGCGCGTTGAACGAAGTGTGAAAATGTCGTGATTTGTCACACTCACCACATGCCAAGATGAGCAAACATTTTCTCATTTCCTTTTGAAGCTTTAGACCTTATTTTTGGAGAGAAGAAGAAGCTGAAGGAGGCATTAAAGTTTCTTCTCAAAGGTGAAGGTTTGCTTGTATATCTTGTTGTGTGGAAAATGATGGCTATTCATGCCTTTTCTAATAGGGGTGTATCAATGCTAAAAAATTGCGAAACAAGTTTTTTTGAGCGTAAAATAAGATTGTGTGCTCCATGAAATATGCTGGATGATGTCGTCATTCTATTCATAGAGTTATTAGATAGACCATCTGTACTTCTGTAGTAGAGAGATGATGATGATAAAAACGCAGTTTCACCCCCGCGCATCATTTCGCTCTTTTTTGAACTCATGATAATTGACTTGGGTAATAATCTTTTGAATAAATCTTGATGAAATGCACTTTGGCCAAATGCAAAATAATCTACAGATGTGAACTATTGAAAACCTTCGGAATTTTCTGCACTTGGAAAATGGCAACAGGAATTTCCTAACTTTTTATTTTTAAGGTCATGCCGGGTTAAAAAGATTTCCGTGGAGAAAAATGTTTTCCAATTGCGATAAGGATAACCTCTGTTATCATCATCACGAAGCAATACCACCTCCCTTCAAAATGGAATTTTTGAGTAATACGACATCATCATCGGTCAAGAAGCAATTCATATCCAAACCTTGAAAAATCTTCTCATTTCTCATAAAGTCCTGATGGTGCTGCTGGCGAGATTGCAACGCCCACTGCTGTAAGACAGGAAAATTATTGAAGGTCATTTCAAAAACTAGCGCAATTTCCATGTTAAATTACAGGAGAAAAGTATGTAATTGACTCAGCCTACATGAAAAGTCACATCTGTTTTATTTGATAGAACATTTCGCCAATTCGTTAGGAATAAGCATAGCTACAGAAAGGCTTCTAGCTACTTGAAGTTCTTGTGTCATTTTCGTCCATTCACATGCGTTGGATTCGCAACTCATTTTGAACAATGATTTCCTTGGACCTGTGCCATCATGACCTCCAATGGCATAGACGCTGTCCGTCAATGAAATTAGAGATAAAGATTTCAATGCCACTGGTGCACCACTTTCAATGATTTGAGGGCCTGAAAAGATAAAAATCTTAATCTTCGATTTTAGCGATTTTAGTGCTTTTTTGGATCAAAGTACATACCTCTAAAGAAAAATGGAGTGTCTCTAATGTGCATTTCAATATATTTGATGTTACCATCCAAGTCTTCACCACCAGCAACCACAATTATATCAACTTGATCCTGATTGAAACTTTTGGATTCAAAAACTGTGCAAGCCAAATTACCCCTTCCATTGATCAAATCAGGTCCATTGGTCCAAATGCCATCCTTTTCAAAGAATGTTTCCATTGACACTTCTTTGGACTCTTCATTTTCCCCAGTAAAACCTCCAATAATCCATGGGACACCAGCAAAAGTTACCATGCAATGTGACCTTAGATTCTTAGGCAAAATTGGGGGTACAAAACCATTATTTTCAGCTGGTTCACCATCAGTTGTAAACACTTCTGTGGTTTGACTTTCAGGTCCACCTAAAGGATACCCACCAGAAATGATGACCAATTGACCATTCAATAGAGTTGAAGCTGAATATGAACGAGTTAGATTAGTGTAAAACTTTGGGTTTGAATTGCCTAAAACAATGCATTGGTTTTCCAAATGTCCACCACATATTAATGGTTCCGTTTCTGAAATCAAAGCTCCAATTGCATGCGCATTTGGGGCAGTAAAGTCTTCAAGATTTTCACATTGATTATCGGGATTGAGCAAATCAATGACTTCCGAAGTTACAGATGCATTCATTGGTTCTCCAGTAGTTACCAAAACCTTAGCTGTAATACAAGGGGTGGTGAAACTTGAAATAATTGGTTGAGTTCTTGAAATTGAATTTCAAACTTACTGAAAGCAGGATAAACGCATTCACTTTGACCTGAGATGAAGTCTTCTTCTGTTTCATCCAATTCATTACAATCTTTGAATGACAAGCATAGATTTTTGGTCCTGCTGAGGGAAAACCATTTGCAATTAGGAGATGCAGTACACTGGCTTAGACATTTTCTTGAGCTTTCCAAAGGTGAAAAGTCAACGATTTCTCCCATACAAAGTCCAGGGACAAAACATTGTTCTACTTCACACCTGGTTTCAGAAGAAAGACAATTGTCACAATCACTCTCATCTGTGACTGGTCCTTGGCCACAACTTTCAAGACATTGACAAAGAGTTGAATCTGCGTCAAAAGTAATCCATGTAGCGCCCGATACTTTCTGACAAGAAAGCATGCATTCTTCAAGTGAAGTTTCAAATGAAAATTCTAGTTCGTGGCCATCAATACATTCTCCTGGTATCTCGCATTGGGGAGGTTGTGGTGATTCAGTTGTGGGTGCTTCGGTGGGTGTATCAGTGGGATGGGTCGGAGTGGGAGTGGGTACTTCAGTAGGTGCTTCCGTGGATGCTTCAGTGGTTGCATCAGTGGCTGCTTCATAACGGTCGTCATGAAATCTGGCTGAGACAAGCCCTATTATAAGGAATGTAGTGACAAGGCAAATTATAGTGCCTTTCATTGCTTCTCTTTAGCACTTTTAACAATGAGGCTGAACATCAAAAGCATCTGCTAGATGTGCTAGATGTATTTGAGTTCTTCAAAGAAAACTTTGATTAATCAAAGATAAAGGATGACCTTCGGATTGATCAAACAATAAAGGTGAAATGTTGATTTGAAGGCTGATTTATTCAAGTGTCTTTATGTACATTCAACAAATTCGTAGTCAATTGGCATAGCTACAAAGTTGCTCCTTGGCACTTGTAATTTCTGCTCTAGTTTGGTCCAAGCACATTTATCAAGATCATTTAGATCAGGACATGACAATTGGTAGATGGCACTTTGAGCAGCGTTGCTGTCATCTTTTCCACCGATAGCAACTACAGAATCACCAAGAGAAACCAATTGCAGAGAGTTCAGCGCCACAGTATCGTTATTTTCATTCTTGATTTGAGGTCCTGAAAAATTGGATAGTGTATTCAAACATTTTTCTTTTCTATTCTTTTTAATATTACCTCTAAAGAAGAAAGGTTGCCCTTGTATCATCATTTCCACATCTTTGACATTTTTTCCATCTTCACCAATACCACCAACCACAACAACTGCTTTTGTATCCTTATTATCAAATCCAATAGTGTCAATTACTGCACAGCCCATGCTTGATCTACCATCAATCAGCTTTGCAGGTAATTCACCAAGACCTCCTTGGGGATCAAGAAGAAAAACTTTATTTGAAACTTCCGACTTTGAGTCTGAGTCTCCAGTTTTGCCTCCAATGATTACAGGTTTATCATTCACAGTAACCATGCAATGTTCTTTGATACTAAATGGTAGGTCATTGAGGCTACATTCTAAAGTTGATGTTTGGCAGACTTCATATGTATTGCTTGAAGCATTGGTTGTTGAACTCAGTGGGGAACCTCCAAAGATACCTAGTTGGTTGGCAAACATAACGGAAGCAGAGCTGATTCTTTCCATTTTCAGAATCTGTCCAGGTCCATCAGAGCCTAAAGTGTAGCATGACTGTTTTCCTCCATCTCCTCCGCAAATGACAGGAGCATTTTCCAAAACTGCACCAATAGCATTTTGATTTTGGATTGGAAATGCAGGAAAGTCATTACAAGATGATTCTGGATTTTTGATGTCGATTATCTCAGACTTTACTGAGGTTGCCAATGGAAAGCCAGTTGTCACCAAAATGTGATCTAGGTACACAAACATACAAATCATCTAGCCCTGAATTACAAAGGCAGTTACTTACATGGTTTTGGATAAACACAAGCACTTTGCCCTGTTACAAATGTTGGATCAGCATCATCAAATCTGTCGCAATGTCCAAAGAGCAAACAGACTTCTCTGTCGCGATTGAATGAAAAATAGGCACACTCTTCATCCTTTTGACATTCCTCCACACAATCTTTTAAGATGTTTTTTGAGTAGAAGTGTATAAAAACATCCTGAAAATAACATCAAGATCCATTACTTTATCACATTTGTTTCTTTGGGTACTCTTTTCTGCTTACTGTGCATAATCCTTCAATGAAACATCCTTCAAGTGTACAATCAAGCTTAGATGATTCACAATCAGGACAATCAAGTGTTAATTCTGGATTACCACCACAATCTTGAAAGCATTCACAGAAGTTCTTTTCAATTGAGTAAGTCACCCAAGTTATTGGAGGATCTAAATCGGGAAAACCTCGACAATAGTCTTGACATTCTTCTATTGTTGTTGGTGTAAATGAAAATCCTGCAACTGATCCTTTACATTCTCCAGCAACCTTACATTCATCTCCAGCTTGTGTTGTAGTTTCGACTCCTGGTGTTGTAGTTCCAGGCGTTCCAGTTGGGTCATCTTCATTAATGGTTGCACTGACAAATTTCAGGCCAAAAGCAAATACCAAAACAAATCTTGCTTGTAGCAACTTCATTGTAACACTGATTTCAGTATTATAACGTGAAGAATTGACCTTTTATTGCATGTTCAAACAAACACGCAAATAAGAAAAGAGGACAACTTGGAGATTTATTATTTCAACTAGTGTTAAATGACGTTGATTTCAAGGCTGCTTTATTCAGGTGGTTCTGTACATTCAACAAATTCATAGTCGATGGGCATAGCAACAAAGCTGATTCTTGGTACTTGTAACTTTTGTTCTAGTTTGGTCCAAGCACAACTTGGTCTACCAAGACCATCAGGACAAGCCAATTCAAAGATAGAATCTTGAGCCACGTTTCTATCATCTTTCCCACCAATAGCCACAATAGTATCACCTAAGGAAACCAATTGCAAAGAGTTCAACGCAACAGGATTGCCATTTTCATCTGTGATTTCAGGGCCTGAAAAAGATCGTAAGTTTATATTTATTTCAATGACTTTCTCTATTCATTATTCTATTTATGCTATTTACCTCTAAAGAAGAAAGGAAAGCCTTCCAACATCATTTCAACATGTTTAACATTTTTCTGATCTTCCCCTTTACCGCCTACTACAACAACTACATTTGCAGGTTCTCCATGAAATCCATAAGTTTCAAATGTAGCACAAGCCAAATCGGATCTTGGATCAATAAGTTTAGCTTGAGATTCATTGAAACCTTGAGAAGAGTAAGCATACACTTTATCTGAAAGTATTCTCCCTGATTCAGATTCTCCAGTTAAACCACCAATGATCAGAGGTCCTTCAGGCATGGTTACCATGCAATGATCTTTGATATTGAAGGTTAGGTTTCCAGGCAAACATGCTCCACTTTCATTGCAGACCTCAAACGTATTGCTGGAAGTATTGGCTGTTTGACTTAGTGGAGAACCCCCAGATATGAAAAGATTTCCAGCAGAAAAAGTTGAAGCAGAGTTGATTCTTTCATATCCCATCAGTACCTCCTCCTCCTGTCCATCAGAGGCTAAACTATAACACTTTTGTTGTCCTCCATCTCCTCCACAAATGATTGGTAAATTGTTTGAAACACCACCACTAATGGCATCTTGGTTTTGTATTGGAGAATCAGGAAAGTCATTACAAAATGAATCTTTTTGTTTGATGTTGATGATTTCGGATTTTACTGAAGTTGGTTTAGGGAAGCCGGTTGTCACCAGAACATGACCTGAAACCAATTCAATTTATGAATCACAATTCACATAATGTAAAAAGGGGTTTCTGTTACTTGGTTTTGGATAGTCGCATTGCCTTTGTCCTGATATAAATGTTGGGTCATCCAAACTTGTAGTTTCACAGGTTGCAAAGAGCAAACATATTTCTCTTTCACGATTAAATGAGAAGTAATCACACTCTCCCACATCTTTGCAACTATTCAAACATTCTTTTTGGCTTTTCAGTGAGTAAAAGTGCAAGAAAATGTCCTGAAAAATGTAATTACTACTATCTAAGCTCGAATATAAAAACCAACTTGTTTACTTACAGTACATAATCCAGGAACAAAGCATTGAATGATTTGACAATCAAGCTCAGATGAAACACAATCAGGGCATTTTGCAGTCAGTTCTGGACCATCATTACAATCTTCAAAGCATTCACAAAAGTTCTTTTCAGATGAGTAAGTCACCCAAGTTATTGGAGGATTTAAGTCAGGAAAACCTTGGCAATACTTTTGACATTCCTCAATTGATGTTGGGTCAAATGAAAATCCCACAACTTTTCCTTGACACTCTCCCTTGACGTTGCATTGCTTTTCAGCCTCTGCTGTAGTAGTACTTCCTAATGATACTTGAGTAGTGGTTTCCACATCTCTTCTTGCTAATAAAGCTGGGTTGGCAAAAGCCAAGCTAAGTTGTGTTGCAAACAAAACAGTGAGCTTCATTTTTGCAACTGATCCAGTCAAGGCCAAGCAGGGCTTTTTAAACAGACATCCTGTGAGATAACTCTATCAAAAGATGAATGTTATGATGCAAGCAGACAAAAGGTGCCCCATCTGACAAACAAAAAAGTGCCTCTTGTCTTATCATTTGTTCGGTTTTACATTTGAAAGAGGAAATTTTTCCTACTTTTCGTACAGCAAGCCTGCTGATATCTCACATATCACAAGAGCAGGAACAAATTCCCCCCATTTGCATTTTCATGTGTAGGCACAACAAACATTAATAAATGTGCGAGAAGCAGGCAAAATTCGCAATTTGCATCAAATTACCATTGTTTTTCTAGCCCATACAGTAACTTTGCTTGCTTGCTATATGATCAGAAATAGGAATTAGTGGTTGTCCTTACACTGTCTTACCTTCATGATTTATGTTTCTTTTATTTTCATTGTTTCGAATTTTCATCTCTAAAGAATGCCCAACACATCCAAAGTTCCACAAATCAAACAAGGAAACCCACCCCAGCTTGTTTTTTTTTTACAATTTTAAAAAAGTACGAATTTTTCAGAAGTCATGCAACAAACCATTTCACGTTTCCTATAAGGGAAATCTGTATGCAAGAATGATTTTTAAAATCGATCACATCCCCTCAAGTGATGGCGTAAGGATTTATGTGCATATAAGTGACGCCTGTTTGCTCCCCCACATACATACACGAAACAAGGTCAGGAGCATCATTTGCCTCAGAGTAAAAGAAGAGAAAAAAGTGACCTATAACGAGAGGTCAAAGGCCACACCAATAACCGCTTGAAAGGGAAATCATTGCCTAAATATAGCGATTCGGAACTTTCAAGGGTAGGTAAGTCATTGGATTTTTGCATAGGTAGTAATGGGCTCAAAACATATAATATGAAAATGGCAATCTTGATTTGTAAAGGGCAAATATCATAGCTCTATTTGCAAAGCAAATATCAATTCACCGACTTCTGATAAAAACTTATATTGACGTCAAACTTAGTAATGTACTACGTAAAATCGTCGTAAATGACTTTTAAAACAAACTAGAGATGTTTTAACAAGATAATTTTTGGTTACTTTTTGGCTCAAAAATGCACAATGAAGGATGTGCAAAGTTGTTAAGTGCGCAATCATGTTGTAACAGAAAAGACATAAGGAAACCAATTTGCCAACTTTATGAGGGTCCAACAGTCTACTGATCGATTCAGTGGTGAAGATGCGTTGCTTGCGCGTCTTTTGCTGCTGCATCGAGCAACAGTGGTGTTGCCGGGCATTGGCAGGGCATCATCCTCGTGACATGTCTACAGCAGACAATTTCCTTCTAAGACTGAACTGACCTCGACCTTTAAAGGGTTCGTAGCACCAGTCAAGCCATTCGTTGCTTTTAAAGACCCAAACAGCAATTACCCTGAAAAAGACCAGAGGAATTAGCACTTGTTGTCTATGATGCTGGGAAGAATGCCGGCATTTGGGTTGAAAAGTGCAAAAGGAAAATTATTGTTGCTCAAACGTCTTCCTCTACTTCTTCTTCTCTTGTTATCTACACATGATCCATAAGTGCATCTTTGCAATGGGTAAAGGTCTCTTGTGTGGCATTGTTTTCCCATTTACAAACTAGGCTGCTTGATAACGAGTCCTTCTTCTCATCGTGCATTTAGTACCCACTAATCATAGGCTTCAAGGTGATACCTGAAATCTTTGCGGTTAAAGAGACTATTCTACTTACCTCATTATTATTACTTATTATCATTGAAGCCATCTTGACCTACAATAGTCGTGCTTCTTCCTACATGTTGATGACTTCTCACATTTCACACAACAAAGGTCAAAAACAAAAATTGACCTGCAATTTTTGTGTCTTTCATAATTTCAGGTGAGATGATGATGCTAGGCAGGCGAATTTTTTCTTGTTCTTTCTGATGATGTTGGAGATTATGACTTCCTTCATTTGACACATACTGGTTAAAAGGCGCGAGAATTAATGGCTTTATTCAGAGGTCACAATATGATGCATAATGAGCTATTCATACAGTTCATGATGCCAAAACAAAATGAAGAAAATGAAGATGCGATTTCTTTTGTGTGAGACAGTTTGAATAGATATAAACGTTCACACTTTAATTTTAATTACATGTTCTGATTTGTATAAAACGTGACAGGTTTTTGAGCAAACACGTGAAATTGTTCAAAAGTAAGTAGGTAGTACAAACCGACCCCAAATGATAACAAAGAAAGGTGAAGAAGTATGTAAACTTCTAAACTTGCTCAAGTTTTTATGCAACTAATCCTTGGTATGTATATACAGATATATAAATGAGAATATACATTTGATAACGTTACTAGTCATGAAAAAAATGCAAATCAAGCTTGTTGTTACTTTGCTTGTGACAATTATCAAGTTGTCCTCAAGTGCATCTTGCCCTTGGGAATCTCTAGATCTTGAAAGATGGTCAGATCCATCAACTTGGAATGGAGTTCTTCCAGTTGACAGACAGAACATAAAAATCAATAAAAAGATTCTCTTGGACATAATCACACCTGAATTGGGCAAAGTTGACCTGATTAATGGAGGAATGCTTATTTTTGACCCTTCCCAAGATGTGAAACTCACAGCTGATTTCATTCATATCCTGAATGATGGTCAGTTCATTATTGGAAATCCAGA
>LT727912.1:149666-213867 GCA_900157175.1 Oithona nana | reverse complement strand
CAAAGTTGACCTGATTAATGGAGGAATGCTTATTTTTGACCCTTCCCAAGATGTGAAACTCACAGCTGATTTCATTCATATCCTGAATGATGGTCATTTGATCATTGGAAATCCAGAGTGTGAATATCAAGGCAGTGCTGAGATTGAACTGACAGGTGAAAAGGAGGGTCCTGATGGTTCATTTGGTTACCTAGTCAAGGGTATTTACATTGATGTAGGAGGCAATCTTGACTTTCATGGAAAAGAAAAACTTTCATGGACTCAACTTGCCCAAACTGCTGATAAGACTGAAGCTGATGAATTTGATATCCACCTTATTGATGAACCAGCTGGATGGGCTGCAGGCGACAAACTTGTCATAGCGTCAACTGATTATGACATGAATCAAGCAGAGGAAGTGGAAGTAGTGGAGTGCAAACCATGTTCAGCATTGACAAGTTGCTCTTGCACAGTCAAAGGACCACTGAAGTACCAGCACTATGGAAACATCTACAAAGGAGTGGATATGAGAGCCGAAGTTGGTTTGTTGACTAGAAACATCAAAATCTATGGTAGAATCAACGATGAACAAGATACTTATGGAGGTCATATCAAGGCTTTTGATGGATTTGAGACCTACAGGATTCAAGGTGTGGAACTGACAAGGATGGGACAGAAAGGAATTAAAGGTCGGTATCCAATTCATTGGCACATGACAAGGGAAAATGATCCAACAAAAACTTATGCCAGAGACAATTCAATTCATCATGTCTTTCAAAGATGTATTACAGTACATGGTACTCATAATGTACATGTGACAAACAATGTAGCTTATGATACATTTGGCCATTGCTATTTCCTTGAGGATGGGGGAGAAAAGAACAACACTATTCATCACAATCTTGGTTTGGTAACTAGAAAAGGAACGACCATTCCTTCAGACAGAATGCCTGCAACTTTTTGGATCACTTCTCCATTGAATGAAGTTACTGAAAACCATGCTGGGGGAAGTGAAGGAATGGGCATTTGGCTGATCTTTGCTCCCAATGTCACTGGTCCAAGTGCAACTGAGTCTTTCTTTCAACCTATGGAAGCTTTTAGAACTGTTATAACAACACCAAAAGATAATGTTGTACATTCCAATGAAGACACTGGTTTCATGTTTGGCCATTACTTAGATGCTGACCAAGACTTTCAAGGTCCTGGAGGAACAGACAAGTGTGATCCAAGAACAAATCCACTTGATTCAGAATCTGAAGAAGCTTTCAATCTTGTCCAAGACTTGACAGCTTACAAGAACCCAAAACAAAATACTTGGAATGATTGCAGAAGAACATATGCAGGAGAAGTGCCAACAATTTTCAAAAACACTCAATTTGATTTTGAAGATGGTATTGAAGGTAATTATGTCAAAGGAGCTGAAAGATTTACCTTTGGTGGTATTGGAGACCAAGAAAGAATGGGACAAGTACTTGATTGGGATGGTACCATCACTGGTAAACCAAGGCAAACCATTGTTAGGGACCAGCCATTCTACACAAGTGATTTGTGTGAATCTAAGCCACATTGGGGCAACATGAGTGTCTGCCCACACAGATATGTACTTGGTTCTGGTACAGGTAATGGTTACGTTAAAAGGTCAGTGATTATCACTAGGGATGATATACCAGAATACCCTGAGGTTTCTCCAGTGTATCATGATCCTTGGCACCCTCATTTTTCTACTGACCATTCCTACATCTATGCTTTCCCTAACGATTCAATGCCTCATCACTACTATGTCATCTTGGAAGGATTGGATTCTGGACATTCATTAGTTCTCGGATTTTGTGTTCCTTTTGGAGCAACACCTGACCAAATGGGATTCAATGGATATCCTAAACCTGTAGAAGTTGAAACATATGATGAAATGCTTTACGACACTACAGGTACTACTTACCATTGGGATCATGAAGCTGGAGTAGTTTTCAGAAAATTCCAAGTTGATTTACCACGCACAGCTGAAGATCGAGTCAATTGCATTCCAGATGGCCAACATTGTCCTTCATTTAACATTATAACAAAAGATGAGTCTTTGGGGGACACAGATTGTAGAAGTAGAGTGTATCCAAAGTACCAAAAAGCTCCTATTCAAAAAACCTAATAAAAGGCATTTTTGTGCCGAAAAGAATGTAGATAAGCGATCTACTGAGATATTTATGGCTTAGTTCCTTCTCTCGATTTTTAGCGCGATTGCAATCTTTGACATTTGACAATGAGGTAGTTAATAGGCTGTTTGTTCACTCTCTTCTTGAGTTCATTAACCATGCACGATAAAGTGTCCAATTTTGACCTCATCTTTGAGGAAATGACCGACCCGACAGTCCACCACTCAAGATTACTCAACCGTTTCCTGATTGAATTTTGAGGGTTATTCAAAAGAATAAAGGATAAGACCTGTATGTCATTTTTCATCTCTTGATTTCTTTGAATAGCGCGCGCGTGTAAATTATAGGCACTAAACGTAGAATGGAAAGGGTGGAACTCTAGAACATACCCATTATATTCTCATCTCGTGCGTTTTTAACGGGATATTTGAGTCGTCGGGGTAAAAGTCTATCGCGTAAAAAATGTGCGATCAAATTCTTTAATTAAACTCTTGACCTCGGGAGTTAGGGTGGTTTGGGTCCTAGAAGAATCCTTATTCAATTTGACAGGTAAAATTACCTAGAATCTGAAAAATGCAGCAAAGCTACTTGGGAATTCTAAGGTTTGAAAAAAGGGGAGGTTTTTTGGGCATTATGTGAGGTATCAAAAAATTAGAAGAATGGACGCCCCATGAAAAGGAATGAATGAGGTCAAAGTCTTCGCATGACATCTTCAAGGATTTTTCTTCTTCTTCAAAGAAGGACGATTCATATTGAAGAAAAGTAGACACTATCTAATCAATGGGCACCGTCATTTGCATCTTGAAGAGTGGTAAAGCCTCTCTTCAACACTTATTGTCCATAATCATGCAACAAACTTTGTGGTAAAGGACTTGAAATTCAAATCAATGTCCGGAAAGTAAATCCTAGCTTGACTCATTTGAATTGAAGCTATAAACGGATGAGTCGACTAAATGCTTAGACTTGGTTAATTTAGTGTCTGGTTAGTGGTTACCTTAGTTGATCTTATGATTAAAGCATGATTTATCACCTGTTGAAATCCCACAAAGCTTTTCGGCAACGTCTGAAGAATTCGCCGAGTCAGATTTACTTCGAATTTGGTTGCTCTTTAGTCTTTACTCAATGAAAGTGTTTGTTGCCACTGCACTGTTTCTGTTTTACTGTCTTACTGAGATGTCGACTCATCTAGCGAGAACTGAGTTGACTGAGTCTGCATCAGCGTTTATCATTTTCCCAGGAAATTTGAAATCCGGGAAACAGGAGGAGGAAAGGTTTTTTTGCGGGAAGTCCCTTTACTTTACTGGATCGAACTGAGAATTATTATGACAATTGTCAAATGGATTCAAGAATCCTCAAGGATCTCTAATTCAATATCCAAATAAGTATTAGAATATTTAGTTCCGATCTTGAACTCTTTTTCTTCCCACCGTAAAAAATTAAACCCATCACGCATTTAGCCGCTCCAAATTGATTTCACCTTGAATTTCTTCCTCCTCACCATCACAAAGAAAGGGCATCTTTGAAAATAAATTTGGGAACTCGGTTTTTTCAACACTTATCATTGATTTATTTCGAAGCTTCTACAGAAATTGTGATTATCGGAATTTTGTGGTTTTTGAAGAAAACAACGGATCCAAAAGTTTTTGCAAAGCCAAAATCAAACCGAAAATTAGGAAATTTACTACTTTTGCATTACGTAGAAGAAGTAAAGGAGAAAAAGAAATCAAACTGGAAATGAAAATGAAAGCAAATGTTTCTTAGATATCATCAATGTCCAAATCGTCTGCCTCATCTGCTTCATCCGCTTTGGAAGAAAGCGAAGCCGGAGTGCTTTCCTTACTTTTGCCATTCTGATCGGGCTCAACTTTTTCTTTGATGGTAGAAATCTTGGCTCTGTCATCAAACTCCAATTCCACTTCAGAGTCTTCATCCTCATCCTCACTCTCTTCTTCCGCTTCTTTCAACCAAGTTAAAAAGGCTTCAGCCTTCTTATGGATCTGAGCAGAGAACTCCTTGGAAACGTACTTCTTGCTCGGCTTTTTGCCCCACTCGAAAATGACCTCTTCATCCAGGATGTCCTCGTCGTAAAAGGCCTTGAGGATGTGGGCAACCTTGGGCAGCAAAGTCTCCTTGTGACTTTCGATGGTCTTTTCAATGCCTCCCATTAAGTACTTTTGGGCCTTGGTGTTGTTATGGCAAAATCTCAAAAGAAGCCTTTTGTGGCTCTTGATTTGAGCCAAAATCTTTTGGCCGAAAATGACCTCGCACAAGACAATTGGAGCCTTGTTGGTCACCTCCAAACGTTCAGCCTCTTTGAGGATCTCCTTTTCGTCGTTGACATCCAATGCTCCTTTGTCCAATTTCTTCTTGACGTACTCAAAGAAAATGTTCAAACGGTCATTTTCCGTCTTTTCGATGTCGTCATCCACGGCCAAACTTTTAACGCCCATGGACAATTCCTTCATTCGCTCTTTCTGAGCAGCTTCAGAGACGTCCACTGTCCAGTTGTCATCATCGTCATCTTCTTCGTTGAAGGTTTCGTTGTTGCCATTGTTCGAAGGTTCATTTTCAGTATTCTCATTTTCTTCCTGTTTACGTTTACTTTTCTTGTCCTTTCTCTCGGTAAGGGATTTTCCTTGGGCATTCAAGTTTTGTTCCGGAGGATTCTGTAAGAAACGTGAAAAAAAAATTCGTGAAACATTTTTACATTTAAACTCCTTTCATATTGACGAATTTTCCGCAAAAAATTCAAAACTCCAATTTTTGGCTTAAACATACCTTGAGGATGAAAGTTGTCAACTTGTGGCGCATATCCAATTGGAATAAATGACCGCAAGCCTTGCAGGAAGCGCTCAAAATCCCACGTTTGTTGTTCACCTTCAAGACCGTCTCGGGATTATCGCAAGCCTCGCAGAGCACAAACTTTCGAATGAATATGTCCAACATGTCTTGCAATTTGGCCGCCTCGTGGGAACCATTAACGATGTATCGATCGTTCTTGTGATCAAATTGGGTTTGAGCACCGAGCTCACAACCAAAGAATTTGGTAGGATCTGAAAAACAGGATGATGAGTAAAAGTCAACAAACACTTGAGAGATAATTGAATTTTTGATGAAAGTGCTTACAGGTTGGAGGTCTTCCCAAGGCTCTAGCGATGTCGACCATGTTTGGAATGACGGTCTTGACACCGTTGCCTTTGCCTTCCACCTTGGCTTGGAGCCGAGGCATCTTGTACCTATAAAAGGCATCTTGAATGCTACGATTGACATTCAACATCTTGGATTCAGGAAATTTCTATGATGCAGTAAATCAAATTGTTGTAGCGATGAAAATAGTGTTGTTGCTTCTTCTTTTTCTGGAAAATCTCGGTAGGTAGAGTAGCAGAATCTTCAAATTGTTGTGTTTTTCTTGTTCGTATGGAAATAAGTTCTTTCTTTAGCTCGTAATTCTGATTTTTTAAGTCATAAAAGTTTGATAATGATTTTTAAGCAGCTTTTCCCCTGGTTTGTGTTTCCGAATGAAACATGAAAATACTGCCTAGCTTAAACTAGGTGCAGTTGGATGTCATTCGAGGAAACAGCCCTGAAAAATTAGAAAAGAAAATATGTCAGATCAGAGGTACTAGTATCTAGCGAAGGAAAGAATTACATACTTGAGGTTCTGACAGTTGTGCCACCACAGTAGAGTGTATGTGTATTTTGTTGTCGCGCTGTCCACCAACAGCTTTTTTTGGCCTCTGAGACTGGGTCTGAGTAGCAGCATGCAAAGTCACAGTTGCAGCCGACTCGGCTATGTTCAACCAGTCGAGGGGGCCAATTGTGATGATTTGGGCAATGGACTTCGTCAACACTTGACGAAGAACCGGAACCTGAGGAAGATGAGATATGACTCTCGTCTGAAGTGCTCCACGTTGATGCAGGCAGGGGCAACAGTTCTGCAACAAATGAGAATTGAGACAAATTAAAATGTGCTTTTTTAAATATGTCTATAAAGTTCTACCTGACGCCCTCATGCAAAAGGAGAGTAGTGTCAAGATTTGAAACACATATGCTAGGAACTTGTTGAAAACCAAGAGGCCTCCTTGCAGTAACAGCAGTGAATGTTGCTACTTACGTAGTAGCTTCACTAAAGCGAAGCAGAGAAAATGCGAGCGAGAGCGAAGGGGGAGAGAGAGAGAGAGAGACAGCCTCAATACAGCTTTTGGTGTCTGTGTCCCAAAAATTTCCGCAGCCAAGGGCTTTCTAATCAATAAGGACATCTTTTCCAAAGGTTAGATTAGATGCAATTCTTACTAAAAATACAGCTGCCTTAGTGCTCACAAATAGTCTTCTAAAATATTTGATATTTTGTTTTAAAAAATCATGAATGCAGTGGCTTACTGCTGAATCGTGCATAATTAATGAAGGAGGGCCTTTAAGGACTCATTTTTCATGGGACACAGCAGTGTAACACGTGGCTGTAGTCAAGGCGAGCAGGAGCCCTACAGTAGTAGTAGTCGCGGTACGGCTGAGTCTAAAGAACACACATACGTCAGCTGTAGTGCATACTACTAAACCTTGCTATATGGCCTTTAGAAGCAAGGGGCCTTCTTTTTTCACTTGCTCTTTCTCTCTCTCTCTCTTTCTCTGGCTCCTCCGGTAGCTTTGAAAAAATCCTCTACTGATGACGTCAACACAAAAGCTACCACTCATGATGAAAAAATTACCTAGGCCACCCATATGGAAGCCTAAAATCCCTCTTTGGAAAGCTTTCTCTAAATTCAAAACTTTTCCTGTCTGCAATATGACAAATCTTACCTTTAGAATAAATATCAAGAAAAACACTAAACGTGAAGACAACGAGTGTCAAATATCAGATCCGGATTAAAGATGCGCTTGCCTTAGTTTTAAATGCATGAGCGCGCGATCGATCGTAAGGTTTAAAATTACAATTTTTGAAACAAAAAAGTTTTAAAAGACTCCTCCTCACCTGGATTTCTTGTGCAAGACGTCATATACAACTCTTGCTGTGCCGATAAGAGGCGACTGGGCATCAATTCAAATAGCGAGTCACCACAATAGAAAGGGTACCAAAAGACCAAATCCAAGTCGAGACAGCTGATTTCTTGCCTGAAAAATATAAATCAAAGGGGGTTTAGCGACAGCAAAAGCAGTTAGTGTTTGTGCACAATATGTTTATAATTATAGAACTGCTTCTTCTGATGATGCAACATTATTAAAACAGATAAAACTCTGGCAAAGGAGGCGGAGTTGCTTCAGACAAACATTGACTTTTCTCAAGGACATAACCTTTGAATTGAATTTTTTTGTTTATGTTTCTCCATTTTTTTTCTTTCAATTTCAGAATGTTTCCTACTTATAAAATTGCATGCCATAAAAAAAAATTAGATATTGAACGTGTGGTAAGCAAACATTTCAAAACTATTCTCTGAAAAAAATAGTACACAACTGTTTTTACATGTGAATTTTAAAACATGCTATTCTGCACTTGTACCTGTTGTTTAACACTTTTAGATCACTATCCTTTTCAAACTTTAGAAGTAAACTGGGTAAAAGGACAGTACTGTCAAAATGCGAAATTTCGTCACTTTACGTAAAATTGACTAATCTTACGAAACCACACAACGTGATAAAAAAAATTTCCCTGTTTTATTCAGCAAGTTATTCGATTAACACGAACGTCACACAACAAATCGAGTTCATTTTTAGTATGAAACGAAGTATGACGAGTAAAAGAATAAAAATCTAAAGCAAATTACGTGGCAAAAAGCGGTTCCCGGAACCGATAAGAACAATGGATTTTTATCCTATCAAAATGGCGCTGTTTTTCATATTTTCACTTTATCAAAAGAACGACAACGTTGTAAAGAATGTATTCTTACCGATCTAAGGTTAGTAGGTCTGAAAATAGCTCTAAAACTCTGATAAGAAACAACTTTAGAAAGTGAAGTCACGCGTTGGTCACTTCAAGGTCCAAAATCGATTGGAAAGGTAACTGAAACGATCGAATATTTAGCACGAGTCAAGTGTAATCTCCCTTTCATTCGATCTTCAAAAAGTCAATTTCATCCAATTTTGAAGTTGAAATCAATTTGAAGTGATAATATAGGTTTGATGATTTAGTTTTCCAAATAATTCTTTAAAAATATTAAGATGAAAGTAAATAGTCTTTAGAAATATTTGAGCCTTAATATTTGTAGCTCGAAATATTTGCCATTTTCTTGGAGACGAGAAGAAAAATCGATCCTTGGACTCAAATAAGACCGTTTTCTTGCTGGCATGATTAAATGATGAGATCTACGCTACATTTCAATTTTGACCTAATTTTTTGAAACATGACACCTTTTTTCTTTACGTCCTAATTTTTGTTTATTTTTCGCGCCAATCGTTATAATTTGATCTTTTGGTGATATTTTCTCGTGAATATGTGGCGTTTATCTAGAAATTCACGAGTAATTTGAGGTAAACAAAACCAAAACTTTTCTCTTGGTCTATAACATGAAAAATCTGACAATTAGAGCAAAAGCTAAAGTTTTCTTTTTTTTAGAAACGGAAAAATGATTCAAAATCTGTGCTTGATTTGTCACAATGACAGTAAAGAGGGTGTGGAAGACATACATGAACTTTCCAATGAAGTGTTGAAAACAAATCTGGAAAGAATACTAAGACGGAAAATTTGTAGCACAAGATTTGAAGAGAAACAGATTTGTGCTATTTGTGTGTCTTTAATTGAAAAGTTGTTGAATTTGGAAGAAGAATTGGGGAAAGTTGTGACGGAATTGAAAGGCAATTTCGATGAGTTGCATCCTTTGAAACGTGGACGTAAGAAGAAAGAAGAAATCAGAGAAGACCTTCCAATTCCAGAACATGTTTCTAATGCTGAAGAAAGTAGCGATGGCATCCGGAAAAGTTCACGCAAACGAAAACTAAGAGATTTTGAAGAATTTGTCGATATTGATGAACCTTTGCCATCTTCAGATACTGGAAGTCGTATATTGTCTAAAGTGACCAAAATTGACAAATCCGAAGAAATCTTGAGTTCAATGGCGACCAAATGTCCCTACTGTGACTTTGCTGCTGATAGTGAAGCAGCAATTGAAAGGCATTTACGTAAAACGCATTCGGAAGACGGGAAAGCATTTGCATGTGAACATTGTGGCAAAAGTTTTGCTTTGAAAGTTAACCTTGATTTGCACCAAAAAACGCACAATTTGGACAAACCCTTTGGCTGTGACAAATGTGACAAAACGTACAAGCAAAGAAATTCACTTAGAGAACATGTGTTGAAAAGCCATGACAACATTTCCAAGTTTATGTGTTCAACGTGTTTTGAAAAATTTCCATCAAGGCATTTGCTAAAAAGTCATGAAAGAACACATACTGGTGAACAAGGACACGTTTGTGATGATTGCGGAGTGGCATTTGGAAGCAAACAAGCCTTGGAACACCACATGTCAAAGCATAATGGCCAATACAATTTTGTATGTCCTCATTGTCAAAAAGGTTACAACTGCAAAACTGTATTTTACGAGCATACATTAACTCATTCCGGAGATAAGCCTTACACGTAAGTTCGCAGAAAAAAAATACTGGAATGATATTAGAAAAAGTACTAAAGTTTAAAATTCATCTCTTTTAGGTGTCAGATATGCAATGCAAAGTTTTCAAATCGAGGAACTTTTTGGGCCCATAAGAAACGGCATGATAACCCAAAGCCATACAAATGTCAAGTTTGTAGTAAAAGTTTTACGCATAGTTCACATTTGGCAGTGCATAAAAGAATTCATACAGGTAAAAAGATAGTTCATAAATTATATGCAACCTACGTAACTAAAATCAGTATGTATTTTGTTTACAGGAGAAAAACCGTATAAATGTACCTTCTGCACCTTCAGTTCCGCTAGTGCCACTAATTTGAAGACACATGTGAAAAATCATACCAACAAATTGCCATTTTCATGCAATCAGTGTAACATTGGTTTCAAAATCAAAGTAGATTTTATGAAGCATGTTGAAACTGCACATAATGGCATAATTCATAACGAAACGGAGGAGGACAACAATGCTGATAATGACACTGTTGCAAATACTAATGAGAACCCTAATGATGCTCTTCAAGATACTACAGTCATCCAATACATTTACCAAGAGCCTGGAGAAGACGGCCAAGGGACTGAAGCACCGCAATACACAATTATCAGTGATGTGTCTGCCTATGAACATGCTCAAACTGTCATCGAAGATACTAAAACTAGAATATTATCCACGACGCAAAATGAAGATGGAATTACGCTTATGGTGACTACAGATGGTACAGGAGATGGCACGGAAGGAATCCAAGATCAAAACGCAGATCAAAATATTGTGTATTTAGAAATTCCCATTGAAGAAACTGATGGCTCAGAAGAAACTATACTGGTCAAGCAAGATAATACTTGAAATCAAGATTAGAATTGGAAAAAAAGCCAGTAAAACTTCAGAATGATAGAAGAGCAAAGAAGGGAACGGAATTAGTTTGGTTCCGGAGCAGCAGCAAAAATGCATTTGTGCACAGAATGTATTTTTCTTCTTATGTGTATGGAGGAGAACAAAAAAAATATGTATTTATCTCGAAAAATCTGTAAAAGAAAAAAAATGAAGAAGTAATTTCATTGTTGTGCTGCTCTACCTAGGCCTACAATTGATTCGGGTGCACCCCAGAAGAAAACTTTTACTGTTCAAATGTTCATCCAATTGAAACTTCTCTGCTATTGGAAGTTTCAAAGTCAGAAAATCAATCAAGACAAACTTTTTTCCTACGAACCAATTCTAGTGTCAAATAAAACATAAGAAAATATGACCTGAATAGCTATGTTAAAAAATTGTAACTAATACGATTATTTTTCTGTTCTAGATGGGCAAAAACCTTGTTAAGGTCAAATGTGAACACTGTGGTCAGCGAATTGACAAAAAATCCATGGCCCGTCATTTGCGCATTTATCACTTAACAGATAAACCCAAAGAATATAAATGTGAGCAATGTCCACAAGAATTTTTCCTGCCTTCGGAATTGAACAGGCATTTGGAGCAAAAGCACAAGATATCATCACGCAGTAGTGAAGATTACAATGTTCAAAAAGAAGAAAGCTACAATAGTGCTTCAGCAGTAACTTCAAACGAAGTGGGAAGAGCCAGAAAAACTGCTAAAATTAAATCAGATGTCTGCACCATCCAATGTGACCAGTGTCCGCAAATCTGCGCAAATATGAAAGTCTACAATCAACATATGAGAAGCAAACATTCTTTAAAGTGTGAGCATTGCGTATACACTACAGTGCATCCCAAAAAAATGAGATTTCACATGAAAAAGAGGCATTCTAAGAGCAAAACCAAAACAGGACCAAAAATACCAAAAATTGTTGGAAATGATGGTGGGGACAAAGCTGAATGTCCCGATTGTGGAAAGCTATTTACAAGGCGATCAGACTTACGGAGACATTACGATATAATTCATAGAGGTATCAAGAATTTCAAGTGTTCGGAATGCAATGCAGCTTTTTCCCAAATAACCAATTTGCGTAGTCACATGGAAAAATGTCACAAAAATACGATCGATGGATACGAGATATCCAATGAAGTCATTGATGACCAACCTTACATTTTACATACCAATCCAGTCCTTGATGAACCTATGGATGAAAATACGGTTCAGAATGAGGCTATTTCACCAACTATGATGATCCATTTACCTGATAAGATTCCTTGTCCTGAGTGTGGGACATTATTTGCCCGTCGACATGATTTGAAAAGACATGTGCTTTTCATACACAGAGGCTTCAAGCCATTCCGGTGCCTGCATTGTCCAATGGAATATTCCAACATCAGTCATTTGAAAGGGCATTCAAAAAACGTTCATGGCATTCCTGACGAGGAATTTGATTGTGAAAAGCTGGAGGTGCCTGATATTGAAGATGAAATTCCAAAGGTGCCTGAAAAACCCAGAAATCGAAACCATCATAATCAACCCATTATGATCTCTGAGTCTGAGCCTATGGAATATGAAGAAACTGATTCGGTGCTTCCAGACAACCCCATTCTACCCATGTTGGTTCCTTTACCAAGTCCTGAAAAAATAGATACGGGTCCAAAAATTGTTCCCGAGACTGTCAAAAGTCTTAATTTTAGCCACATTTCTCACCACACTTTAGTTGAGAAGAATCATCAAATGGTCAATTCGTGTGTTTATCCAGACTGTGACAAAACCTTTACTCGCAGATCAGACTTGAAAAGGCACATCTTGAATGTGCACGAAAGAATCAAGCCATTCATCTGCAAATTCAAAAATTGCCAAAAATCCTTTTTTCAGATCACCGATTTGAAAGCACATGCGATGAGTATTCATGATGCTGAAAACAATCTTGAGGGATTTCAGTATGAAAAGATAAAGTTGCCTGAAGTAAAATTACCCGATGACGTCATTAGTGGATTTGGAAAATCATCAGAACCACCAAAGTACATTGAACCACCTAGTATAGAACAATTATACAAGCAAATTAAGCACAAAGAATTCCCATCATTGAATCCAATCCAAGTACAGGAATCATTGGTACAGGAAGACATTCAATACGAACCAACGGATTATCAATCGGAAATGATTGAATTTCACACCATGTATTTCTGCGCAGAGTGCGATTTCAAAGTGGACAAATTAAATGATTTGTTATCTCATCATACATCACTACATGAACTATAATAAGTATTATTTCATTTATGCATTCATTGACGTTGACGTCTATTAGAAACGCAATAATAAAGTTGTTTTTAAAATCAAAGTGGAAAAGTTTTTCAACTTTTTTTTTTTATCTCAGTGTTCCCCTTCTCTTTAACTTTTGACCTAGTTTTTGGAGGATGGTAGAGAGAGGTGTATTACTACAACACATGGTTCTTTGCTTGATTGCACAAAAAGAGTAGAGCAGAGCAATATTTTGTAAACATGTCGCATTTTTTTCTGGTTTATGTTTCAAACTGGGTCATACTTTAGCATCCATTTTGAAAACCGCCCCCAAGGGACATCATACTCTGCATTATACAGGTTAGAAAATGAGTAAAATTCTACTTTCGTACTTTGTAGAGGACTAATGAAAGCTTAGGCAATCAGCCAACATATTACATAAAGTAGGAAGGTTCCCAAATTCTGGTTTTTGTAATGCCATTTTTGTGGTTTGTTTCCCTGCTACATTAGGATTCCAATTTTTTGGTAGCCACACAATAATCCCCCAATTTTATGATCCAGATATCTGTCTCCGACAGGCAACAAATGCCAAGAATGAGAAAAAAACGTCGTTTTTATTGTTTTTTTGTATTCTTACTATAATATTTTGGTTTGTTTTTTTCCATTTGTGATATTTCACACATAAGATTTTATATAGACAAAAAACGATTTTCAAAGGTTTACTCAAAACACTGAAATAGTCATGAAATGGTGACACACTAATAATTTCTTCACTAATGCGATGAAATGACTAAATTATCCCTTTTCCGATTGCGCGGCGGAGCAAGCGCAAAAAGTCTTCTTCTTCTATGTAAAACAGTTCGTTATTATGGCTTGCAGAAAGGGCATTCCGGGAATAGTACTGGTGTAGTAGTCTTCATAGGGTCTTTTTTCTGAGGGTCGTGGGTTTGCTGCAGTCGTCTCGCAATCTCGCTGCAATCTTCACTGTAGCTGATTTTATGAAAGGAGGCCTCCTTCCCTTGCCGCCTGTGCTATTGTGTAGATACAAAGAAGCAGTAGCCAACTTTGACAATTTTGTCGTGGAGGTGGCGATGAAGTATTGGCTGAAGCGGAGGATATCACTTCTGAAAAAAGTAAGAAGAAATTTTACCGTAGAAGTAGAATAGTGTCTCGGTGCTTTTTTTCTGGCTCGTTAGACAACACTGAAAGAAGCCTAGACTATATTTTGGACGAGATTCAATAAAGTCCCTATTTTGTAAAAGAGGGGTCCTCAGGACCTGGATATGACACCTTTTTCAACAAGCAGTATTAGGGAGGGGAAGAAAGCCTAAAAATCACGAAAATCGCCCGCGTGCGGCCTCCATTGTAAGTATTTTTCGGCAACAAACATTTTACAGCTTATACTTTTACGACAAGTTCGTTTTTATCACTACATAAAGTAGAAACCTTTCAAATGTTTCCTTTTTTGTCCTTTTTCGGTGGTGGAAGAAACACAACAAAAGGAATTCGTTCTTTCTTGGAAAATTGAGTCTTGGCGAAAAAGAAGAAGGAGAGACGGCCGAGGAGTCGACCACTGCCGCAAATTGAGTCCCAATCTATCAAATGATTTTCTGTTGAGTGCTACTTGGAAAGAAATGGACCTCGTTTTCGATGACTTCCTTTTGCTGCTTCATATGACAGTGTCATAAAAATAGTGGAGCAGCAGAAGTGGAGTTCTAAATCAAGTTGGGAAACTAATGACAGATATCGAAACAAGGCCCAACACTAAGGGGGCCTTGTTGAAAAAGTAATGAATCACTGCATTGTAAATGCTGTGTGCCTACTTACTGCTTACCTAATTTCTGTTCCCCCTCACAGTCACATTGTCTGAAAAAATCACTCTAAAGTCACATTTTACCTTATAACATTACATGCGAATTACGTTTATTTCAAAATTAGAAATTAACGTTAGGCATTTGAAAAATAAGCGACTTTGTGTAATTTTTTTTTGTCATTTTTCAACCACTGTGATCGTGTGTAGTTTTGTATGCATTAAAAACCCTTTAATAAAAGTGCTCCTGTCACTTTTATGGCTAAATGACTTTAGGGCATCAACAACATTCCTGAGGCCCCCCCTATTCAATTTGTTTCTCTTGTCCTTGGTGAGGTCTCACTTGACCATTACATTTCGTCGTTGCTACTATACTAACAGCCTAAGTACTCTCGGTCCATCTCCTCCCCTTTCTGATGTCTTTACACGCGTATCTCATTTTTCACCCAGCAACTAAGCAAATGCCTCCCCTTGCGTGGCCTTTAACCTTTTCTAGCTACTTGTTAGTAGTAGTGAACTAGGCCTTTTCTTTGTGACTGAAACTCTAATCCACAACACAAACTTGAAGCAGCAGCATAGGGAAAAATGGAATACATCTAAGCCTAAGTAGCCCTTGTTCCACTTTCTTCCTGCTTCTAGGGATAACAGGGCAAAATATAGAACGCAGTACTGTGGTGTGGAGTTGCTGCTACTGCGAAATCAATAGCAAAAGCTCTCTTTGAAAAAAAAATCCTGCAGCTCTAGCTGTCCAGAAACGCAGGAAGAGGGCTTGAAAACCTTTTCTTTTCTATATCATTGTTGTGTCCATTGTATTGTATATACCGCTTCTTTTTTTCTTCTTCTTCCCTTCCCATGTTCCTATAAAATCCAATCCATTTTCTGTGTATCCTTGAAGTCTTGTATTGCGGCGGCTGCTGTAGGGGAGTAGAGCGGAGCGAGCGACCGATGGAACGGTGTGCGAACATCCTCTTTTTGGTCACTAAACACGATTTTCTCCGGCTTCTATCTTTTCAGTACAGTACAGTGGATTTAATTTTGAAGAAGTGGTGAAACTATGATTTTTTTCAAAAAATGCAAAGCAAAATTCGATTTTCCTTCTCTCAGTCTCAGGGTCTGTGCTCGTGCTTGTAAAATATTCATGAAACTGCATTTTTATCGGGCATCTCACCCTAACTCTTCTTTCCTGAGTTTTCTGTTTTTTCGGTCGGTAACTCTGCTGCTTTTGTTTGATAAGAGGAAATTTTTAAGTCTAACTGGAATGACAGCAAAAGGAGGTAATTATCAGGAAAAGCCTTTAAAAGGCAATTATTGGATTTTTCAAGGCAATTGCAAGCAAGGTAATTTTTCTTTTTAGCCTCTAGCTGCCGCTTTCGAAGATTAGTAGCGAAAAAAGTAAGCTTTTCAGCTTGCTTGAAAACGAGACGGGATTGAGTTGCAGCATTATT
The DNA here is from genome assembly GCA_900157175.1 of Oithona nana. Classification (NCBI taxonomy): domain Eukaryota; kingdom Metazoa; phylum Arthropoda; class Copepoda; order Cyclopoida; family Oithonidae; genus Oithona; species Oithona nana. Next base: position 197,775 of record LT727912.1, on the reverse strand, counting down.
CTTTTCACCTATTGTCCTACTTTTTTCCTTCTGCTTTGTACGGCATCATCATCAGTTGGAGGTCGGTTGAGGCCAGCAGAAACAGCCTCAGCAGCTTTTGATCTCTCTTTTTTCAGGAAGATCAAATGCTGGAAAACGAGCCTTTCTTTGATTGTTGACTCGCACCCAACACTTCCATCCAGTTTTGTAGACTACTGTACTTCTTCTCTAGAGCCCTTTTCCCAGTCCTTTCAGCTTCAGAGAGCCCTTTTGTTACGAGCAAAATAAAACAAGGGTGTAGTAAAAATGCATTCTTTGTTGACCTTTTGTTGTAGTAGTTTTGTACCATAGTCCCACCATCTTCTTTCCAGCTCAAAATACATCCTGGTATGTATACTATGTACTATGTAGGACATTTGTGTATTTATAGTACATTTTTCTGTTGTTGTCATGCTATCCACACTTTACATAGAGCTAGAACACTACACTTCCGGTTCCTTTAAGTGTAAATAAGTGGACCAAAGGGAATCTTCGAAGAAAAAGCATCTTACATAAGGATGGTTGCTTTCATATTCTAGCCTCCGATAACGGCAGCAAAAGGGCATGTCTACTACTAACACTAGAGCTGAGCATGAGCCTTTTATGGTTTAGCTGTTCTTCCTGCTTACTCTTCCCATGAAAAGAGCCTTCACTACCATGCAGGAAAGTGTTTAACAACTTTCCGGCATGTAGCACTACTAGTATACTATATCTACAGCTACATACTATTACACTTTTTCTGCGCCACAGAATATCGATATTGACGAAACGAAAATGTTGCTGCTGCGTTGCTGTGGGAAGAAATGAAAGGGAAGAAGACCTTTTAATCTGAGTGTTCACCTAAGACTTCCAAGTTTCAAAAACACACCACTGAACGACTTCTTTGCTACTGCAATATCTCTATAATCTGACTACTACCGACCGTATCAAGATGTAAGAATGGAGCAAAAGTTTTTCCATATCCTTTAAGGTATCTTCTTTTGATTGCCTGCTACTGCTGCTTTATGATCTATTTTTGCAAAAAAATGTCTTGACTACATATCTGATAGTATGTACTACCAATTTTATTACCTGCTTTTTCGACCTGTAAATCGTCTCCTGAGGTCATAACTGATGCGAATTTAGGCTTTTCTTGCAATAATGTAACTTCCGCACTTTTCCAGTAAAACCTGGCGATGGAAGCGGAACATTTGAGCTGCACACGGTTATTGTTGTTGACAAAATGATTGGAGGTGAGTGGGAAAGAAAGACCCAACTTTGATGGACTCGTTTTGGTACTTGAATACCGTCGTAAGTAAACGTCATTGGCCTGCAACGAGATTAATGACAAATGTACCTCTATTTATCCAATGACATACTTACAAACTACATCATAGGCCTAATTGTCATAGAACTTTACTGCATTACTTACCGGCTCTCCATTGATGTACCAGGATAGATTTGTGGGTGGATTTGAATGGTGCCCAATACACATCAGATCGGCAGTTTCCCCTACTTGATACTGTTTTCGAGGAGTTTCGATGGTAGGCCCCTCCTCTGGCAGATCTGTAACCAGAAACCATCGAGATGAGAAGATCCAATTGGAGTTGTAGTAATATAAACTCAGTAAAAATGTACTACTACATTACATTAGGATCTTATGTTTCTACGCCTCATTGAATTTTGAACCGAGACATAAAAATGGAAGTAGTAGTGGTAGAAAAGCAGCTCAAATGTGCGTCTCTTTGCTTCTCTATATCTCGAGAGAGAGAAGCTCTTTTAGAGCCATTAATGGCTTTTGACATAGCAGTTCAAAAGCTTGGCTACATGTAGCTTCAAGCTAAATATCTTGCAACTTAGACTGAAAAAGTTTAATTGCTGATAAGGCTTATTAAGAGCTAGATGAGGTATTATATAAAGGCTCACTGTGAAAAATTGTGTATAGCAGTGTGCCCTATAGCTTTCTAGAGTTCTCCTTTGGGGATAGAATTGCTGAAGATTGGCAAGTTGGCAAATTCTCAAAAGTGCCGCATCAAGTGCACTCAATCATGCACGAGAGCCTTTTAAAAAAGTTCTGCTCCTGTTCAAAGACCCCTTTTGCCTTTGGCAGACTATTAGCTTATGACTTATATGCCAATTAATGTCAATTTGCTGATGTCATGAAAGGCTTTCATACAGGACCAAAGGCCTTTTTACCTATGGTGTAACTTGCAATCAGAAAAAAATCCTTTAGGGGGCAAAATTTTTGTAATAGTCGGTCTTATAAGTTCCTAATAAGGCAAAAGAGGAGGCAATGAGAGCCTTTCATCACTTTTCTACTCCCTGAGAAAAAGTTTTCACTCCTTTAAAGCTCCCTAGAGGAAGAGAAAAAAGAAGCCTTCAAAATTCCCGTTCATCTCTTCGTTCAACTTTTCTCTTTGTACACACAGTATTTTAGACAATTTTGCATTGAGAGATTCATTCTTCTGTGCAATTTCAACTTTTTTTCTTCTTCTGACTTATGAAACTTTTAGAATTGAAATGTTGAAAATTAACTTTGAAATTAGTTTTTCTGCTGGAACGAAAAGTGACACTTTTGCTTAATTACGTTTCTTGCATGAAAATGGGTGGGCCTGTAAGTAGCAACAATTCTTAGTGGTTGGGCGGCACCCAGTCATTTCCCCTTTTGAAAAATTACACTATAAAAGCTGCAGAAAGTGTCCTTCTACCTGACTATATTTCATTTTCAAGAGAAGACAAAAGGTACAAAGCGAAAAAAGCTGCTGGTCTTCTTTCTCCAAACTTTTTGCTTTTTGACAACATCAATTCGTCGTCTCAAGGAACAAAAAGGGGAAACTAAGAGAGAAAAATGTGACATGGCAGGGGCAAAAATGAGCAATCAGTGATCCATTTTGTTGTCTCACACAGTGTTTCAAAGTCACCCAAAAATGTACCATCGGAATTTTCACACCCAAAAGGACATTTCTTATTTTGTACCCGCTACATAATGTTACAAAACGAGACTTTTTCAGTTATTTTTAAACATTGTGGTATGCCCTAGAAAACTTTTGCAAAGTGACTTTCGATGATGTGTCTGATTCATCTTTTTTTCGGTGTTCTGATGCAAGAAAAGAAGGGACGCTCTTCTGTAACATATATAGTAGCCTGGGGAGAAATGGGTTCTGTCGTAACAACTTTTTTAATTACCATCCACACGAGGAGCTCTAGCCTTGTAGAGAAGCAAGCAAGGCTTGTGATGCTTGGTTCTTCTTTTTTGTGGATCTCATAAAAGGTGGCATGGGGCTCGGGCAGAGGTATAGTATAGTCTAGCGGCTGCATTTTATATTGCCTTTGGTAATGGATGCGAATGCAGAACTTTGCTACTTTATGAAACATTGAATGCCCTTAAGTCAAATGTTTAAAAGAGATGAAAGAACCTTGAATAATGGACGGTAATTTCAAACCGGCTTTTACTCATAGACTCATCTATTTCGACTTTTACCGAAAAGACAAAAGGTGAAAGCCCTACCAAATTGTATTAGGGATACACTTTTTGCTACTGCATACATTTTGGACTTACCGACTACTGTCATGTTGGCAAATTGCATAAGAGCGTAATAGCCCGGTGTTACAGTGACCTCGCACAAATAGGTTCCAGATTGCTTCACTTGTACGTTCTCCAGTAGCACTCGGCTTTGAGTGGATGCAGTCATCTGTAAAAAATGCAACAGAATTCAATTGAGAACAAGGCAGCACAGCTGTATTAGAACCCAGGCAAGCTTGAGAGGTAGGTAGTAAATGAGTGGTAGAACGCGATAAGCAAACCCCAATCTGTTTTTGGCGATTGTGGTTTCCGGCCTTAGAGCTTCTTAGATGGTTTTTTACTGGAGGTTAGTAGCCAAGAGACTTGTCAGCTTTTGTCCTTTCTCTATGATGAGAGAGGAGGCTTTAGCTTTCTAGCTAGATTTTGAGCCAAGAAGAAAAGCAAATGATCCTTTTGTCAGCACAATAAATTGAAGGAGTTTTCTGCTGCTTCCCTCTATTCCATAAAGTTTTTCCTAGACGATGATCTTCGAAGAGGGAATATGAAAATCAAGGTTCCAGGTCATCATCTCTCGTTCCCTTCGGATTTTCAAGAGTTGAAGTTGTTGAAATATTGAATGCTTTATTTGGTTCAATATTTGCTTATGGCCTAAACTTGACTTTAGGCCTTTTGAGAAGCAAGCAGCAGCAAAGAAATTCGTATCTTCTATTTCCTCCTTTTGAATGCTGTTGCTGCTACATTTTATTGTGTTGTGAAGAACGAAAGTTGAGATGATGTGCCTTTGTATGTGTTTGAACCCCCAATTGTAGTGTAGAGCAAAGCAATGGGAGAAGTAGTCTTTTCTACTACAGTAGAAGTAGTTGAATAGATGGCGAGGAATTAGAGTTGGCAGAATACAGTTGTGGGAAACTTCGCAACCTTTTTTCCCCCAACTTTGCCATTTTCCCTCAGACAAAAAAGACAAAGAAACTCGATACAATTCTAGATAATATAGCCACTTTTAGTAAGACACTACAGTAGCTACAGCCGGAAAATAACACTTAGCAGAGGATAGACTGAATGACACTTTTCGGTCAAAACAGAATATTTTTCCCATTTTTTCCAGAGCGAAAAAAACTGGGCCTTTTAAGGAGACTCTAGTTGACTTACTAATTAACAAGAAAAAGTTCTTTTAGTGATGTGATGATCTGTGAAGCGGAAAAGATCCGCAGTAACAGCACTTTTTCACTCTTAAAAACCGCAGATCTCTCTTGGCATCATGCTGAGCATTGTAAACATTGAAAATACACATATCATTTGTGATACAATCTTGTAATTGTATAGTAATTACACAATGCAAAGAAAGGAAGGAATGTTTTTGCTGCTACTGGAAAGGAATGGAATGCAAAGGCAGCATCTCGTGCGAAAAGGCATCTTTGACCGTGAAAGGTCAGTGGATGCGTTCTGCGTTCCGATGAAATTTTCATGCAGCTGGCAAAAAGTCAGGAAGAAATGTCATTAAAGAAGTTTGTGGTTTGTAGCATAGCTTCTCTTTGTCTTTTTCCCCCTTTCCTCCTTTTTTTTCAAGTTGAAATTTCCTTTGAGGGGAATTACCTCATTGCACCAAACTCCTTTTTCTTCATGCATTTACAGTACACATAGTAGTAGCAGAGAAGCAACAGACTACTAGTGCTGTAGTTTGGAGACCTCATTTACAAGAGAAGAAAGCCCAACTTTTTCTTTCAAGTTTAGCAAATGACACTACAGATGGATTTTCCGCTGAGTTAGCACCGACACCGCATCACTTTTGGCAAAAAAGACTCAATTACTTTGAAGTGTTTGTGTGTGTCCATTGATGTCCATTATGCGGTAGTAAAAGCAATGTTAAACAACGACGACTCATGAATGAATGAATCGCAAAAAGTTTTGATAGCACAGACACTTGTTTTACAACACAAGTTGATCTATGATGGAGATGCCCTTTTGCTCTTGCTGACACACAAGAAGATTGGCCATCTAAGGGCAAAAAACTTGAAGATGATGATGACTGCGATTCTCATAGGCCTAGCTCTGTTTGTAGCCAAAGAAGGAGGCAGCAGAAGAGGATGAAGAAGTGCATTGCTTAGATAAGTCACAGCATCACGCCACAGTAGCCCACAAACCATAATGACACAAATCTAACTCTTCCATCATGATGCAATAAGGCTGCTCTGCTTTAGTTGCTCGAAGCTTTGCTGCTACTCTGCGAAATAAATCACATTAAGCTGCTGACCACTCAACTTGATGGAAAGCCAAGAGTTTTTGGTTGTCGATGTCCCGTGGGAGAAGGAGGCGAAACTCGACCTTGCTTCACTAATTGTTGGTTGTATACTAAAGAGCTAAAGGACAAATGGATGCGAGCGAAAGGAGATACGAAACTGGATCTTTGTCTAAAAGTCAAAGATCAGTGAGAAGTTAGGCAACATTTTGTGCTACATTTGCTTTTCCTTTATTTCTTTCCCCCTTTCTTTCTTTCTTTTCAGGTAATTACTGAAGTGCACTTTTTCTTCCACAAATTGCATCGATGGCTACAACTGCTCCTCCCTCCCTCCCCCAGCCCAGCTTTCTGTCTGCAGCAGCAGCAATAGCAGCAGCTCCAGTATAACTTCTCAGGGGCCTAACGAAAATAAGTGCAAAAGATAACAGAAATCAATAACAAAGAATCTTCGGAAACGACGGAGATATCTTTTCAGGAAAGTGGTTCCATTTTGAAGACGATTGTTGAAATATTCATGACATGACCCTTTGGCTTTAGCTTTATGCCTTGCCTGCTTTCTAAGTTGGTCTTTCTTTTAGTTTTCCACTGCGTCATGTTAGCGCAAAATTCCATTGATTGGGTTGCCTTTGGAGCAGGTTTTCAAGTAGTTCTGCTTCTAGTCTTCTTTCCTGCATTTCTGTCGACACTTGGGTGCCTTTGAGTGATGAGCAACCGTAAGGCCTTCTTTTGTACAAAACTACGACTACTACACAAAAGTAGTCAAGTCCATTTCTAGAGTGGAAACGTTAATTTTTTGTGGGACTAGCAGACAGTTGTGGTTTTCCTACTGAAGCTTTACTTTGATCTTTTTGCCCTATTCCATCTCAGGCACATCCGCACAACACTTTAGACAAACAAAGACAAATGGAAGACGGCTTGAAACATCCAACAAGGAGGCAAGAAAAGCAAGAAGGATAACCAACAACCACCGCAATGTGTGTCTTGCTTCATCAGAATTTTTGATCCCTAATAAAACTGAAAATTGTAGTCGTAGGTACCTTAGGGGAACTTTGGGTGACTTCAATTTTAGTAAGTGCCACCGCCGCCAATATAATATTTGGCTACTGGAGCAGACTTATAAAAACACCTAAGAGGCTCATAAAGGCAAACGTAAGTACGGAGTCCCGAAAGAGATGAAAGGCTTAACAACTGTCACAATTGGATTAAGGCCTACACATGAAAGCCTATACTCTTCCTTCAGGTTCCCTACGGTATAACCAACCAGCAGACTGCTATGTTAGGATATACTTCTGCAAAATGTTACAGTCATTCATCCTCAGCAGAGAAGGGTAGAGATATTTGAGCCCTTAAAATGGGTCCTTGTAAAAACATGCTGATTTAGCATCTTAGAAAGCTGGAAAGGAGAATGAGGAAATAGATTTTCTTGCTATAAAAGATAGCCTGAGGGAGAATTGCGCGGTGTTGGATTCGTTAAGGACTTTTAAAGTCCCTTGGGAAGTCACTTAGGGGGCTAATTTATGAACTTGGCCTCAAAATGCAAAGTAGTCTGTATGTTTCCATCTGTGTATAACATAATTGTAGGTAAGAATGTACTGAGCAATTTATCAAGGTGAGAAAAAACATAACACGTCGCACAAAAAAGTTCTCACGGCTAAAATTCGATTTTCTGCTGCTAGACTTTTCCAAGCAGCTTTCAGTGAACTTGTTACTGTTAAGGGCCTATTGACAGGTTCAAATTTCTAAAAAGTACTTGAAGCCTTACAACCTTGTGCTGTCAAAAGCGGTGCTAGAATTGGATCTCATTCAGTACGTTTTGTGTAGTGCAACATATTGTACAGTACACTACAATCTAGGTTTTCAGGGGTTTTTCAAGAAGGCTCTAGTAGTAGGTGTGGTCTTGAATTGTTTAAGAGCCTTTCCTTAGCCTTAAAGAAATCCCTTGGTATACAAAATGCTTATTCATGTATATTTTGGCGCACCTACGATGACAAAAAAACCTTGCTGCAGTAGCATTTTTATTACTAGTATTTCTCCCAAAAATTGACGTCATATACTAGTCCCAAGGGATATCCAGACAGTATTAGAGCCGTTTGTCTATGTAGGACACGTAAATATTGAGATGCAGTGCATAGTTCTTTATTGTATATTGGGTTTTTGCTCTGGTCTCCACGAATAAAGATTTTTTTTCTATTCTGCTGACTTAGAAAGCATGATATTATTGATCATCAAACACTGGCCTTCGTTGTCTTCCCAAAATAAAGTGTCCATTTCTTTGTCTATCATCATTGATTGTCACTTTACTTTACTTTTGCTGATATTTCTGACATGTCCTTTTTGGCATGCAAATGGTGCCAATAGTAAAAAAGAAAGCTTTTTAAAAAGTGCCTTTGAAGGCCAATGTTCTGGAGTGTCTCGCGGCGGTGTCAGTGACTTTGAATCCATTGCGTGCAAAACTATTTTCTCAAGATTTTCCAGCCAAAAGAATGCACGAAAAGCAACTTTTGTGACAACAAGAAAAAAAGAGAAGAAAAGTACAAAGTTTGTGATGACTACTACTTGGAGCTCTAGAACGACGGACGGACGGGCGAACGAACGACAAAAGCCTCTTTCAGCCAGAGTAGACCTAAAAGTTTGTGAAGTGACATTGGTATTGGAAATCCTTTGCTGTTCCTCACTAATGATTGGCTCTCTCGCTGGCTCCCCCTTTTAGTTTGCAGCAGTTTGTCTCTCTAATCAATCTACTGTGTATTTTGTGTCCATTTTTCGATCGTTATCATACTATCAACGCAATAATCGAATGCGGAAGCAAGAAGGGGGGGAAGTCTTGTCATGAAAATGTGCCTACTTTAAGCACTTTTTGGTTCTGATTATGAGAAATTGGGTTAGCAGGACATTGCATTAAAAAAGTTTTGAAGAAATATTTAGTGATTGAATGAATGTGAAAAGAAAAAAAGGTGTTGTTGGCCATCATTCCAGACTTATAAAGTAGGACAAGATGTGCATTGTTTTCGGTTTGCGGTAAGTCTTTTTACTGCTTTTGCTGACGTTCCTTTTTTATTTCCCTTTCTCTTATGTCTCTACTGCTGCTTTCTTGGCCAAGAATGCAGAATCGCGTGATTGACACCATTAAGAAGTCCTTTTGCGCAAGCAAGGCGCGAAAAATAAACGATTTCTTCATGGAAATTCAGCTCGCCGTTTGCTCGGGCTCTACTGGCCTGTATTTTAAGTACTCAATATCCGTCACTGTCAAAAAGGGTGCCTCTCTGACAGCGGAAAAACCTCGTGAAGCAATGAAGGCAAAAAATAGAAATCATCGAGAATTTTTTTTAGCACTTACGTTGATTTCCATTCCCTTGACGGGAAAGGTTTTGATGACAGGTTCTTGTCCCGGCATGTACCGATAAAATTCGTGTCTTCCTTTGTACCATTTGACAGAATACAGTTTGTCTCCACCCAAATTGAAACTACATGTCAAGTCTGCTGTTTGTCCATTCTGAATGTATTCGGGGATTCGTACGGATAGATTCGATAAGCTGTCAATGACTGGAAAAGAAACAAAAATTAAGGTTTGATAGTAAAAAGAATAAGAAAAATCTTTTTCAAACAAAGTTCAACTGTATTAATATTGGGAAGATTGGGAATAGAAAAAGGAAACTTTTTTTCTGGCTTATTCTTCAAGTCTTCAAAGTTTGGAAATGACAGATAACCTGAGACTGTCATAAAGTACACAGTAGTTTTGTGTTACAATAGAGAGAGATAAAGAAAAAAGGTCCTTGGACTCTTCGTCTCTTCCCTCCCTTCACATTCACTTGACTTGAGAGCCCTTTAAAGATGAAAGAGAAGGAGTCCTGGCTGCTACAATGATCATCTCATCATCAGTGTACCATTGTACTACTATACTGTAGGCGTAGGGCCTTCTCCAAGATTGCTCTACCTCATTCTGACTGCGACACTTTTTACGGCTTTTTAACCCTATTACCTAATAGACAGAAGCAGCTGCTGCAGCAGCTAACTTGAGAATTTAATGCAGAAAACTATTTGGGATTTGATAAACGGGCTTTGAAAGGCAGTTGGCAGCCCTACTACTCCTCTGCTTTGTGCCTCGGCATGCAATACGACGACTACAGTGGCTAAAAGCATGACAGTAACCTCAACGAGTCCCACAATAACTGGATTATGCACGCAACAGAGTCACAAATCCCTGCTACTGCTGCTGCTGCCTTGGCTTCTGGTAATCCTAGGCATTGCCAACTTTACTGCACATCTCCGCTCCCCAAGATTTGTTAGGCCACAAAAGCATTTTACATAATAGCAACTGCTGCAGTGAGAGCTAATGATGATGCCGCTTTCTTTTCTCTTTATCTAAACAAAAAAGGAGGAGGGGCACTGGGCAGTAGATGAATTATTGCTTCTGCAAAATTCATGGCAAACAATAATCTTCCGACTGCTGATCCTCAAATTGAGGCAAAAGGCCCATTCAAACAAATGCAAGGTGTTTGAAAAAATTCACTAAGTCTCATAGGAATTTTAGTGTCCAAAAGGATATTGGAACTTATTCATTTTTCAAAGTCAAACTTTTGGACCGTGAGGGTATCTAGAACGGTCCTACAAGTTTGAAAATTGGGGTTCTTTGCTCAAAGTGACTTATACTAATGTCACAGTGACTTTTAGTGTCACATTGTTGTGACCTTTAATTGTCACAGGCTTATCTCACTTCAAAAAGTCCCAACTATGTAGTCTCAAAAAGTCTGAAAATCTATTTAATCTCACGGTCAAGCACTGAAAGTCTCGTTTCCAAAATGATCGACTTTTGGGGGAATTTTTCCAACATTTTATGTTTTTATGTCATTTTCTTACCTTGTAGCAGAGCCGCCAGGACCAAATATATTTTATTGTGATATGTAGCCACCATCTTGAGACTCTTGCCTGAAAAGATAAATCGGTATGTATATTCATTTTGTTGGGCTAAAGTTTATTCGTAGGCATTGAAGAGTTCTGACTCTCTTGAATTCCGGTGACATCCCATTAAAGGTTTGGTTTAGTTTTCTAATGCATCGGAAATGTCAATAGCTCTGTCTGTCAATAAATGTAGAGCAAAGAAAACTACTCCTTCGCTCTAGAAGTCCACCTTTGCTTTGACACAAATTCAGCTCAAACACTTGAGTTGTAAATGCAATCACTATGCAGTGACAATTCAATAAAGTAGGAAACGACGAGTATCGTAGAAGCAGCAGCAGCAGCAGACTTTCTATTCGCAGCTCCAGGAGAGCGATGCAGTAATATAGTAGCCAATATAAAAAAGGCGTTTTTTATACATTCTCCTTACTTGAAAATGCATTTATAGAGGAGCTATCAAGACTACTTCCATTGCCTGGCTGTGCCTAAATGTTTTCATCGAAGCTCTCCTTGGTAGTCAACACGACGAAAGATGAGGACTCAAGGCTACTTCCGTTTCCGTTGTGGTTCAAGAAAACCCTCTGTAGTCTAGACCTTTAGGCCGAGGAGCTTTTTTCCATTTATGTTTTCCTTGACATAGGTCATGCTCGAGTGGTGTTCCCAAGGGACGTTCTCTTCATATCTCGCAGTCTTGTAACCACAGACAGCTTTTTAAAATTATGTCAGCAGCCAAAAAAAGGCCCCCCCAAAAGGAACATCAAAATCCTGCTGATGATGACTTGAAGAGTAGAAAAGTTTTTTAATCTTTTGGGCAAAGTAGTGCGTTACACTAGAGGAGCAGGATTTCTAGTCGATCGCCTTTGATGAATAATTCTCCAGGATTCCAGCCTTTTAGAAAGAGCTTTAGTGCCTGGGTAGATGGCGTTAGCAAAGTTTTTCACTTTTATACAGTCTCATAGTTTCTCTGCTATCCTTTGCTAAGAGCAAAAATCCTTCAACAAATATGCCGACAAGCAAAGTTGGAAGCCCGAGAGTAGTAGTCCTTCTACGGGTTGTAGTTCCCCCTCATCATTCTAGAAAAGATGATGGCAGTGGCAGTGGAATGCTTGCCGGAGCCTCTCGCACCTCTACTCGCGTTGCCTTAGCATGGCTGGCCTTGCTGAGTAATTCAATGAACAACTTCAAAAGGAACCGAGAAGAAGTAGGCCTAATACTTGAAGGCAGTAGCGAAGCAACTCAGACATGCAGAGTGTGTGGTGGCGTTTAAAGTCCAGCTATTGAATTTTTCAGACGGATTTGATTACGTCAAAGTCAAACGGAAATCTTCAATTTTTTAGAGACCACCCAGCAGACTATTAGGATATGCCGGAAATGGAAGGAACATATTTTTGAAGCCTTTGATGACGGCCTTGAACTTTCATTTCTTGTTGTTATACAAAGCCGACAGAAGTGAATTTTTTCATGAAGGTTTTGGTCCTTAGCCGAAAACTTTTTTTGCTACGAAAACTTTTGTTAAACCCATGAGGCATTGTCTTGTGTAACGACGTGTAATACTATTGGGGTCAAAACGCGAGTCTATATCGTGGCGGCGCCTGGACACAAAACCCTTGGGTACTTCCGTCTCTTTCCATTTTTGCTTGTTCTCTTCCTATTCGCAAGTATCCAGTGTTGTCAAGGCTTATGTATTCATGTATTTTTTAACAGGGAGGCGGACACAGCAATTCCAGTACAAATTACCTCATTCGGAGATACGCTCTTTCTGCTCTCCAACTAACTAGCAACTTCCATTTTCTATCTTTTCTTACCAAATTGTGTCAGTAGCAAATGTTGAGTATGGAAATGCAGTATATTTTCATGTGCGCTGCGTGCTCTTCTGCTGCAAAAATGAAAAATGCACTAAAACCGAGCGACGACGACCTACTTTTTGCTTACTGTCGACGTGTGTAGAAGTATGTATATTGCATGTATCTGCACATAATTCATATTTTTTAAATTGAGTTGAACCGTAGTTGAGTCTGACTTGAAAGAAAAAGGGGGACAGGTTCCATTATACTCTCTCCGATGCATTTTTTTGTTCTTCCATGCCTTGCTCCTAGCTCTGCTGCCTAAATGCTCTTAAAGTAAAAGTTTTCTTTGAAAGTAGTGCTGCTGGAATTAGAACTACTACTATAGTAGTACGACGAGGATGTGGCCAGAAAGTCTTAATGATTTTAACTTTTTCTTCTGCTCAGCTGCTATGCTAGCTGTTGGAATTTTATGCCCTCTGAGCTGCTCTTTTTTTTGAAAATAGATTTAGCTACTAGCCAAGCTAGTAGTCTTGTAAGTTCAGTTGGATATTTCATTTCCAAGGAAATGGCGGAGGAGGCTTGCATCCGCTGAAATGAGGAGGGCCAACCGGCAGTAGGAGAAGCAGAGTTAGAGGCTGAGGACCGACTATATTTCCTACACAAAACGGCCTTATGCTCTACTGTAGCTGTCATCTGAGATAAGAAGGCCCTTTTTTTAAAGAAAACGCCTACAACATGTAGTAGATATTTCTTGGGGGGCCATACGCAAACACTTCAATAATTGCCATTTTATGTCAAGCGCCCTTGGCGTAGGCCTAAGCAAATCTTATGGCCAAATCTCAGAATGGATGGGAAAATGGCAATGTCATGTTCGCTCTTTTATACTAAAACGAGGAAAATAGTCCCATTTTAGCTACTGTGGTAAAAGAAAAGAGACAGACGAGAGATAGAGGGGAAATAATCTCTTTTGCAGGTAGTTGGCATTGATAGCATCAGGAAATGGTAGGACGTGGAAGAGTGCTGGAAAATATGACCCACCAAGGGACAATTCAGCAAAAATAGCCGAGCAAGCTCGTAGAATTGGCAAAAGCCGTGAGAGCCGCCATCGTCGAATTCTTTTAGTAGCCATAGAAGTACGAGAAGCAGGGTAGCAAAGAGAATAAAAGAGCTGTAGCACTTAACAGCAACGGAGTTGCTAGATACTTTTTGCGTTATTTCCTTCAAAAAAAAAGTTTTACATAAACGAGCAAATAACATGGAAGAAAACTTATGGAAAAACTTGGTTTAATGATACAGTTACACGACGACTTCCGTCTATTTTTTGTCATCGTATTTGTACGTGTATTTCGGCTAAACAAATACAACTACTGACTGCAGCAGCAAAAGTTGCAAGAGAGAATAAGAACAGAAAAAGTAAACTGACGTTGAAAAATGTTTCTACGAATTGGCTCTTGCTTTTGGACCTTAGAGTGCATTACAAGAACGAAACTGTAATGAAGTTAACTTTTCTATTTGGTAAAACATGCTATAACATTAAAGTATGTGCAACAAAATGAGTAGCTAACAAAACTGTAATTGTACAAATTGTACAAATATCTTCTTTTTTGCTGCTGTTAGTTATTGTTGCAACAACAGCTTCAGAGCAAAATGCAACGCTGCTAGTATATATCAGGCTTCAAATCACAAGTTTTAGTAGGCATCCAACGACAGTTTTTATGTCTAAGGCCTTAGCATGCCCTCTGCTTCCTGGGCCTGTTTTGATATCAAATCCTCATCCATCTTGCACTAGGCCCCTTCTAAACACGTTGATAGGCCTTATTTCAAGCTTTTAAAATTTGTGTGACATTGATGAAGTGAGCTCGAAGGAATTTGAAAATGACTTTATCTGGTTTCCTTTGAAATTCAGCAGAACCTCCTTAGGGAGGCTCATTTCCATGGCAGCAGGAGTAGTAGCAATGGAGTAAGTTGGAGGACGACGAACGAAGGACGAGGCTGCTTGAGATGAGAGGACGGAAAAGAGAAACTCTTGTGACCTTGCAAAGCAAGAACCCATTTTCTCTCTGCTCTCAAGTACTTTAATTCTATTTTTGCAGCTGCTCTTACTTATACACACTACACTATACCTATACCAAAAGTACATTGAATACAATTTTGTAGTGCAAGAAAATGTCTTATGAGATGTGCAGGTCCGTTTAGGATGGGTATTCCCCCTCATGCTCTACTTTGAATGCGTAATTGAATCGGATGATACGCAAGGAGCGTCTCAAATAAAAGGAAGCATTGATGCAAACTTTTCCTAAAGAACTGAAAATTGTCCTATTTTCCTACAGGGACGAAAGGAAAGATGATAAGGCAGCTTAGGAGACAAGTGTATTTGGAGTACAGCCTCCATTATGTCCTCAATGGTTCTTCAATAACTGAGGAGACCTTTTTTGCAAGGATTCCTCATCTTCATTTTCCATAGTTTTTTGCCACTTTTCTCCGTAGCTCTTCTCCATTCCCTTTTTGTTTGTTTCCTCGAGGAAAAGCGACCCCTAAGACCACTTTTGAAAAATGACTACCTTTTGAAGCTTTCAGGCTTTTACATTCAGCGGCTGATGATCCCATTATGGATACAAACAATGCAATGCGTTGATGCTGAGGAGGAATCATGATAAATGAATTGGCGCATCAAACCGTTAACTCAACCTGTTTCGCCTCCTCCTTAGATACTTCTCACTCATTTGAATAATGGAAAAAATAGGCATTACAACAACGCAAAGCAAAACCTCCTTTTAGAAGCTTCATTGAGGTCAACAGCATTGCTGCTAGCGATCTCCTTGCTGATGCTGCTGCCGCCGCCTCACGGTAATTTACATGTTTGAAAAAATAGATCGAAATACGCAAATACATATAAGGAAGGGCATTTGTGTACTTTTTGTGACATTCTAACTTTGGTGTTCCCTGGGGACATACATCAGAGATGATGTCGTCGTTGAGCAAATGTTGGTAAGCGCGTTCATGTATAATTGATGAAACGTGAGAATTCCTGAATGTACCATCAGCAGCGCAAGAGAAGATGCACATTTAAAGTAATCCGTGAAATGCAAACACTTCTACAAGAATGAATACGAGAAACGTGCTTTTCAACGTTTTCGTCTTAAAAGCAATAACGTTAATGAAAATAGCTTCTAGCTATGGCAAAAACAAAATGGATATCAATATTCAATTGTAGGTTGTGCAAATATTGTCTTTGTGGGATGGATCGTCCGTCCGTTGGTCTATAGTGCTTTCACCTTTCAATGAAAAAAATACCAAAAATGTCTCATTTGAATTTTCATGTCAAAATTGCACTTGCAATTCAGAATATACTTGATTTGAAAATAAGCGTGGCTCGCTTCGCTCGTAATGGTGTAAAATGAGACTTTTTGATTGATTTTCAATGTCACTTGTGAGGACTAGACAAATGAGACACTTTTGCAATTAAGAATACATTTAATTTGAAAATAAACGTGGCTCGCTTCGCTCGCAATGTTGTAAAATGAGACTTTTTGATTGATTTTCAAACAACGAGTGTGTGTTTCGTTTTTTGTAGTACAATTCGGCCATGACGTCGCCGGAGGCCCAAATCCCATTTTCGTAATAAATTGTTGCGGTTTTTTCTTCCCTCCCATAATGTGTATGCAAGAATAAGTGCACATACCTTTTTGTTTTTCGAGTGTGTATTATGGTATGTAATGTCTTTGCATCACGTTAATTGTTTCCTAATACTGAAAAGCCTCAGTCGACTGCTGTCAATGCTAAACGTCAATTCGACGAGGAGCACAAAAGGAAAAGAAGAAAACCTTTGCAACAACACGCAAAATGTCAATATCAAGAGCCACACAAACGGAAGATTACATGCAAAAAGTCAATGATTTTCTGTATTTCTGCTGACTACAGTATTTGCTGATGTGTACCCAACGCCAAGGACTGCAAAAAAGCGAGTTGCGGAGCTCAAATGCCTCCAAAGAAAACAATTATGGTCTCCCTTACAGCTCGTAAAATTCGTCGCAATAAATCGCAGATTAGAAAAATGACTTTTAATGGTAAGAAAATGCGTCAGTTAGGTTGCCAAAAACGGTGGTTTAGGTAGTACACTGATGGTGCCTTTCGCTTCGGTCCATTTAGACCAGGCCTAATTCTTCAGAATGAGGCCCCTGCTAGGGTTTTTTATGGATAGAACCGAGCAGAAAAGCAAAAAGAAGAAATATCTGCTTTTGTGCCAAATTGATGACAGCCCAGCTCATTTTTCAGCACTGAATCGAGAAGAATTATACATCGAAAGCTTCAAGCAAAGAAGCAACGAAGCAGCACTGCTATTGCTACTGCATGATTAGAATACCAAAAGGGATTCAATAATGGTGAAGGGAGGGCGAAATTTATGCTTTTGCGAGGCGAAAAGGATCGAGAAAAATTGCTTAGCCATGCAAAAGTCGGAAACCTAGTGTCACTCTCCTTTTACAGAAAGCAGCCCTTTTCATTATGTAAATCAAACTTTGACTTTGAAAGCCTTTTTTGAAAGAAACCACCACTTGGCCTTCCATTATTCGATATTCATTTTCATACCATACCATTCATCATCGTTTCGTTTCACTTCTGATACATACTCCTAAACGGAGATAAAAGAAGCTCAAAGCGCAAATCACTTCTGATACCTTCATTCAAGACTATTACGATGGATGGGCTTTCTAAAAGATAAGATGTCTCATGCTTGAGAAAAAGTCTATTTATGACCTCCCGCTTGCTTTTTCTTTTCCCCATAAAAATTTCAAACCATTTTTCGTATGTGAAAAATACCCCCCAACAAAAAAATGCAACTCGTTTGATGCTTTGCATGTGTCATGAAAAATGTCGCTACATTCTATATGTCATCAGGGCAAGTTTGAAATGCACAAGTCAAAAGAAATCGCAAGGAATGCAGACGCCTATTCTCGATTTTGGCTATACACCAAAGACTTATCTTCACACTGCTCTAACTAATGAAACTGCATCGCTCATATAAAGAAGGGAGTGATTTGGCTATATCTAATTTTCCGACTTAGACACAACCTCAAAGAAGTCTTTGATAGCTTTGATTCCTCAAAGGGAGGTTTACTAATACTCTGCTGAGCAGCAAAGCTGCTTGCTTCAATGTATTTTTAGGAAAAAGTTTTCAATGTATAGCGGTACATACAACTACACTGCAACAAACTTTTTGGCTTAGGAACAAAACGGGGTGCGCGAGACGGGGCGGGGGAAGTTGAAGGCTTAGAGGGCAGAAAACTTGGCTGGTATGTCATATAACCTGAGTATAATAAGCTTATGAATCTACTGCCACGCATGGACTTTCATCGAAACATTTGTAATGTTTGTATGAAAATAAGTGCATAGTAATCGGAAAATTATTCAGAGATAAGACTACATAAATCTTCAAATACATCACTGTATTGTATGTATTTTCCTTGTCTGACTGGTTATTCCATGGTGGAGACGTTGTGGCTTTTGGTAGATGATATTGTATGGCCCATGGGACACCACAGTAGACTTAGAGGCGAAGTTCCCAACGAAAATCACTACATTTCACGGGGATGACAGAAGAAGAGCAAGATCCTAACTTTCCACATCACCAGAAAAAATATGGGACGTAGAACACAGTGTTTCACATGATGATGAGAACCAAAATGGAACGACTTTTTTTGCTTCGTTTTTTCGGCAATCATTATGTACTGCAAAGCCCTATCGTTGAAAAATCTTGGGCGTAACCTTAATAGCAAAAAAAGTCGCATGTTGCTTTTTTAGCCTCCCACAGATTGAATCAAAATCACCCAAAAAGTCTCATTGTACGAACGAAACGAGAATAATTTTGGCGCAAGCACTCAAATGTTTGAATTTTTAGGTGATTTTCGAACACTGTGTTCTTCCTCTCTTTTAGCTTGTAAAAAAATGTTGTTTCTTTTGAATGCATTTTCAAAGCATGCTGAAAAGAAGATGATGATGCTACTGACATGAAGTGTTTTCAAGTATTTCCATAAAATGAGGATGCAGTAGCAGGCTGGCTACTTGCAAGTATGTTGACTTGCCACTAGCACTGTAAATGCCTACATAGTTCTCTATGCTACTCGAATTTCAGGATACAAGTACATAGAGATAATACTACACTTGTGCTACGTATTTTTGTATTGATTGTATATTCTATGGAAAATAAGTAGCTATATTAGTCACAAAACAAATGCTCGATGAATAAAACATTTGCACCATCATCGGTCCTCCTGTATTTCGATCGACACACATAAACTTGACCTGCAGGTCACAGGACTTCAATTTCAAGTTCTTTGTGGTGAAAGGGAGGATATTTAGGCCAAGAGGTGATTAAAGATCCCCTCGCCTACTACTCCTGTAGTAGTCCATTTAAAGCCTATATGTATCGTTAAGATAGGGGTGTTGGTCCTAGATTTATTGTCACAAGACTTCTCTTCGAATGAAGCGAAAGCTCGCTCTCTGCCTATGCCATAAAAATACTACGTTGAAAACTACGAGCCTCATTAAGTATTACCAGATACAAAGGTGTGTATTTAGTTGCCTGTCTTCTCCTAAATAAATTCCTAATGAGATTATAAGGAGTAATTATCAACTGCAATTGTCCTACTAAATCTTCCTAGTGAGAAAATAAATGTTGGCTTGTCCAAAGAGGCTTGTCGAAAATATTGTACTGGAAAATGAGAAGTGTAACATAATTTAGAGTGAGAAGGAGGCAATTGCACGTCCAATTGAATCATTCAATGTGCACAGCATGTTTAAAAAGTGCATCGAACTTCAAAGACTTTTCATATGGTACGTAGGGGTGAAAAAACTTTTTTGATATAACCAATTTTTGGACCAAATGACTTTCAACTGCTGCAAAAAAATACGCCATGAAAATATCATTTTATGACCATGTATGTACTAGATTGTAATAGAGTCGTTACATCATTTTACCATGTTGTATGTAATTGGGTACACATCGTACACTAGGTTGTTTCTTAGTAGTATGACCTTTCGTAACCTATTGACAATACCATTGAGAATTCGACTGTAATCAAATCTCATTGATCAGACGTATCAGACATCCTCATTTGGTTACATCATACCGAAACAGTAATGCAGTGCAACACTACAGAAAACATCAAAGTGTTTGACATAAAGTACTAGAGAAACTACGAAAAGAAGGAAGAAGTATAGAAAGCCCATGTTTTACTGTAAAACACTGCTGACAAATGATCAGAACAGAAAAGACAACTTTTGTAGTAAGTGCATTTCCCCCCTTTTTTGATGCCGAATTACAGCCTTGAATTAGATTTCATGCCCATTTGAGGTTTAGAGTACAAGTACATGCTTACTAATTAATCAAATCATAATTGCTTTGAAGTGATTTATGTATGAGAATGATTCAGTTCACTGTAATTAGCTGTGTGGGTTTGGGAATATGTCAAAAAGAAGACTCTTGGTACTTATACATAAAAGCAGTTGCTTTTTCGTAGTCTCTCATGGATGTATTCATGTCAAAAAAATAGAGGAATGAATGTAGGTAGTAACCGAAGAACAATCAAGGCCAAGAGAGAGCACCTTAGGTCCTACTGTATTGCAGTAGCACGGTATTACTTCTACAACAACGTAGTAGAAGGCGAGAGTAGCAATTTAGAAGAAAAAGGAAAATTAGCTCTTTCCTGGTTCCGATATTTGTCATTTTCTCTTTACTAAAGAACAGAAATACTCTGTTTCTGTCTTATGTACTAAGCAGTTGCTTACACTCTACCTCCTTTTGATTCATTTGAGTTGTCAAGTCTCATGGGAAATACAACAGTCTGCCGTTTCAGTGTTTGTCTACAATTTGTTGTTGAAGAAGAAACTCACCTAACTAAAATTACCAGTCATTCATTTTGGTACAGAAGATAGTACAACTGGTATGGTCCTAGCATAGTTGTGGTAATTGCCAAAGTATTGCCAGAAAGTTGGTCGAATAGCCAGAAAGCAGGACAATAGTAGTATTTTCACCTTCGAAGTTTGTGCAGCAGTAATAGTGCAATTACAACGAAGGGTTGACGTAACAATGCAATGATCGACAACTGTGATGACCCTGATACATACAGTATACACACCATGATGATTCTCGGAAGTATCAAAAGCATATTTCTTGTTTTCCCCTTTTTTTGATGGAATACATTAGAAAGCAGTTGGTACATACATCAGCTAAGCATTAATGATGTGGGTGAAAAAAAACCCATCTTTTTCCTGTCCATTATACATTATACACTAAAATGTGTATAGTATGTGTAAAGGCTTTGCTAGCCAGCTCATCAGAAACCTCATCATTTGCATACGAACGAGCATGTCATTTAGCCCTTTCATTACTCTAGTCATCTCTGTAAACCATTTAGAATTGAATGAAAAGCATCATCATCATAACTGTCTTTGCCAGAAATCTGGCCAAATGTTGGATGTATTCATAGTACTTATTGATGAAAGTAGTGCTGGTCATTTTTCTGTGCAGTTTTGTGAGATTTGTGGAATAGGTATCCTGGTACCTATAGAGATACTGAAGATTTACTACTAGAAGAAGCTGATTGAAATAGGTAACTGCCGCTCAGTGCTTACTAGTATTCCCATGGGAGCAAGACTCCTCGAAAGCTCTAGCTCTCCAGCATCTCTACTGAAGAAAGGTATGCCAGAATCTGACTAGAATACCGATGACGAGTAGATGACTGAGTCTCCTTCTACTGAACTGAAGCTGAGCGGCTGAATACCAAAGCCCAATTTACCGCTACTCCAATGATTTTGTCCCTCATCAACTGTAAAGCGCGTTAGGAATGAACAAGTGCTTGACCCTCCCAGCGGCGGAAAAGGAGGCATGAGTGGAATGCACCCTAAGTAAGCGATGAGGACCAAGATGCCGGCAACGATATGACCATCAAAAAAGCTTTACCCGGAAATGGAACGGAACCTTTCGAACGAAACCTTGGAATTGCGTAGGGAAAAGAGGCAATAATTCCTGATTCTACCTTTGATACTCTATCGTAAAAGAGTGGAATAGTGCATTTTTGCTTGGCTGCTTGATCACCTAGCAGCACTGCTGCTACTCCGTTTGATGCACTAAAAGTTGTAATGAGTGTTCTTTTAGTGTTAGACCAAAGTCTTGCGAATTGTTTCTTGCCTCCTTCTTTCACAATTTGGCTGCTGCTAAAAGAGAAATACGAGTTGCCACTGAAGCAATGCACGGGTATTAGAAAGCTTGAAGAGTAAAGGTTGGTAGCAGGTGTTGAATGCGTTGCTGATGCGGGTTAGCACCGCACCAAGGGTAATTGGCTAAAGGCTAAAATGTTTCAACCTTGAGCCAATTTACGATCCATCAACAGCATTGAAGCTCGCACATTTTTCAACTTGATCTAGTGAATGCACTTATGCAAAAAACTCTGGCAAGAAAAAATATTGCTACCCAATCACTAAGAAGCTGTAGAGCTATGTAGAAGAAACACGGATGCTAGAATGAAACCAATCGGCGCAAGCAACGCATATCAGCAATAAACTCTGAAACAACACCACCTCCATTTCCCTTTGAAGTTGTTTCACAGCTGTAGTAGTAGCGGCAGCAAGAAACTTTGCGTTCACATAACTGGGTCACATCTGTGAGAAACAATGGTCAAACAGAAGGGATTTTTTCATCCTGCTTTTAGGCTTTGCACGAAATCTCATAAAAAAGAAGACCTGGTGGAAGGAAAGTGATATGATGCTCCACTATTTATATTTTGCGCTTGCTTCCTCTAAAGGAAAGTCATGCTAATGTCGACTTTTATGCCTCAGCAGCTTTATTTACTACGTTGATGATTAATGCGGCCCTTTCATAGCTAATCCCCTGATCGTTTGGTTATTATGCAAACAGAGGTCTTAATGTAGACAACAATGGCTTTCACAATAGACTAGAAAGCCTTCTTATTACACCAATAGAAGTGAATCCTCTGCTAGGCTAAATCAGATATTGAGAATCTCACAGATGATTTTGGTTTGGCGACAGAAAGTTAGAGTGGATTTCAGGCTTGAAAGTGTCACGTAGTTTATGAGAGCTTATTGGTCGATCGTAGTCTCCTACAGCCTCAGTCAGAATTGCATATCAGCACCAGCTTAAATTGGAAGGCTAAAGTGCATTTACGTTAGTTCAGACTTCAGCAATCCACTACTTCGTTCACGCTTTAAGCCTTTTTACACACAAAGTATGTGATTGTGTAGTAATACATCTGCATTGCAATTTGCGAGTACGAGTAGTGAAAGCCCAAGTCGGAAATGTTGCAAAGAACAAAACTTTTTTTTCTTCTTGGACTCTTCCAATAGATATGCCATCAGGAAATGCAAGCTTTAAAAAAATTGCATGAGTAACTACTACAGTAATACAATCAAGAATGGAAAGCCACCAACCACGAACTGATCTTTTAGAATGAAAAAAGTTTAGGCCTTTGTCCCCTTCTACCTACATACAAATTGCGGAGGTTCTCTAGAACATACTAGTGGATTTATGTCTGAAAAAGTCTGTGTGCAAAACTTTTAAGACACCTTACAAGAAAAAGTATTTTCACAAACGGGCCTTACCGACTTTGTCGGCTTTCTAGGTAGTCAAATGGATAATGTTACCAACCCAGAAGAAGTACAGTGCAATATTTCATTGTTGGTTTTTGAGGCAGGGCAGCAGTAGGTTTTCTAGTGCATAATCAAAAATCGAAAAACTTTTTGCAGACTTATCTGCATTGAAGGGTGTTTGCGGCATAACGAGAAGTTTCCTTGGCTCTTCAGTCTTCTTGTTTTCTGCTCTCTATTGTTCACCTCGCTCAAGCCAATATTGCAGCAAGAAGGCATAATCAGAGGGGTGGAGTTGTACCAGATCAGTCTACTTTTTATGTAGGTGTTGCAAAAATATGGCTACTGCACATTGTAGACAACACAGTTTTTTGCTTAGACTATAATCTGAAAAGTATTCGCGAAGGCCACACCGTCTACTGCTACACTGTGCGAAAGCAACCATGCAGAAATCAGCATTTTTCTTGCCTGAATTGTGAAGGGGAAAACCCTTGATTGTGCGATTTCCGAACGCCGGAAAGAAAAGGTTCGTTGGAGTATTGTACAACTACCACAAATGGGAAAAGAAAATGAGGTAACATTTAGGATTCCCCAACCCAATTCTTCTTTTTTTTTTGGCTCCAAAGTCAAAAACCGTACAGTGCCTAATAAACCTAATTACCCGAATGCAGTGGAATTCTAAAACTAATAGAGTGCAGTGCAGTTGGTTGAAATTCAATGCCTCTAAAAACATTCTTCTCTCCTCATCTCCTTGGCTCTAACTGCATCAAAGTTGTGTAAGAGTTTTGGGAACTTCTAATATGCGGCAAGAATCAGACTTTAAAAGTTGTCTCCCCAATGCAGGCCTTCGGAAAATATTTTGTTTTCGTAATTGCTTAGGGAAATTGTCTCGTAAGTCGTAAATTCCAGGTCAACCTTTATTTTTAGCACATGTTTGCAACAGCAAAAAGAGGGCTGGAACAGCAGTGGTCTTTTAATCACTTTGAGAGAATGGCTCGACTTGGACTAGGACGCGAGTGTGCATACAATTTTCACTCAAAATGCAGGCGTGAGCATTTCTTTTGATGTCGTCGTTCTGAATTGAATAAAAATAGCTGCAGGACAACCTGTATTGTATACAGTCGCTGAAACTTCAAAAAAGGACCCCTTTCGCTGCTCGTTCAAGGTCCTTCCACTGATTTTCGACATTTTTTGTGCATCAACTTTGGCGAACGGACGGCGGTGACCAACAAGGAAGAAGCTAGCTAGCTAGTCGTAGTGTAGTAGATGCTTTCTTGGAAAAACTTTCATTTGAGCTAAAAAAGTTGGCTCTTTTTTTCGTTGCATTTTATCGTTGCTTTGCGAGAAGAAGAAGAAGAGAATGAATTTAGTTAAAGGTGTATCAGTGGTACTACCGCCAACACCGCGCTCCAGTGGTTTAAGAAAAATTGGACCTTAATGCATTTCTGTTTCTTCCAGTTCCAAGCCTAGATTTATGCATTTTTATTGCTTGTTATTTAGTTTTCCTACTATTGCAAATTGGTTTGTATAACTTCATATGATTATGATAATGAAGTAAAATAAAGAAAGCCCAAGAATCTTCAAGCTAGAAGAGAGCAAAAGAAAATGAAGGAATTGAGTCTCGCTGTATGCAAATGAGTGCACATTTACTCCACCCTTAAATTAGGAGGTCATTAACAAAAGGGCTGCTAAGTAGTACAGAGCAAATTCCGACGTGCTACAATTCCTCATGCCTCATTATGCTCTTTCAACCTTGTTAGTTGTTAGCTCTATTTGTGGCCTTACTGGAAAATCTAGATCACAACTACTACTCTACTTGAGTAGCACTCGCGAGAGGAGTTGTTGTGTCACCACTGCAACCGCAAGCATGGTAAATATGACCTTGTATGTGTCACTTCCCTTGTCTAGTACCATTGCTTTCGTTTTTAGAATGGTGATTGATCATTTTCGAGTAGGAAGTGTGATTTTTTAATGCGTGATGGTAGCAATCAGGCAGCCAAAAAATACATTGCTGGCTAAACACACAATTAGAGCAAGACTAAAATACAGCGTTGCTAGAACGCTTACATTAACCCTAAAAGTTCCCAGGAGAGGGGAAAAAGGGGCGGCATTCGCAGGGGAAATGAGTGGATTTACCTTTGGATACTACTCTCTCTCTCCTGTTTTGAAAAGTGGACCAGCGGCAATAAATGCGGTTCTATACCTTGCAAAAGAGGTTTATAAATCCCCTTTCAACCATCATGTCGATGGTATTTATACTGGGTACAAACAGCCGCCCTGGTGCCCGCCTTACGTATTTGATATTATCACAGCAAAGTAGTCTGTAATGTAATTGTATGTCGAGGCGGCCTTTTTCAGCGTTTTTTCCTCAACTCGTACTACGTAACAATAGCAACTCTTTAATCACACTGACAGTCTACTCTTATTTGTGACCAAGAAAAGAAAGCGCAACAAAGGCTAGTCAAAACGAAGGCCTTATGTAAGGCGCTTTAATGCTTACTAGTTAGTAGGGGATACATGCGAGGCGATGGAATTAGTGTACTGTTTTATGTAAATGAATTTCGCACACTCATTTATCTTCATTAGTCGTTTCACATTTATCAATTGTATTGTGCTACTATGTAGTATGTACGTAGATTATATTACGTAAAGTACGTAGGTCCTTTCCCAAGTGAATCTGGAAATTCAAAATACAGTCAGGCAGTAGTATTTGCAGGGTGTTCGGCTTTCGTTTGAGTCCTTTGAAACTCCGGATTATCATGTACGAGAACAAGAAAATAAGCATACAATGTTTTTTTAAGCGCTAGCATCGATCACGCTTCTACAATCTACTTCTACGGACCTATTTTATTCTTCTTTCACTGTTTGTCCAACTTTTCATTTTTGACCAACTTTTTAACTTTGTCCAACTTTTCAATTTTGACCCATTTTCAATTTGTGTCCCATTAACAATTTTAAAAGTACAATTTTTTTAACAAGGCAAACTCCCTTAACACTGCTAAATAAAAATGTCTGTCAGCAGAACATGGCTTAAAGTGCTTTCAGTCGTTTTGTGTACATACCTTTGCCACCAATTTTGTCAATTGCCTACTGTGCGAGAAAACGCGTGTTGCTTTCTGTAGAAAATACAGTAGAAAATACATAATTTTCGAATGTGGAATGTAAACATTATTATGATTGTCAAAAATAGGAAAGACGCTCGGCGCTCGCGAGTCGTGGCTGTTTTTTGAAGGTCTGAAAGTTGCGTAGTAATCGGCTTTTGGAGTGAAAGTTTTGATTGTAGAGCCTCAACCGCACAAAGCATCATCATCATCACTTGGCTTAAGCAACCAAGAAGAAAAAGTCCTCCGAACGTTCTTTCGGTTTTTGCGCTATTAATACTGCGACTGCCACTAAAGAGAAAGCGAAAAGTTGGTTGCTTTGCTGCTATCATAAAAGAAGTTTCTATTGAATCATCAGTTCCTGGCTGATCTCAGAAGTCAGACCATTGACTCTCGTAGCACCATAAAAAAGGTATTTGCTAGCTTTACTGAGATACAGACACTGCAAAACATAAACGACCTCTCTAAGAAAGGCATCTAGATAGATAGGCCATATTACATTACGATTGTCTACTGAGAAATGATATCTCTGACATTTTTTCTATGTAGGCTAAGGCAGCTCCTCTCCTCTTCCAGAATCAATTTCTCTAAGGGGTCACAGATCGACGAGTCCCCCGAGAAACGTGATGTGAAATGCTAATATTGTGCAACGCAAACGGCACACAGCGAGCGCAGCAGGAAATTGTGCGCGAAAAACGAAATGAATTCGAGATCGGTTTATTGGCAATGCACACATTAGTCTTCAATTTAACTTTTCAATAATATCTCTCTCTCACATAGAAAATGTCAAAGTCACATCTCGTAAAAAAACACTTGTAAAATGTAAATACACTTGTGAATGATCACTGCATTGCATATCGAATTGAATGTAAGGAAGCTACATAGTAGGAAAAAATGCATATGGACCAGAAAAAAATCCATATCTGTAGGAGTTATGGACCCTAGAGGCTCTTTATTCGGGCTTCGGCCAAAGAGAAGGAGGAGGGGGAGGGAAAATATAGCAGTAAAACCGGAAATGGTCAAGAAATGGCTGCACTGAAGCCATTCTATCTTCATCTACTACATACTATGATTTCTGCAGCGCCTCCAACTACTCCCTTTCCATCCTCACTCGTCCTTCTGTCTTTCCAAATGAAGTCTTGATGTCAGGACACAAAATCCCTTACAGCTTATCCCCCAAGCAGAAAAGCAGAAAAATATTGTCTGTCCAGTTTTACTACTTTTTCTTCTCTTCTCCATCCTTGTGTTCGCCTATTTTTGACGCCCCGTGGGTAGTAGTTCTTCTACAAACATTTGGATTCACTCAAATTGTTTACATTAATTTCTCCTTGGAAAACTTAGACTAACGCAGTCTAAACTATTGGCTGAAAAGTAATTAGGGAGAAATCGTTTTTGGACTAGGCCTGAGCTGTCGAAAAGACGAACGAAGACAGCTTTATTTATTGACTTGAGGTTTTTCCACCACCACCCCATCAAACATTGATGGATCGAGGCCTTTGTAAATATTGAAGACAAAACACAGCAAGATTTCACCAATTGTCACCGGATTGTAAAATGAATAATTTGGCTTACCTCCAAGGGCTTCAAATTGGAATGTAGGGGGGAAATATCTGGCTTGGATTGACCAAGATTAACACGGTTTTTATCTGCACATAAGTTTTCAGCTTCAGAAGAGCGGTGAGCACAATTAGAGTATTAACCGAAGCGCCGTTGAAGCCACACTGAGCGGCTTTCACTTTCGGGAAAAGCCGCCTGGAGGATCTACGACTATAGAGCAGCGACTAGCTCTGGGCGCCCCTTTATAATAAAACGACTACTACTATGTTTGCCGCTTCCATTCTACTACAGATGCGCCGATTTTTGATGAAATAACTTGAGGTGGGCATGCAATGCATATGTCGTCTAATTTTACAAATATTGTTTACTGGAACAAACACACAATAATGCGGAAAATCCTGTTCCTGTGAAGAATACGTCGAAAAATAAACGATAGATCACAGTGGTTGAAAATCACAAAGAATACTTTTTAAATGATTTTCAAACAATTAACTTTAACTTTTTTTATGGAAATATTTTTGTGCATTTTTTTCAAGGAATACAGTTACACATTACACAATTGATATAGATATAAGGATGTAAGCGTACATTTATGTAAATACATACCTAAGTAAACCTAGTAAACCATTTCTTGTGTGTCACGCACCATTACGCAAAGAAGTGCTTTTTCAAAAATATATCGAAAGAGTCATTTTTCCAAGAAATTGATAGATACTAATATTGTATTACCGATCGATTAATTGTTTTTCTGATACTTTGCATGTCAATCGAAATGTATCAGCAAAGTATTTTGGTAACTACAAAGTAAGTTTGATGACACAAACACATCAAACTGCGTCTTTGTTTTATTCAAGAGATATATTGATGGTCAAAGGCAAGAATTGTGTACCTCTTTTAAAAAGCTTCGATGATGTTTGGGGAAGAAGAAACGATTGGGTCCGACAGTAGCCTTTGTTGTGGGAGTCCAAAATGACAGATAATACAGGAGGTTTCCACTACACTTTCTACACATTTTGCCGCTGCTTTTATGCACCTATTGTTCTGTAGTAGCCGATACAAACAGTGTCATATTTATGTACAATACAAGCTTTTTTGCAAGAAAGGTCAAACCATGTCAGATTTGTATTTTTTCCTTGAATCCTTACAAAAAAAGTTTTGATATTCTGTAGGAACATTTTGTAATCCTCTCAGCTTTTCAATATATGTAAATAGAACAAAAAAAGTTTCTTTTTAAGCCTCTCAACTCCGACTTCTTCATTGTAATATAGCAAAATGTGCTCACGTACAAATGTCAACGAAATCTGCTGCGTGGATCTCTACTCTAAAAAAAAAACCTCGGCTGCACTTTCTGCTATGATATTTTTTGGCAACGAAGTCAAGCGAAAATCCATTTTCCGGATAGATTTCAGTTGTTTTCTTGTCTGCAAAGCAATTCTTCGCTTCACAAACACAAGGTAGTAGTGCTCTGAAGCAACGCGAAAAAGTTTTTTGTGCTTTCCGTACTATGATGCAGTCTCGCGCGTCTCTTCTCACGTGGAAGGACCATTGGCAGCTTTTGGAGGTCGTAGGATAATTTGTTAGGTTCCCTCCTGCTCTTCTTGCATAGCGGAGACAAACTGCAAATGTCCAATAAGAAAATCATTTACTTTGAGTTCCTAATATAGAAAATACTTGCCAAGCTCAGAAAAAACGTAAATACATATGAAATACATAGAGTTGGCAAGTACCAAACAATCTTCTCGAGATACTAACTTACGTTAGATATGTAGAGGATTACCTATAGAGTAAATTGTACTATGCTTTACCTTTACATTGTCTAGACAAAAATACAGACAATATTTTGTATCAAGATAAATCGGTCAGGTTTTTTTCTCTCAAGCAGAAAAAAGGCTGCATTACAATGTAAAACCAAACCGATACAACCTTTTCCTTTCCCAATAAATCATGCATTTTCGGGACATATCCTCAGGCTCCAGACCTTCTTCTTTTTCTCTACACGACTAACAAAAGGAATAAAGCCAACATATGCAATGGCCACCACCACCAGCCAAGGTTTTAGGCCCAAATCAGCTGGAAAACAAGCCTTCTTTTGCTACTCCGGATACAAAGCCAAAATGATGATTTACTTTCCTTCCTTCCTCATTTCCTTAATGACGACAGAAGAGGAGTTGCTACGTAATAATATTAGAATTGTTTCGCTTAGACAAATTGGACATTTTTTGTTGCCCTTTTTAGCAAGCAATGTTTCAGTTAAGCGGATTACGCCTGTGTATGATTTCCCCAGGGGACACTAAATATAATTGATAAAAGGAGGCAGAAAAATCACTGCTGCCTCCTCCGTTTGCACCATCATCATTCATGCTTTTTGTGTTTTCAGGAATTTGTGTCCCTTTCTGGCTTTAGTTGGGAGGTGTACCAGTGCATAAGCAAGCGAAACATATGGAGAAAACTAGACTAATTTATGCACCCATCCGTCTTTGCTACACCCCTTTTTCTGCTGCCACTTCTGCTTGTGCCTGACAAGTAGGCACAATACCAACCGCTGTGGTAGTAGTGACCAAAAGCTTGCCAAAAACACTTATCAATCATCGGCCAGTAGGACCTGCAATGCTAGCTTTTTCAACTTACAAACGTGACAGAGGTTGAGAGAACTTTAGTAAAATCGTTCCGTTAGAAAAGAATTTTTTCCTAAAAAGTTACAAATGCATGATGGGATGGAAAAGTAGATTTGAATAAATCTACTTTTGTGACATTCCAGCTAATAGCTACTATATAGTATATATCTGTACTTTGTACTGCTAACGTATATGTATGTATTGGAAATAAAGCAATGAAGTAGAGCCTCTGAACACTTGAACAGTCCACACCTTTTAACATTAAAAGTGACAGGCAACTACTGATGTTTACGTAATTTCAGATCTCTAATGGTCTTCCTTTTATGACGGACGTGTACTTACTTTCTTTCACGTAATGTAGACGTTGAATTTGATAGCGGATGGGCAGCGACATAAGTAAATTGCTTTTGATCACGATAATTTTCATTCGTCTCGGTCTCAAAATGCATCCGTTTTTGCCGAAACATCCTGTATGTACCACTCACTCCCACTGTTCCGGATCTACGTATATACATACTATCTAAACTCAGAATTTATTTTGAAAAGGCAAAGGGCAATATTTCTGTCAATCTGTCAGACCTACTTTATTGATAGGTATATTTTTGCTTAAAGTACTAATTCATCAATCATCATGAAGTTTCACCACCCACACA
This sequence comes from Oithona nana, assembly GCA_900157175.1. Lineage (NCBI taxonomy): Eukaryota > Metazoa > Arthropoda > Copepoda > Cyclopoida > Oithonidae > Oithona > Oithona nana. The sequence goes on along the minus strand of LT727912.1, from coordinate 166,811 downwards.
AAAAGTATCCACTTTTGTACCAAAAAGTATTGTTCCGGATTCGGTAAGCGTAATACATGGTGTAGTATGTCTGCCAGAAGCACTTTTCCCAATTAAATTGATGTATTTGTGCTTTTAATCAAGATATACTTTTCGTCATGAGATTGATGATTTCTTACTCTGCTTTCAATTATACTTTATTAACCATTTTATAAGAACTTTATATGACTTAGACATCTGGTATACTGGCCAGAACAACGAGAGTCTACTTATGTACGCATAAAATTCATATGAATGATTGACAAAATAATTTGATGATTCAAACATTGCAATGAATAATATAGAATTCTAAATATGTAGATCATATCTAGTATTCTAGAATAATGTATGGCATGCAAGAATTTGAAAACAGTTTTTGTCTCCTCAATTTTCTTGATTCCAGTCAATGAACGTCCCATGACATTCACGGCGCCGTAGATTTTCTTTCATGATGAATTGATTGGCAGCGGCAATGGCCTCAGAAGTATGATTGTCTCTGTCGTCTAAGACTCCATCCGCCCAATTCAAATCATCAGAACTGTAATTATAATGGAAATAATTTTATGAATCTTATCTTCCTCAAAATGGCCCAGTTCTTACCTAGTAAGTAGATACTTTCTAAATACATAGACATAAACAGATCAGGAAAAATAAGCAAAAAATCACCTGCGATCGTCGTAACATTCTTGAATGCTGGTGTACGGCATTGCTTTGCATGAAGCCAGACCCATTGCCAAGATTCCGATAACTACTGTAGCAACGATGACCCTCATTTTCTTTCAAATGTTCCTGGTCGAATGATACTCTAAAAGCTTTTCGATCCACCTTTTATACTAGAATGGTGTCTTCATTCTATAATCACATTACAGACAACACTAAAAAGAGGCCATAGCGCGCTTGGCGCTAGGAATTCCCCAAGGTGTTTTTAACTCGATGGGGGATCAGGGACTTCCGGATTTGAGATGTGTCAAACTGTTATGACGTGTGTCTACGTACACACTACTTAGATAGTGTCTAACTGTCTACTACATACTCACTCTACCCACTATACCTACTTTAAAAGGCTACATTCATTGTATTGTAAGTATACAAGGCTATGATTGTACTTTAGGAAGAAATGGACTCAAAATGGATGTATTCAAAAGAGCACGACCTCAAACAAGCCATTTAAAATATGGAGCCAATGATGAACATGATGAATCCAATCCGAATCCAGAACTGAATTTGGACGTCTTTATTGATGAGGAAGACGGCGAAGAGAAGAATGGAAATGTGGACACAAATATTGGAGATGAGGAAGATTCCGGATGGTGATATTCCTTTCGAGTACGACGACATTCCATTTTTAATGACGATGATTTGGATTTTGAAGAAGATCCGAATTGGGATATTCCGGACCTTGACAGAAATTGAACGCATACGAAAATTATGAGATTGCTTGCAATGAAATGCATGTTGTAAAATGATATGTATTGATTAGCTCTTGATTAGTTTTGATATGTGTGCATCAACAACAAAAAAATAATGTAATAAACTCAACAAATTCAAACGTAATAACAAAACAATGAAACATGAATAGAGAAAGATCATCACAGTAGTTGTTGTCCTAGTCTAGATCCAAACTTCTTTCTTCTTTGTCTGGCCGCATTCAATTTGCGTACTTTTTTACTCGTTCTGACGATTTTCAATGGAGGTTCTGACGGAAGAATCTCAGAGGATGAAATAGCTGAAGTAGATTCTCTGGCTTGAGCTGCTGCCAAAAAGGGACTCTGACCATCCCGCAAGACTACACGTCTTCCCAACTTTTTGCGATTGCGTTTCTCCCACCTTCCATTGGAATTCAACTGTTTCAAACGTTGTTGAATTCGAGCCAACTTTTCGCTCTTAGTCAAAGGCCTATTGGGCCTTCGTGGTCTTGCCGGACGCACCGTCCTGAAGCTTTCTGTCGGTGCAGGTGGAGGCAAAGGTGTAGTTGTCGGTTCAGGTGCAAATATCCGTACCGTGGTCGTTTCTGGCCGCTTTTGAGGTGGGGGCGAAAATCGCATGGTGGTCACGGGTGGACCTTGGGTGGTCGTCGTTGTGGTGATTTCTTGGGGAGCTGAGACGCCGAAAATGGAACCAATCATTCCTTCGGTACCCCGAATACCAAAATCTTCATCTTCGTCTGAGTAGTACTCGTCGGAATAATAATCTGAATCGTCTTGAGAAATCGATGGTGATTCAGTGGTGGTGGCAGCAGCAGCGGGTGCTCCATAAGCTGCCAAAGGAGCTTGCGTGGTAGCGCGTTCAGGTTCGAGATCAACTATAAAAGTGCCCATGACAATATCGGATTCGTCGCCTTTACCTTTGATAATTACCGGATCTTGTTCCGGAACTGCTTGTTGGGCAGCAGATTGAAGCCTTCCAGGTTTGATTTCGTTGATGGATACTCCATTAAAAACGCCAAATTTGGGTCTTCTGGTAGTGATTTGAAGGTTTTGAGCAGCAGTTTTGAGTGATTCAAAATCGGCTGTGGGGTTGAAAACTGTGAAAGGTGAAACTTTGGACGGTTTGATGGTTTTTTGGTTCCTATGTTTTTTCTTGTGTTTTCTGGGTTTGACCGTCGTTGTGGTACTTGGGAAAATTGACCATTTGGGCGGTTCTGGGGCTTCTGTTTCACCTACTAAAGGTGCCTCAGTTGTGGTTTCTTGCAACCTTTGCGAAGTATTTTGTTCTTCTAACTGTTGTAACTGTTCTTTTTGCTGATCCCAAATCCTTTGTTGTTCTGCTTGCCATTTGTTCCTCCATTCCTGCAATTTGTCACGAGTTGCTTCATCAGCTGGTGACAGGGGATTTTCAGTGGTTGTGCTTGGTTCCTTTTGGATCAATGGGGCAGCTGGAGTACTGAACTGAAAGACCCCATTGGTCCTTGGTCTTTCGGTGGCTTCAGCACTGAAGTCTTCGTATTCTTCATCAGAATAGTATTCGTACTCTTCGTCACTGTCGTAATACTCATATTCTTCATCATCGTCGTAATACTCATCAGAATCGTCATAATACTCTTCGGAATCAACATCGGTACTAATAAAGGGTCTGGTCACTGGTTCAGGCCGGATGGTTGTCACTTCGGGTGCGGAAGCAGTGTTAGGAGTAGAACCATCGAATGAGAAGAAAAACTTGAATTTTTCATCGTCTCCAAAAATTGATTTTGGTCTGTCTGAAGTGGTTGTAGTTGATGGTTCTTCGTCGTAAAGTCCATTGGGAGTGGAAATTTCGGTTGAGTCTTCATAGCTGTAGTAATCTTCCGTTGAATCGTACTCATCGTAGGATGACTCCACTGATGCTTTGTTTGACTCGAAAAATAAAGTTGCAATTGCCGCTTCCTCCTCAGACAAATCTTGAGACAATGTCCTACTTTCATCCAGTTCAGTGGTGGTGATTCTTCTGGTGGTTGTCGTCGTAGTTGTTGTGGTAGTTGTTGTCGTCGTAGTAGTGGTAGTTGTTGTCGTTGTGGTGGTGGTCGTCGTTGTGGTTTTAGTTGTTGGAATTTTAGACCTTGAGAAACCTGCAAAAATAATTAGAAAGTGTGATGATTTACTCTTTAGTAGTGCACTAACAAAAAATGTGAACTATTTTCAAGGTCAATTAGGTCATGACATGTGTCACATTAATGAAGGGGAGATCGTGAGAATAAAGATGGAAGTAGTGATATTTGTACAACAAAGATTTTAGTTAGAGGTTTTGTGAGCTTTATTCTTTTTTTTAGCGTTTTAACAAGTGTCTGAGATTTACAATTTTTATGGTGATGTGGTTTTTATAAGGGTGTGTGAGATTTATAAGCACTGTTAGTTTTTTCTTTGAAAAAAATGTCGCATTAGTGAAGGGTTATGTTTTAAGCCAGCTTAATTTCATAAATGTACAAGAAATAATGCGACATTTTTAGTGTGCAACTAACAGTGTGCATGATTTTTTTTTTAGAAAGAACAGTAGTGCAGTAGTGATTTTAAAAGGGTTTTAAAGGTTTAGATGTAATAAACGAGATTCGTTATGTCATTACCAAGACTTTCTAGCGTGTCTTCTCCAATGAATTCTTGCCCTTCATAGGTTTTGTGAATTTGAGCTTCAACCACATTGGCTTGATTAGGTCGGAAGATCTTGGGAACAATATGTGGACCAAGTCTCTCAAAATTGGGGCCTACAGGCTCAGGCAAAGTAGTGGTAATTTCCAGTCCGGAATTAATTGAGATGTCTTCCTTAATTTTGTTGACCACTTGATCTTTCATGGGATGATCAATATTCTCAGCTAAAATATCCAAAATCGTTTCCTGCAGCTTCTTCTCATCCTTAACATCTTGCGTGGGAATGCTATTTATGCTTCCAGCAGAGATACCAGCATTGCCAGGAATAGTACTATGATTCAAATTAATACCAAAGTGGTTCAAGTGGACATTGAAACCAGCAGAATCTGTCGTCGTTAGAAGGGATGGAAATTCAGTGACGGGAGCCAGAGTCGTTGTCAATTGGATCTGAGGTCTGGCTGAGAAATCAAACGGTCTGAAGACTTCCTTAGCAGGTCCGTCAATTGTAGTTGTGTCCAAAGTGTTTGGCACAGGTGTCACAATTGCATTGAATCCGTTACTAACAGTTTGAAATGGCGTTTGGACTCCCAAAGGTTTGATACTGACACCAGAGTTGCGATTGTCTTCGAAAATGGAGCCTTGCAAGTTCTGCAAGTCTTGCAAATCAACTGGTGCGGTAGTGGTAGACAAAGGAGGTAAAGTGGTAGGTGGAGTGGTGGTGGATAATCCACCTCCTAGGCCTGCATTATTGAGCAATTCGCGTAGTAATGGAACTGAAGTTGGGCCCGAGGGCAGCTGAAGGACTTGAGCACCTTGACCTGTACCTTGATTAAGAACAATGAAAATGGGTTGTGGGGTAGTTACGGGAGAACCCACGAAGGGTGGAAGCGTTGTAGGTGGAAGAGTAGAGGGTGGAGGTATGAATGGAGGAGGTGTAGCTGGGATACGCTGTGGCTCGAAAGGCACAAATGGAGGTTGCGTCTGCGGTTGTTCAAAAGGCACGAATGGAGCTTCTGTCACTGGTACTGCAGGTGCGCCAATGGGGATGTCGTCGAAAATGCTTGGCCGGTTGAAAGAAAATGAGGGCTGAAACGCAGGGGCAGGTTGTGGTATGCCAGGGAATGGAGTGACTGGTTGTTCAGTTTCAAGACCAGGCACTGCTGGTACTGTTCCAGGGAAGGTTGAGGTGTCAGCCAGTGTTGAGGTTGTAATGAGTACTGGAGCTTCAGTTACTATTGCATTAGGAGCGGGTATTCCAAGCAAGAAATCTCCTCGAACACCTCCTGGTGTTTTAGGCTGTTCCGGAATCAACGATGGCTGAGCAGGAATCAAAGATGGCTGAACAGGAATCACAGAAGGATGCAATGCATCAATGGGTGGTGGAGGTGGTCTCGTGGGAGGAGTGGTTGTCCTTGGTGTCGTTCTTTCAGTCAAAAGATAGGGCGCAGGTGTAGAAACATAGACGGGACTACCGTGCTTGTTCAGGGCAACACTGATGGCCAAGGGTGCGGAAAAGGATCCTGGTTTTACTCCAGAGGGTCGTCTAGCAAAACCTTTGGGTATAACAATTGGGCTGTAAACCTCAGGAAGTGGAGGAGGTCTTCGGTATTCGTGTTCATCATGATATTCCTTGGGAGGATCATAATAATCTTCTTCCAGGTAACCATAGTCTGGTGGAGGCCTCTCGTACTCATGATGCTTATGGACTTCATGGTGGCCATGAGAGTCTGTATGGTGTTCTTCAACGTGACGATTACCGTAGGGATCAACATGTTCATGATGTTCATGGTGGCCGTGGGCATCAACTTGTTTTGTAACTTCGTGGTGACCATTGGCATCAACATGCTCGCGATGTTCATGTATCTCTTTGTGACCATAAGGATCGATATGTTGGCGATGTTCATGGTGGCCATGGGCATCAATATGCTTAGTGACCTCATGATGATGACCATTGGCATCAACATGTTCATGATGCTCGTGTACTTCTTTATGACCATAGGGATCAACATGCTCACGATGTTCATGATGACCATGAGCATCTGTACGATGTTCTTCAACGTGACGATTACCATAGAGATCAACGTGTTCGCGATGTTCATGTTGACCATGTTCATCATGATGTCTTGTAACTTCATGGTGGCCTTGGGCATCTACATGCTCATGATGTTCATGGATATTTTTGTTACCATAGGGATCGATGTGTTCACGGTGTTCATAGTGACTATGAGGATCTGTGCGATGTTCTTCAACGTGACGGTTACCATAGAGATCAACATGTTCGTGATGCTCATGGTGGCCGTGGGCATCAACATGTTTGGTAACTTCATGATGACCATGGGCATCAACGTGCTCGCGATGCTCATGGATTTCTTTGTGGCCATAAGGATCAATGGTTTCTCGATGTTCATGGTGGCCATGGGCGTCCACATGCTTTGTAACTTCATGGTGGCCATAGGCATCATTTTGCTCATGGTGTTCGTGAACCTCATGAACCTTTCCATAGGGTCCAACATGTTCGCGGTGCTCATGGTGTACTTCAACTGGTCCATGTTCACTGTGATGGATAGTATGTTCAGTTGTTTTGTGAATTTCGACAGGGCCGTGGTGACCGTGATGCTCAACAACGGCATGGTGAGCAGCTGGAGGAGGTCCATATGACGGTTCTGATTCATGATGGACAACATGAACTGTGGGAGGTCCATATCCAGGTGTGGGTGTAGGATGTAACTTGTGACCAAATTCCAAAGCTCCAACCACAGGTACTGGTTCAGGATGATGGTGAACTGGAGGAGGTCCGTAACCAAGCTCAGGCTCATGATGGACAACTTCATGGTGCACAGGTACTGGTGGAGGTCCATAAGCAGGTTCAGCAGTTCCTCCAAGATGCACGAAGGGCTTAACAACAGGAGCAGGTCCATTATGGGGATGAGATACTTCGTATTCATGGTGGGGCACAGGAGTATGAGGAACCGCATAATCATGATGGGGCACAGGTGTATGGGGAACCTCATAGTCGTGATGATGAGATACCTCGTATTCATGGTGAGGAATGGGCAAATGAGAACCATGATGATCAACATGTACTTCATGATGAGGTGCATAAGTTGTAGAGTGATGAATTGGCGGAGGTCCATATCCCGGCTCGGGATGTCCATGATGATCAATATGGTGGTGATCTTCGTGATGCGGATATGGCGTTGGGGAAGGAACGTGTGGGAAAGGTGTCGTCACGTGATGCGGCACAGGTGAAGAAACTAAAGGAGGCAATGCAGTGGTTACAAAATGTGGTGCAACAGTAGGTCCGTGTGTTGGTCCGTGATGAGGCACTGGAGTGGTAGGAACTGGTGGCAGAGAAGGAAGACCATGTGAATGCACGTCATGGTGTTCATGATGAGCAGGGAATGGAGTAGTCACATGATGAGGAGCATGTGTTGGGCCGTGAGTGGGTCCATGATGAGGGGCATGAGTAGGTCCAGCTTCATGTCCGAAATGGAAAGGTTCATGAGTTGGTCCGTGAGTAGGACCAAAAGTGGTCACATGGTGTACAGGATGAACTGGCGATGGAGTGGTGCCAAAAGAAGTCACATGGTGCACTGGATGGACTGGCGATGGGGTTGGGCCAAAAGTGGTCACATGGTGCACTGGATGGACTGGAGACGGAGTTGTAAATATACTAGGTCTATTATGAGGAACCACTGGTACTGGGGCAGGTTCATAAACTGGGGCAGGATGATGGCCTGGAGCAGGCTCATAAAGTGGGGCGTCTGGGACAACATGTTCAATTGGATGAGGATGTGGTGGAGGTGTTCCATGTTTCAAAAGCTCTTGGCCATTATGACTTAAATGCATGTAATTGAAGTTGAAAGGGCTATTTGGATCTGCGGCAGGAGGAGGTCCATGCACAGGTTCAAAAACCACTTCTTCGACTGGAGCACCAGAGTGAACAATAGTGGTAGTAGGACCATGATGGTGAATGGTTGATGGGGCTGGCTGAAGGGGTTCGGGAATAGCCGGGTTAGCAAAGATACTTGGTCTAGGATGGTCAACAGGTACCACTGGTACAGGGGCTACAACAGGAGCAACAGGTGCGATAGGATGGTCGTCAAAAATGCTGTGTACTGGTTCGACAGGGACAATTGGCTCAGGGTGTATAGGATGCACTGGATGCACTGGATGCACAGGTACTACAGGCACAACAGGCACCACAGGCACAATAGGGACCAGAGGAACTAAAGGAGGTGGAGTTGTTGTCGGTGCTGCTGTAGTAGTGGGTGCAGGTGTAGTTGTAGATGGCACGGTTTCTGGTTCATTGCCTTCAGCTTGAGCCCCAGCTTCAACTTCAATGGAGGATTCATATGCAGGCTGAGGGTCATAAACAGGTTGTTGAGGTAGTGACTTTGATACAACTGGAGGCGAAGTAGGTGCTGGTGCTGGAGCAGCGGTAGGTTCTGGAGCAGCTGTAGGTTCTGGACGCGAATAGGCTTCTTTGAGCTGAGGCGGCAGAGGTTCAAGCTGAACGGTGTCTGGTGCAGCTTCTTCAACTTGTTGAACAGGCTCTTCCGCAGGCACTGCAGGCTGGGCGTTTTCTCGAGGCACAGCAGGTTGACCCTGTGGGTAGTACACCGGTTGAGCTGGGGGTTGAGCCGGTCTAGGTTTTGGTTTGTATTGCATCAGTTCGTTGGTATACGAAGGTAATGGTTGAGGCTCAACTGGTCTTGGACTGTAAGCTTGGAAGTTGCCATAGGTTGGTTGAGGTTCTTGCACCGGAGGAGGTGGTGGTGGTCTTCTATTTCTGTAACTTGGTAAGTAATTGGGATCTTCCAAGTATGGTCGAACCTGAGGTGTTTGTTCGGCAGAGCTGAAACTATAGGTTTGCCTTTTGGATTCTCCACCTTCCAATCTTTCCAATTCAGAAGTTTGTTCATTTTCAATGATCTGATCAATGATTTTACCACGTTTATCATTCGGGATTCGTGTTTTCTTCACCAACCTGAACTTCTTTTTTCTTTCAGGAGGAGGTAAAGTCGTGAATACTTGTTCAGTTCCAGAAGTTTCTTCATCAGAACCGCCTAGCGTAAATGAGAAAGCTAATTCTTCATCATCCGTGGAACTCTGGGGTTGGCTAAAATCTTTAAATAGCAAATCCTCTTTAGAACCTGCATCAATTACGATGTTGTTATTTTCGTCCTTCTGGCCTTGAGGGATTGAAACCTTCTTGAAAGGCCTTCTTTTGGGGAAACCTGGTCGTCTCCTTTGTTCTTCGACGGCAGGTCTAGGTCTGGCAGTAGGCACAAATGCGCTATCAACAGAGGGACTAGCAGTGGTAGAGGTGTTTGTAGGTGCCTCTGTTGTGGAAGCTGTGGTTGTTGTGATTGTAATCGGGGCCTTCGCCTTTGGCTTGGGTGTAGGTGCAAAATTGGGAAATTGCCCTTCATCTTCAATTTCGTTTTGTGAAAGGTCCGGTTGGGAATTTCTAACTTGTTCTAAAGGCACAAATTGGAGGGGGTCCAGTGCAGCAGGCACTGCAGGTACAGGCGAAGGCAATCGGGTTCCAAATTGAACTGGTTCCAAAGGTACGCCAGGTAGTCCTTGTTGGGGGATCACAGGTGCAACAGGATCAATGACAGGAGCTAAAGGTGATTCAGGGAAAAGGGCTGCTTCTTGAGCGGGTCTTGGAGTAGGCGTGAAAACGGGTCTGAAAGGCCTGAAACCATCGGCAGGTACAGGTGCAACTGCAGGTGGCTGAGTTGGTCCTAAGAAACTAATTGGTCCTTGCTTGGGCACATCCTGTGGGCCTGGCGTTTCAGTAGTAAATCGCAAGAAAATGGAACCCAAACTGTCATCTGGAGTAGGTGCAGGTGTCACTGGAACAGGTGTCACTGGTACCAAGGGATTCAGTGGACGAGGCCTGAAAGGTCGCCTGACATAGGGATCTCTTGGTGTAACTGGATCAACTGGATCGACAGGGAGGATGGGTTCAACAGGCGCAATTGGTTGCAAAGGTGCGATTGGTTGCAAAGGTACAACAGGTTCGACAGGCACTAATGGCTGAGGCGTTGGCGTTGTCGAAAATTGGAAGAAAAATCCTGGTCGTTCTTCATTGTGAGTTGTAACTAATGGAACTGGGGCTGGCGTAGTGACAGGATGGACAGGGAGAGCTGAAAAAAACAGATATTTGAAAATACATATGTAGAAAATTGAATAGAAATGAACTTCTTACCATGAGGAACCGGGTGTCCAGGCAAAGGTGTAGGTGTTCCGTGGTGCACTACATGATGGCCAACAGGCACAGGGGTGGGTGTTACATGATGGATAGCTGGCGCATGATGAGGAGGGTGGTCTGGTAATCCATGATGAATAACAGGCTCATGATGAGGAGGGTGCTCTGGTAATCCACTAAATTCAAAGTGGAAAGGATGGGCAGGATCATTCAGAGTAGCTTCAGGTACTCCATATCCTGGTTCAGGATTTGGTACAACGTGATGTGGGTTTGGGTGAAGTGAGCTAACATGGTCATGATGGAGAGGCTCGGGAACTCCATACCCAGCTGCAGGTAATGGATGATGAATAGGCTCAGGCACGCCATACCCAGCCACAGGAACTGGGTGAATAGGTTCTGGTACACCATATCCAGGCTCAGGATGATGAAGGGGTGGTAATCCATAGGCAGGTTCAGGAACTCCATAACCAGGTTCTGGCAGGCTATGAACTGGTCCAGGTACCCCATATCCAGGCTCTGGTACTCCATAAACTGGCTCCGGTACTCCATACACTGGCTCCGGTACTCCATACACTGGCTCTGGTACTCCATACCCTGGCTCTGGTAGGGCAACTGCTGGTGGGCCATAATGAGGTCCAGGATGGCCTAGATCAAAGTGGGGTGCTGGTGTGGAAAATCCATGTGGTCCCAAATGAGGTAAACCATGAGAAAGGCCATGATGGGGAACAGGAGTCGGTCCATAAGGAGGAACATATGGTGTAATAGGTGGCAAAGCAGATACAACAGCACCTTCTGATGTACCAGGTGCAGGTGTCACTTGTCCATTGGCACCTAAAGATGAAACGAAGGGCTTGGGTGTAGTAAACTGACTCACAAGCTTGGCGTTGGCAGGTTCAGTAGTTGGAAATAAAGTTTCGGCAAAAGGATGTTCCTTGGCCGGTTCTTCGTGATTCGTTTCAAAAACTGGCACTTGAGGCTCTTCGGGAACTCTTAAAGCTTCGGGCTTTGCTTCGACAGGTGCAGGTTCAGGTGCAGCAGGCTCAGGTTTAGCAGGAGCATCAGGATACTTAATGCTTGAATGATAAGTTTGCTGCTGCTGATACTCAAAATTCTTGAAATGTGGCACTTGAACATGTCCGATATTGCCATGGATTCCGGGATACACTGGACCTAAAGGATTGAAATACGAAGGTGCAGGTGTTGTGAAGAAGGCTGGCAAGGTCGACACCTCGGGACTGGGCGTTGTGAATTTGTCATAAGGAGAAGGCTCGTGGTTTTCCGCTTTGTTCACATGGCTTGAAACCCCCTTATGTCTGACTTGCAAATAACCGGGATTGATCCTGGGTAGACCATGACTTATTGTCGATTCTTTCCCTTGTAAGATTTCCTCAGGTGAGTTCTCAGTCAAGTCTTGGGATTTTTCCACCTTCTTTTCTGTATCATCTGGCTTTTCTTCTGCTTCCAGATTTTGTGATTTCTCAGGTGTTTCTACACTTTGGGTTTCGACCAGATTCTCCTCCGACTCTGCTTCAACTTCAGGAGCTTCAGTAGTAGTTGTCGTGTTTTCTAATAGCCTAAAACTGAACTTTTTTATTGGCGGTTGCTCATCAGTTGTGACTGTGGTCGTAGTGACTGGAGACGCTGTCGTTCTTTTGGCTTTAGGTTTGGTATCGAAATCAAAGATAGGAAAATGGTTTCCCTGCTCACCAATAGGTGTGATTTGTAGTCGCTTTTTTCGCACATTTTCTGGCAATTGTAATAGTGGATCTTGATCTTGATCAATATTCAAATTATTATCTATCTTTCTGAGTTCCAGCTCGTTTTGTTCAAATATTTCTGACAATAACTCTTCATCGACAATTTGTTCTTGAGTTTCGTAATCTTCATATTCAGTAGCAGCGTAAGTACTGCTTACAACCAAAATAAGGACTAAAAGATGCATTAGCTGCAATGAAAAAGAAAAAGACGGAAGTCATCAATAAAATTCAATTAAGAAAGAGAAGCAGAAAAACCACAATCAAAGTTCGCATCGCATTCGTTTTATGATATGATGATGACATGAATATGCTACGATGATGCAGATTTGTTAAAAACAAGACCTTCGTCATTATATTTTTCGTGTTTGCATGATATCAATAAAGTATCAGGAAAAAATCAGTTGTGCAGAGAGGAGGAGGCAGAGTCCATTTTAGTGTCGCTACTATTTCAAGGTAGCGCACAATGCCACAAAACTACTAAGCGATGCGAGCATTGCCTTCTGTGGGAATCTTGAAAAAAAAAGTGTGAACTTTGCTAATCACTCAGCAGAATTCATATTTTTTTCTTATGTACTAATGAGGAAGTAAAAAATATTAATAAAAAGTTTTTTGGATAAGTTGTTTTGTTTCTTTTTCGCTTTTGGGAAAATTGAAATTGACCTTAGCAATTATCGCGAAGTGAAACCAAAACGGTAATTTTTTGCAGTAGGAACAAAAAATTGGCACTGTAACCAAGGAATTTTTTCAAGGCTTTTTTTTTAAATCAAGATTTGCTACCTTTTTGGCCAAAAAAATATTATCATTACGACAATTAAAAATGGGTGTCTCTCGTCTCAGTCTCAAAGAAACATGACGGTTTCTAGAAATTGCATTTTGTTTTGTACAAGTACTGCAAATTGCAATTGAAGACTAATTTTTACGGTATTCGAGAAGGTCTTCTAAAGTTTCAAGTACTCCGCCTCCTTTGAATTTGGACATTAAGAACGCATGATTGAAATGAAGGGAGTAATCACACAAGCCATTAAAAATTGCCACCTTGACAATGCATTCCTGCTAATGATCATTTAGCTAAAAGTGTCAATTCTAATATAAATTCCCAAGCTCAGTATGGTTAGGTGAAATTACCTGACCTAACTTTTCTGAGCTTTGGAATGTTGGACCATAAATTTGTACTTTTAGCAAGAGAACGCAAATTGTATTTACCATAATGAAAAATTGAAAGATAAATTAGCTTAGAGCATTGAAGCAGGAAATTCAACCTTAATTTTGCACTCAGTTCAAAAGCTAGTTAGTAATTTTGAGGTTTACGGTGATCTATCAAGAGACACAAGTTTTTTTTCTGACGAAGGTTGTACTAAGTTTTTATGCAGCTTACCCTTGGATAATATTTCGGCCAATAGTCCATTTCGTTTACACGACCATCGTACACTGACGCAAAAAGACGCAAGATTTTCCGACCAAATAATGATTACGAGGAGCGTACGTAAGCAGGCTCCAGCAGCAGCGTTAGCGTCACGCTAAAAAGAAGATGCCTCATCAGGCAACAGTACATAGCAAAATATCAACACCACTCCAAAGGCACAACCGGTAAGTTGGAATGTGTGCGTCACCTTTGACGCTACGCGTCATTGCTTCTTTGCGTATTATTTTCAAAGACAAAATGATGGACATTCTAAGAGTCCGAGACCTCCAAAAAATTGCATAATGAAGATGTTCTTCTATAAATTGTTCTCTCTTAGCGATGGTTGTCTAATGTCTAATTTGTCTTGGGTTGTGCACGTTCATCATCAAGTAAGTAGGTAATAAGAGCCAGAAACGCGAGACCTGGCAGCTTGTTAAAGATAGGGTGCAGCAGAAAAGTCGCCAGATGCGGAATTGGTACTGCTATGGTGGGTTCCTTTGCGGTGTCAATCTGAAAAGAAAGGAAATATGTAAAGTGCAACTTTTGCAGGTTGCATGAATGAAGAGTTACATATTCTTTGAATTCTTGCTTGCTGCTAAGATCCTGCCATCCAACAAGTTTGAAATGTATTCATTCATTTTAACTCACGCCTAATAAAATCAAAACCATTTTAAAATAAGTGAATTTTCGATGAATTTCGGCATAAAAAAGAATTTCATTTCGTCTAAAACAAGACCAAAAATACTTTTTAGTCCATGACCGCGATATAGTTTCTTTAAATTTTCAAGTGCCTATGTTCTTGAAATACTTTGAAATTCTTGAAATGTTTAGCAATTCTTTACATTTCATTGAACCCTAAGGGACAACTTTTTCACGCGATCAAGAAGCTAACTAAATTAGAATTCTGTTAAAACTAATAAGCAGTGTTCATGAATCATGATGCTCATCTGCTTTTTTAATGAGTTTTTTTTAATCTGCTTATAGATGACTCCAAATACCAATTTTTAAATCAAATCATGCGTCATGGGTCTTGGCTAAATCTGAAATATTGTTGGAAAAGGGGCCTTTTTGAAAATGGCTAAAAATGACCCATAAAATGAAAATGGGCCACTGTACATTGCCCAATTGGCCCACCCAAAACCAAGCCTATATGCTAAACAACTACAATATGTACTTGGTATTTAAACTTCACATACATACCTACTATATGACTTGCCTGGATTGGCGACTTGACCGGTAGACCGGTTGCGCCGCTCGTGTTTTAAGACCTTAAACGCGGCGATTTCAAATCGCGTTTTGCTATACCACACCTTGATTACTTTTGCTGCAATTGTTTGTGAATGTCAAGGGGTTCTCTTTTTCCATCAGTACCCGTGTTCAACTTCAAACCCAATCACTACCACGGAACGAAAGGCAAGATAACAGCCTAGCCTCTAATTATGTACATCTGAAGCTGACAGGATGTGGTATGATTACTTCATCTACCAAGAATCAAGATCTTCAAGATATCTTTTCAATAGTGGTAGGCCGAACCGTTCGGGTTCGGGTTCGGCCGAACTCACTGGTTCGGTGAGGTTCGGTGGTTCGGCCGAACCAAGAGGTTCGGTCAACCGAACCAGAACCGAACCAAAACACTACATAAATCCTATTTTCTACTAACAAATGAAGAAATTGACCCAAAATTTCTGAATTAATTAGGATTCTTTATATGAGAAAATACTTATTGCATCCATTCATGACTGCTTTTGTGGCTTTTCCGTTCAATTTCATACTTGAGAAACCGACAAAAAAATTTTCACCTTTGTCAAAGTTCCAATCTTATTACTAACAGGTTCGGTTCGGGTTCGGTTCGGGTTCGGTGATTTTAGTTCGGGTTCGGGTTCGGTTCGGCCGAACCAAAAAATCCTGGTTCGGTCTACCACTAGCGCAAAGAAAGGCAATTTTCGGAACATTATCATAAAATTCACGCAACCTTCGCATCAAGGCATCGACCGACACTGCTTTATTCCCGAAATTATGGAGAACGGAAAACCTGGGCAACAACGCAACTTTAAAGAGAAGTAGATCTTGAATGTGTCCAGAGTTTGATGCTCATTCGAGACTTTTAGTAGGTTTTCAAACACAGTGTTTCCTTATCAAGAAAATTTCCAGAATTCGTCACTGCACTGAACAACAGCTTCGGATGATATCATTCGTCAAAAATATAAAATGTACTCGTCATAGTGATCGAGCGAACCTCGAATTTTTGGTTCGGCCGAACTACAACCAAAACCATCGAACCATAACCGAACCGTAACCAAACTTTTTACTGATAAAAGTGGAAATTTTTCTACACAAAAGTTGATTTTAAAAGGCCAACGCTGTTATATTTGAACAGAATTATTAAACGTAGACTGAAACATCTAATTTTTGATGAAAAAAGATTAAATGACCTAAGTAAAAACAACTTGCAAGTACTCGAAAACTACTCAAGGTGTGGAAGGTTCGCATGGTTCATGTACATACAACATTAATATCAATCAATTAAAACATCTAAAACAATCGATTTTCTACCACATATGTACAAAAATCCGGTTTTATCAGAAAACATGTACAAAAATCTACCAAAAAAGTGATCTTCACTTACCCTTTACTCTGAATGAAAGTTTCGTTTTTGGTTTACTTAGATCACGACAAGGTCAGGATGCGGCTGCGAATGGAGAGTCTGGAAAATAATTGATAAGACAATTTTAGATCTTTTTTCAAAGTTTAACAGCAGTAAAGAGACGATTGATTTTTTTTTCGCATTTTGGCGCAAACATTCAAATGAAAGCAAAAATACTACCTAGGCCGGTGTCCGGATTTACCAAGATATCCGGATAATAAAGCGGAGCGAGTGATACCCCATCTTTACGCCACCCCCACACCCCACGAACGCCTCGAGCACCCCTCGCACGCACCCCACCCCACTCTACTTCTTCGCGCACCCCACACAACCCCCATAAGGTCGGCCTTTGGCCTCCCTCACCTCAATCAAAATAAATAGGTATGTTCAATACACAGGTCTCGGATCTCGCTCCGCTCGATCCTCGGAATTTTTCGCTCATTTTCCAAAAAAAACGTTTTGAAACGTATGAGTTAGATCACAAAGATGGGTTACGTGATTTTACACTGTAAAAATCCTTCCCCTTTTCCCGCTAGGAAACTTCAGCAATGAATTCTGAAAATTTCCTTGATAAGAAAACGCCCGACACGAAACCCCCCAAAAAGTTTCCAAAAATCAGGGACACAGAAATACTCATACCAGTTCCAAGTCTAATGATGTCCCTTGGGTGAGCAAATTATTATTTGTAGCACTGCACTATTAAAGCAAAACTATTTTCAAACGTCTACGATGTTCCACCTCGAATGGTGAATTGATCAGCGTCAAGGAGCCGCGCAGAAGAAAGACGAATACAGCAGCTGAGGCCAGAGTCGAACAAGCAGCGGAAGTCAAAGTTTTAGATAACAATGAGCCTGAGAACAAAATGAGTCACTACAGCTTAGTGCACAATGCACATTAAGCGTTCGGGAAAAAATGCGTTTGAGATTTTTGAAATGTACACTAAACGAAAGTAAATAACAGTTGTTTAAATGTTGAGAAATCTCAGTTTTGACATAAACTGAGATCTGTTCTCAGTAATTACAGGGGGTGCTGAGAAATTCTCAGCA
>LT727912.1:99967-148092 GCA_900157175.1 Oithona nana | reverse complement strand
TAGTAATATATAGCACTTCAAAATGATCAGTCGCAATAAGTCCTGTCTGAAAAACTCTGTCAGATTAGGCCTCTTATTTACCCTTTTGGTCTTATTTTTCTTTCTACTGTGACTACCACTTTTGAGTATCCCCATACTATTGAACCACCTACTTATGATTGTTTGCTTCAATGAAAAACATATGTTGGGAATGTTTATCAAATCAACAGGTAAAGTTTAACTTTCAATGACAGTGAGAGATAATCTCGCACGGTCCTACAAGTTTGAAAATTGTTGTGATTGTTCAGTGTTTTCTCGAACACTTCATCTTTTCGATACTTATTCATTTAAAAAATGAATTAAATACCTTCTTCATCATTTTCTTGAATATACCAAAGCTCCACCACGCCACCACCCCCGCCACGCCCACTACGCCCCACAACTACACTCTTCTCTCTTCGAAGTTTTTTAAGTGACTTTTAAAGTCACATTTTTGGAGTGACTTTTAAAGTCACATTTTTGAAGTGACTTTTAAAAGACATATTCAAATTGACTTTAAAGTCTCAAAAACACCAAAAAAGTCTTGCAAAGTCCTAAAACTTATCCAATCTCACGGTCTTGCACTGAAAGCCTTTTCAGTCTCGTTTAGCAACTTTTTTAAAAAAAGACCTGCAGATTGGGCTTGATGAGTTTCGTCAAGAGGATGAATGAAGTTTCGATCTGCAATAGCCAAAAAGCCGGTGATTGCATTTTAGATTAAGGTTCCTAACAATAACATCCTAATTTTGAAAAACACGACGTAAGAAATTGATTAGGTATTTTATTGCATATTTTGTTAGAAACGAGACTGAAAAGGCTTTCAGTGCTTGACCGTGAGATTAGAGGCTTTTTTAAGACTTTTCAGGACTTTTTGAACTTAAAAATAGTACGGTGACGTTAAAGGTCACTGTGACGTTAGATATCACTGTGATATTAGAAGTCACTTTGAACAAAGGTATAAGATCCAGAACAATTTTCAAACTTTAAGGACCGTTCGTGAAACTCTCACGGTCAAAAATGAAAAAGTGAAAGCCTAAGAAAGTTCAAGCTTCAAAGTATAGTACTACGGCATAAATCCAGTGCAAAACACTGTCATGCAAGTCATGGAAACCATCCTGAAAAACCAATTACTTGAAAAATATAGAAAATATTTTGCCCTTCAATCATAGAATGTCTACCTTGAGTATATTTTAACTCTACTATGATATATGAGATGATTGTCAACCAAAATTACGATCAATCCGTGATGATGTGCATTTTCAGTAAGTAGCTGCTCAACAGAGCCAGAAAACCACAAAGCAGAGTCACAATTTTTCAAAGATTATGGTATTGGATGCAAGCCACGATTTTTACTAGACAGGACAGGAAGTAAAAGCGGAAAAAATCCTATGTAACCACAAGGGTCATAAAGTAATTTCACTCTTAATGAAAATCGTATTCAAAACTTGATACTCAATCGTGTATAAAGTGATGAGACCAATCAGCCTGAAAAATAATAGTAAGAACAACGATTATAAAAGGCGACTCCGAAATGCACTTTTTGAAAGATTGCAATGACAGCATTGCATCAGACATATTATTAGCTTTTTAACTACTTCAGATAACTAGGCAGAATTTTTTAGAGGAAGAAGAACTGAAAGATTCATATCATCCTTGAATTACTACCTTCATAATTGAGAAAATTAATTTGATTACAATTTTTAAATCTTTCTCATTGCGATCGCGAAGGTTTTTTCGATGGCACATAAAACTGTATCATTACGGTGCACAAAATGCAATGGTCATCATTGAGGGGAGGCCACTTTTTGCCTCTAAGAAACGTCGTTCTTCAATGATTTTCCACCATGTCAATATTATTCCCGAAGGTTTTTGTACAATTTTTGTACATTGCGGTTTGCTGGCAGTGAAATGAAGACTTTACCCCTAATATCAACATGTTATCTTTCGCAGATGGATAGAATTCATTATTCAAGGATAGAAAACTTTATGGTATCCCTGGTTTTCCTTGAATTTCATTCAATTATACAATCATAAAATCCGATTAAAATTCAATAATAAAACCAAAAAGGACGTGCATCAACCACAAAAAAAATGCAAATGTTAAAAAATCTTGGAGAAAAAAAATGAGAAAAAATCTAACCCCTTCTCCTCGCGGTTGTCAGACGTGATTTATGTAAGGTGTATTTACTTCAAAGCTGACTGATTAATTGCTATTTTACGACAAAAGAGATTTTCGAAAAGCTTGCTTCCTTATTCCGGCAAATCAAAGTACGCAAACGCAGCAGTCAGAACTGTCCAAGAAAAATCAAAAAGTGTTCAATTGCGCGTTGATGCGTGTTTCTCCTTTCCATGCACAATTAGCATGGTTGTGTGCAAAATAAATGAGGAAATCGTCTCTTTTTTCGATGACGGACTTCAAGCTTAGAAGAATGAAGAGAAGCATGCGGAAACATCCCACAACAATCACAAGTGCTAAATTTGATGGGATTTTTATTCGAATCTAAAGTAGCGTCGTCAGCAGAACTTCTGCTACTGCTGTTGCGCTTGTGCAGCAGCTAGTGACCATCTTGAGAACATATCACCACATATTTGAAAAATTACTTATACTAAAAATGTCTCCGTTAGAAGTCTTAAAATCCCATGTTCCCATCACATAATCTGTCAAGATGCATCAAATCGCATCTCAATATCCGGTTTCCTACTTCATGTTTTTGTTTTTCTCAATTTTCTATTTTCGTCTTTTAGTTCCATAAAAAGATTAAAATTTGCGATTGAATTAAAAAAATAAATTAATTAAGGGTTAATTTCTCTTTCTGTCCAAGACGGAAGTTCGGTATCTTCGAGCCTTTGGAATTTTTGGGTCCTCCGATTTTTCTTGATGTGAATTGCGAGGCCAACAATCGTTAGACAAATGAGACCAATGAAACTCAAAGTCAACGGAATAGTAACGCCGTTGTCATTGGAATTCAAATCATCATTTTCGAGATTGAGTTTGGGCTTTGAAAGGTTTGAAGGTTTGAAGGTCACCATAAAGCTTTGTTCTATCAATGACATCCTCGAATCTAGCTCTCTATTGAAGTTTGTCAAATCATCTCCGGACACAAGAGTTTCATTTGGTGCCAATGTATCTACGACAATCTTTTCAAGATCAACACGATGAGTTTCATTCTTCATTGAAGCATTGATCGTAGGATAGATTTGAATCTCCTGCAACTGGTCCAAAATATCCAAAGTTGAATTGAAGTACAGGTGAAAATTGTCAACGCATGATATTGTTGCCCAAGAGCTACCTTTGTATTTCAGCAACCAGTCCAGATAGTGTTCCATTTGGTCTTCATTTATCAGCAATTTTCTAGTCAAATTCTGAACCTCTGAGATTGAATGACAATCAAATATTCTTCTAGTTGAATTTCTCTTCTTGACCAAATCAATGCCAAACATTTTCCTTGCTTTTCTATGCTTCGTTTTGTCATTGAAATATTTGGGTTTTCTATACGAGTTTGTCTCGTTGCAAATCACGGTCCATTTCTTTTCTTGCAAAACTCCATCAACAAAATGAACGATCTGCTTCAAATCATTCAACATTTCTAAACGAATCTCAGTGATATTTAGGTCTTCATTTTTCATACTAGGTTTCAAAGCAGACACATTGTTGGTTGGAGACAAGTGCTGGTAAAGGGTGTAATTTTTCAATTCAATGGCGCTGATGGAGGAGTGGAAAAGGACGACCCAAATTAGATGTTGGCACCTCAACATCTTGAAACAGACAAGATTGAATCATCGACGGAAGTTTGGCAACAGAGAATTTGGAAAACCCATTCATTCCAACCAAAAGTAGCGCCGATCCAGAGGTGATCAAATGATCATCTGCTCGTAATTAGCAAGTCGTATCTAAAAATGTTGACGATGAGTCGATGTCTGATGACGCAAACTATTCATTAGATTTCGTTTATGAGTCACTAAATATGATAAATATCATCAAAGAATCATAATTCTTATCGATTATTTGAACAAATATATAGTAGGCAAGGACCTTTACACTAAAGCTCAATTCGTTGAAGGGCACGAGAGTAGAAAAGTATGACAACGTCGTTTCTTCTTCTGGTCATTTTGGGACTAATAACACAAGCTTCGAGCTACTGCTATACTGTAAGTATAAACCTCATAGAAATACATGTAAGGGCAAAGAATCTTTGAATGTCTTTGAATTGCAGCGCTATGAAACCTTGATATGTTTGGGCGAGCCGTTACCATTACAAGGATATGATGGCCATTGGTCATCCTTAGTTTTCGGAATTTATAATGAAAGCTCAGTAATCTCCAAGAATAGCTTCCCTGGAAACACCTTTGAAAATGTGCAAATTTCCGGTAGCTTAACCTTAGAATCCATCGAATCCGGATTTCTTCAAAGGAGTGAAAATGTGCTGAAACAACTGACAATCATTGGAAACTATGAACTAAGGTGTCAAATACCTTTTTAAAGCTTTTTTTTTTAATTTCAAAGTCTGATGTATTTTTTCTTTTAGAAATTTTGATTTTGCGGATTTAGAAAACTTCCCTAATCTCCAAAGTTTCGAGTTTTCTTGGACTGGGTTAGAAATGCTGCCCTCAGATACAATTTGGCCAGACTCGCTCAGGGAAATCCGGATGGTTGGCAATCAATATTTGCAAAGCATCGAACCTCACACTTTCAGTCATGCCTATGGTTTACAGCTTTTACATTTGTCAAACGGAGAAACAATGCACATCAAGTCAAACGGATTACATTCAAAATCTCGACTAGAAAAGGAATTGAAATTGTTTCAATATAATGATGTAATTTACGATTCAAATGCCTTTGGCAATGTTGATGGAGGTGAACTCTGGCAAAAAACTAGCATTCAAACCGAAGATTTCAATCAAGAAGTTTTCAGGCTCATGTTAAAAACACATTTCGATAAAGGCCATCAAAGTCTATTCAACACTGATCATGGAACTGCAGTAGCAAAATCTTGTAGCACATGTGATAATATTGCATGGCTTTATAAGGACGCACATAAGTTTGGTTTGGACAAATACAAAAATCTGGTAGGCGAAGGGAATGTTGTATGTCCTGAAGGAATAGGTTCAGTCTTAGAAACAACTGATCCGGATTTCATTGCTTTGATGGAAAATTGTCCATGTAAGTTGATGTGGTTTTTAATTGAGTACAAAGTGAACTAAAATAGATTTTATTTCAGATCCGGATATGCCTTGGCCTGACCCAACATTATGCCAAATAGTCACAAACCCAAATCAAGACACGACTGTAGATCCAGCAGATTGCCAATGTTTCTATTTATGCGCGGACCAACAAATCCATGGACATGAATGTTGTCAACCAGGATTAGTATTCAACCCTGACATACAAGTTTGTGATTTTCCCTTCAATGTTCCCAATTGTCAAATCTGAAATACACAAAAGAAGGAGGATGAAGTTTTGATTTCAAAACAGACACACCTTCATGAAAGACAAAACCAGATAAAGATCTTGTTTTGTACATTTGAAGCACAAGCGTCGGTCGTTTAGTTCACTGTTGTTGTGTCTCTGTGCTTCAACAAAAACCAGTTGTGAAACGAAAATGGAGTGGACATTTTCGAATTTAGCAGAACTTCATGCAAAGTTTGGTTGGGAAGAGTATGTGGTCTTGTCCACTACTTTACTCATTTCGGCCATGATTGGAATCTACTTTGCATTCAAAGGACAAAATACTACTGCGGAATTTCTAATGGCTTCAGGTCAAATGACTTTATTTCCAACTACAATGTCACTTGCTTGCAGGTAAAATAACTTTAATTTTGGTTAGCATAAATTGATTATTTTATTGCTTCGTTAGTTTCATTTCAGCAATTACAATTTTGGGTACTCCAGCGGAAATCTACGTCTTTGGAACGCAATATTGGATGATTGGCTTCTCCTACCCATTCGTAGTGGCAGCAACAGCTCACATCTACTTACCAGTTTACTTCAAGATGCAAGCCAAATCTGTCCATTACTATCTTGAACTAAGATTCAATAGAGCTGTCAGAATATTTGCCTCAGTATGCTTTATTATGCTGACTTGTGTCTATTTAGCTATAGTGGTCTATGCTCCAGCTTTGGCCCTAGCTCAAGTTACTGGAATGAATATGGATTTGAGCATTGGTCTGACTTTTATCGTTTGCATCTTTTACACAGCTTTGGGAGGATTAAAAGCAGTGATCTGGACCAATGTTTTTCAAGCTCTTTGCATGATTACTTCATGCCTAATCGTGGTCATTTTAGGAGAAAATGCAGTTGGAGGCTCAGAAAAAGTGTTCAAACTCAGCTATGAATCAAAACGAATCGAACTTTTCAATTTGGACCCAAGCATTTTAGTCAGACATACTTTTTGGTCTCAAGTGGTTGGTGGTTATTTCACATGGATGACAATCTATGCTGTCAACCAAACCATGGTACAAAGGTACCTTAGTGTCCAAAATATCAAGACTGCCAAGAAAGCAATCTGGTTGAGTGGTATTGCCATCACTGTGATCCTGTCATTGGTTGCATATACTGGCTTAGTCATCTATGCTCACTATGTCTCTTGTGACCCCATCAAGTCTGGATTAGTTTCAACAAAGGATCAATTACTGCCTTTATTTGTGATGGAATTGATGTCTGATATCCCAGGATTTCCTGGGTTTTTTGTAGCTGGAGTATTCTCAGGAGCTTTATCTACAGTCTCAGGAGGATTGAATTCCTTGGCTGCAGTGACCTTAGAAGACTTTATCAAAGTCTATTACAAGAAAGACTTGAGTGAACTCAACGCAACACGAATTTCCAAAGGCTTAGCAATCACCTATGGTATTTTCAGTTATGGTTTGATTTTCATGGTCAAAAATATCCCTGGATTGGTTCAAGCTTGGCTTGGTATCTTTGGTGTTTTAGGAGGACCTGTCCTTGGTTTGTTCAGCTTGGGCATGTTCATCCCATTTGCCAATTCTATTGGTGCCCTTAGTGGAGGCATAACCTCGGTTATATTCATGCTATGGGTATCCATTGGTGGTAACTTTTCAAGACTTAGTGGTCAAACCGTTTATGAAACCAAAAGTCTAACAACTGATGGTTGCCCGGCAAGTTGGAATGTAACAGAAACTATAAATCAACCAATGGAAGGTTTAGAATGGTAAGACTTTTTAAAACAAAACTTTTAAAATATTTTCGTAAAACTTTAATGGTTTCAGGTGGTACCATTTGGAAATCTATGACATTTCATACATGTGGTATTCAGGAGTCGCCTGCATAGTGGTCATGGTTGTGGGGATGGTTGTGAGCTTAGTCACCAATCATGATGTGACACCAGTCCATCCTAATCTATTGGCATCCGGGATTGAAAATATTTTTTGCTGTTTGCCCCGAAAATTCAAAGAATGGATTGGAATGAAAGAAATATTTGCATCACACAAGTATAGTGCAACTGCAACAGACGAACCGGACACAACTAATATAGCTGCGTGAAACTAACCCCCGGCCGTTCCACCTGTTGAACAAGATGTTATCTTCTGACCACTTCTGACAAAGCACTTTTCGACAAAAGAAATGGTTCATCTCAAAGATTTTGCACTTTTAATTTGTATCAATAGTGTTTTGTGTGAAATACAACTTTCTGTAATATCACAACCAGAAGTCAATGAATTTGAAATAGAAGATGACAACACAGAAGAGGAAAACGCAGTACCTAAAATTCCTTTAAAAACAGTGTATGAAAACCTCAAGAAAACTGTTGCTTCAGTGAAAAAATCTTGCGGAGAAATATGCGACCAAACCATTTCTGGGAAACCAGGAAAATACTTTGATGAAATCCACAAGAAAGTGGACTGTGATGCACTGTTTAGCAATCCTGACATTGATGACCCTTCGCAATTTCACGATCCACCATCAAGAATACCAAAATGGTTAAAAGACGAATACTCATATTCTGGAAAGATTCCAATCGATTACAACTATTACTATGATGACTCTAAGGGACAACACCACTACTCCCATTGGAACCAAACAATTATTGATATCATTACTAACCAATTTGACACAGACACTTTTCAGGGACCATATGGCAAGAAGTATGCAGATATGCTGGATGATTTCATGAAGAATCACATTGACTTGAAAGATAAACAGGTGATTGTGATTGGTTCTCATACACCTTGGATTGAAATGATGGCTGTTAAAAATGGAGCTAAAAAAGTGTTGTCAGTAGACTACAATGAAATCAATTCAGATCACCCTCAAATTGACACAATGCATGCTCTTGAGTTGAACAAAAGATATCTTGATAGAACCCTTCCTCAGTTTGATGTTCTCATATCATATTCTTCCCTTGAACATTCTGGATTAGGAAGATATGGAGACAATTTGAACCCATGGGGAGATGTCATTGCCATGGCAAGAGGATGGTGCTTGCTCAAGCCTGGAGGAAGAGCTCTGATAGGTGTACCTACCAATGAACAAGACAAAATCTACTTCAACATCAATAGACAATATGGTCCTATCCAATATCCACATTTATTTGCAAATTGGAAACAAATACATTCGAACATTGATTATGAACATGGCAATGAAGTAGCCAAAACATGTCTGTATTGTTATCAACCATTAGTTGTTGCGGAGAAACCCCAATGAAAATAAAAAGATGTAAAGTGACCTAAATAGTTTAGTAGCATATGAGTTGTTCCACCTGTCGTAACTCATCACTCGTCACACATGACAAAACTCTTTGCTTACAATGCAAGTTTGCAAATAAAAACAAAATGAGAACACCATTTTTCCTTTTTATTTTGTGCATTTCAAGATCATATTGTAAATTACAACTTAATGTTCATGGAGCAGAGGAATTTATGCACAATGCAGTGAATATCCATGGCAAAGAAATGCCAAATAGTGTTGTATATGAAAATCTTAAGAAAACCATAGCATCTGTCAAGAAATCTTGTGGGGAAATATGTGATCAAAGCATCAAAGGAGAACCTGGAAAATATTTTGATTCCATTAAGAAGAATATTAACTGTGATGATCTGTTTAGCAATCCTGATATTGACGATCCTTCCCAATTCAAAAAGCCTCCAAAGAATATTCCAAATTGGTTGCTGAATGATTTTTCTTATTCTGGAAGAGTAAAAATAGAATATGACGCCCCATTAGGTGGTGGAACCGGAAAGAATAAAATTCCCACTTACTATGATGACTCTACTGGCCAGCACCACTACTCACATTGGGAGCAAGCCTTATTTGACATTATCAACGCCAACTTGGAATCAGGAGGATTCAGAGGACCATATGGGAAGAAGTACTCAGATATGCTTGATGATTTTATGAAAAACCAGATAGACTTGATGGATAAGCATGTGATGATTGTTGGGTCCCATACTCCCTGGTTAGAGGTTATGGCTTTGAGAAATGGAGCTAAAAAAGTATTGTCAGTTGACTATAATGAAATTAATTCAGATCACCCTCAAGTAGACACCATGCCAATCATGGAACTAAACAAGAGATTTTTGAACAGAACTTTGCCCCAATTTGATGTTCTCATATCATACTCTTCCCTTGAACATTCTGGATTAGGAAGATATGGAGACAATTTGAATCCATGGGGAGATGTCATTGCCATGGCAAGAGGCTGGTGCTTGCTCAAGCCTGGAGGAAGAGCTATGATTGGTGTACCGACCAAGGAAGAAGACACAATTTACTTTAATGGAAGTAGGCATTACGGACCAGTGCAGTACCCTCATCTCTTTGCCAATTGGAATCAAATTCATTCCAATATCAATTACGCTGAAGCTGAGGAAGTCGCAAAAACTTGTTACTATTGCTATCAACCTCTAGTTGTGGCTGAAAAGCCATTGCTTTAGGATGTATAAAATCAACGTTTTATTTAGAGAGAAAAAGAAGGAAAATACAATACAGTATCACTAGCGTTTGATTTGAAATCCTTCTGGAAAAGAATATGCATCAACTTTCCGTTCTTGACTGAAAACAGCTTTGTCAATCCTTGACGAAGGAGATCCTGTGGTTTGCAGCCAAGTTTTCATTGAAGAGATCTTGGAAGTTTCACCCTCCAATTCTCCCTTGACTGTACGGTTCATAGTGTTCATAATCCACCCACGAATTCCAAGCTGATTTCCTTGTTGTTGAGTGTACTGCAATCAATCATCATGATTCATATTTATTCTTTTACATACATTGTTTGTACATAGTTTAAAATATCTCTATTGCTGAAAGGACCCTTCTTCGTGCTCATCATCATAGGGAGCTTCCCCTTCTTCATACATGCCTTCCTCATACTCTTGTTCCCCATCTTCTTCCTCCTCTTCATCGCCAAAGTCTTCGTCTTCATTATCAAAGTCCTCAGGCATTTCTTCTCCTTCTTCATACATGTCATCCATAGGTTCTTGTTTGACTTCCACAGGTACCTCTTGGGATAGCCTGTCTTGTCTCTGTGATGACAGTGGAGGTCGTGATGTTGTGGCCAACGGATCACTTTTGGGACTTGAAGCATGAGCTCCTCGGCTGGTGCTTGGCATAGGTCTTCTCAAGGGTTGTGGACTTTGATGTTCAGAACTTGTAATGGAAATGGCACCGCCGAGTTTTTGTCCAAGCCTTTTTATATCCATTGATCCACCTTGTGGTGGATACTGTGGATATTGTTGAGGAGGTGCACGCGGCCGCATTGCCATTCCAGGTCCAAGAATGTTATGTTGCGGATGATGTTGACGTTTCATAGGGGGTCCAGAAGACGATGAAGGTGACATCATTCCGTGAGGCCTCGGCCTATTAGTTGACATTGGTGAAGCTCCTCGATCTTGCTGCACTACTGGAGGTCTACTTTGCATATCTTGCATTTCTTGAGGAGGTCTAGGAGCTGGAGACACTTGTCCTATGGGTCGAGACATACCAGGCTGTACTTGAGGGGGTTGTTGTGGTGGTTGAAGTTGATGCTGTTGCATTGAGGAATCCTTTTTAGGTCTACCTTTCTTTTTGACAACTTTGCCTCCAGGTGGTGGACCTCCTTCCGGATCCATCATTTCGGCTCCACCTTGTTCAGCAGCCGGTATCTTATGAACACGCCTAATGTGTGCTTGAACATTCTTTTGTCCCTTGAACTTCTTATCGCAAATGTGACAAGCATCGGTCTTTTCATCTTGTTTCTTTTTAGGGGGTTCGGGTTTGGAAACTCCATTACATTCATTATTCATATGGCTTGTCAAGGCATCAGGGCCTTGAAATAATCCTCTGCAGTCAGGGCAGATCAAGCCGGTCATAACAGGACCCCTTCCTTGAGAAGGTCCTGGAGGGTGTCCTCCATGACTGGCGGCCATTGGTTGGGCTGGTGGTGGAGGTGGCAGAGGAGGACCTGGCTGGCCTTCCATGGGAGGATATTCACTACTGTCGTATTGATCATCATATTCGCCATACACTTCACTGTCTTCGTCCTCTACTTCATGAACATCATCTTCATCTACACCCTCATTCTCTTCCGGTACTTCAGGAGGTGGTATGAATCCTTGTGGTATATTTGGTCTAGGTGGATGCATCATAGGATTTTGACCCATTCGTGGCCGCTTGGGCGGAGCATTTGGAGGCATTGGTGGCATTTGTCCAGCAGTTGGTGGACCAGCCGAACGCTTCTTGATCTGTGTTCCTGGAGGTAACTTTGGCTGTGGTGGTTTTGGCATGCGTTTTTGTTCCTTTTCAAAATCATCTGTCAATCCTTTAATTTTTAGCATCTGTGCCAAAGCGATAAATTCGGTTAATTCTGAAGTTGGAATCTTAACTTCGCCTTGGTAGATGAAATCAATAACTGCACCTAGATCTGATGGGCGAACATGTGGAGGCATAACTAATACTGGATGCTGTGATGGATTGTTGATCAGCATTGATCGAAAATATGGCGACGAAGCTGACAAAATCACTTTGTGGGCTTGCAATTGGTGATGCTCATCAACAGCAACAGTCACATCTAAAAACTCTTGGGCATTTCGTAAGTGCGTAAAACTGTTGGCCACACAAGTATGGAACTCATTCCACTTGAGAACATAATTGTCGGAGGCACTCCCCATGATGAAAAAGTGCGAATCTTGTTTGTCCCTCACTCTTTTTTTAAAAACTCACCTTACGAAAAAATACACCTGTAAAATAGAACAAATTGAAAATGTTTTGTGTCAAATCGCAACAAACATTTGTTCACTTCCCACAGTTCCATGTGTATTCCCGGAAAAAAAATATGAAAACAAAATATTACCTTGGACTTTGCCGTAGACCTCAAATTCAAGACGAACCAATTTAGGACTTGCCATGTATACAATCTTGCAATGAAATTGTTGCAAAAACTGTTTTGTCAATGGAAGCCGCGAGCAGCAAAGCCGAAAGTAATTTTCGCTTTGCAACTAGAACTGTCAAGTCAATCTCAACTTTTTTTCGAAAGAAATCCTTTCAATTCTTTCAGCCTAGAAGTCTATACTTTAAAAACATCCTAGTTTTAATAATTATGTAAGTTTGCACAGAAAATGTGACATAATCAGAGTTTTAGTGAAGAATGAAGTACAATTCGAGTTTTGTCATTAAGCCTTACATTTTATGTTTTATTTTTTCTCCGTGTTTACTACGTTTTTTCGAAAATGATCAATAGATAGCAGCACGTGACTCAAAAGCGACATCTATTTCTTGACTTTTGTACTTTTGTAACCTTGTCTTGTTTACATTTCTGGAGCCTTCTGCTGCGCAATTGGCGGTCAAGGCAGTGGGCGTAGCTTCGGCTGTACCAAATAAGGCAGACTGGGCGGAGTCTGGGCTGAGCCCACATCTGGAAAGTTCTGTCAAAATCTCGACACTTCGTTTACGTGGACACAAAGATCAAGAAAACTTGATTTAGCTTTCAGTACTGTTTAAGCTGGTGAGTCAGAAGGATGGGTAAAGATTATTACTCCGTTTTGGGTGTGAAAAAAGGCGCCAATGAAGATGAGCTGAAAAGGGCTTATCGGAAATTAGCCTTGAAATATCATCCAGACAAGAACAAATCCTCCAGCGCAGAAGAAAAGTTTAAAGAAATAGGCGAAGCCTATGATGTCCTCAGTGACCCCAAGAAAAGACAGATTTATGACCAATTGGGCGAAGAAGGTCTTAAAGGTGGTGCTGGCATGGGAGGTGGTGGAGGTGGAGGACCTTCAGGACATCCAGGATTCGAAGGATTCTCTTACACCTACCATGGAGATCCCCGACAAACGTTCTCACAATTTTTCGGTACCTCCAATCCCTTTGAAATGTTCATGAACATGAACGGAGGAAGGGGTCCAGGAGGTCAAGGAGGCGTTGAAGGAATGGATATTGACATTGAAGAGCTATTTGGAGGACGAAATGGACCTTTTGGAGGAGGTGGACCTCACAGAAGTCACACATTTGGTGGCAATGACATTGGCGGTCATCACGGACCCAAACAAACTCGTGTGCAAGATCCAACTATTGAAAAGGAGATTCATGTGGCATTGGAAGACATTGCCAAAGGTGTTGACAAGAAAATGAAAATTTCCCGCCGAGTGGTGGATGAAATGGGCAATCAACGAGCTGAAGAAAAAGTCCTAACAGTTACTGTGAAAGCTGGCTGGAAAGCCGGTACCAAAATTACATTTGCCCGGGAAGGTGATAGAATCCCCGGCAAACTCCCCGCTGACATTGCTTTCGTCATCCGGGACAAACCTCATGCTGTGTTCACCCGCGATGGATCCAATATTGTTTATACCCACAAATTAAGCCTCCGTGATGCACTTTGTGGAAGTATCCTGGAAGTGCCTACTTTAGATGGACGTAAAGTTGGACTTAACTTAATGGATGAAGTCATCAAGCCCTCCACAATTAAGAAATTGCAAGGTTATGGATTACCTTTCCCAAAAGAACCTTCTAAGAAGGGAGACATTATCGTCAAGTTTGATATTCAATTTCCGGACAGATTGACCAGTTCTGCCAAAGACATTTTGTCGGATTGTCTCTCAAGAAAGTAAACTACTAGAAGACACCACGGAAAGAAAATATATACATGTCAGAACAAAAAGAAATAAAAACCTATATCACATCTATGATTATGAAGAACCAACAATCAACTATTATATATAAAGAAAAGTGAGCATTTGATATAACTGAGAATATGAATGTAATAATAATTATAATAGAAAGAAAAGAATGTATTTCTTAATCTTCTTTTTTGGGTCTGTTTAAGCGATGTTGTTTGATCTTGAGTCGTTTACATCTGAGGTGATACATATAGTTCATCACACTGTACAAAACTGGAAAGAAGCCAAAGAGTAGAAATCCTCGTAGGACATTAGGGAAGTGGAATGCAAAATTGTAAGTATTGGGAAGGGCAACACTAAAAAGTCCCGTTTCCTCAAAGTATGGAATGTTACGTAAAATGATAACGCCTTCACAGACAAAACCGGCTGGGTAGAGTGGGATCCAAGCTGTGTAGCGCAACCTGAAATGGTCAACAATGCCAATCAGGTTCAATAGTCATTTCTTTATAAGGCAGCAAAGATTACCAAAAGTGGACTTACCAAGTTAAAAAGCCGACGTCTATATCATATGTACGTAGCATATAATAGGGATACCTTATAAGCTCGATCAAGGTATAAATGACAAAGAGATAGAAGACAACAGGTTTTTCTTGCATCCTTGGTTCAGCTTCAATCATGGCAAAAATGATGAAATTCCGCCCCAAAACTTGCATTGCAGCTTCTTTGACGGATCCTCTGGTGTATCCAAATAAGGGATGCATGATTTCTAAAATCATCAGTAAGTGTAACATTTTGAAAACGTTGCCAATGTATGCAAAGGTTTTGGGTATGAATTCTTCTCCTTTTTTAGCGTAATGCACATTAATGACGAAAAATATATACAGGAATCCACAAAACATGAATAAATTATAGCAAAAAAGGTAGATTTTTCGCCGGCTTTCACTAATAAATCCCAATTCTTCCTTTTGAAGCTTTTTGTACACCTCTGGGTATTTCTGTCTAAGTGCATCAGAGGCTGTTAAACCGTTGGTAAATTTGCCACTTTCGTCGTTTTCTGAGTCATCTGTGTCGTTGGTTTTCCACTTATCAAAGTCTATTTTCAACCATTGCACTTTCTTGGGTTGAAAGAGTAGGCGGGGCCACCAGTCGGGTTCTTTTTTCTTCAGGCAAATCCGAACCTCTTTGTCTTCGACTACGTCAACTTGAGACCTCGAGGGGTCAATAGGCAAAAAGAATTCAACGACAAAGTGGTATCGTTGAACCAAACCTTCTCCTTGAGATCCAATTCCTTTAGCAGTGAATTCAATTTCTTCTTCTTCGATAACCACATCTGGTTCGCCTTGGACTTTTTTGACGTCGACTTTCAAGAAAAGATCGGTTTCTGTTTGAGCCCAGTAGACAAATGGACGTAAAGACATTTTGTCTTCCGGTTTTGCACAACTGCAAAGCAAACTTTGTTGTAAAGGTCCCAAAAGAAAGCTTCTGCTACTTCAGCTGTCAGTTGTCCTGTTTGAAAGTACCTGTGTTGTTGTCCAATATTTTCACATTTACAATCCAATCTCAAGGTTGACAATCTTCAAGATGAACACTAAGACAATGGAAACGGTCGATTAGTTTTCAAAGTTCGCGGAAATTTGATGGAAATCCAATGAAATTGACAGAAATTGAGACAAAACACTACTCAGTAGCATCATTGGGATTGATACTCAAAATTCTTCAGCCTTGTTTAGTCATTCTTTTTTGAGTTAAAGCACCCTTTAATAAGAACAACTGAGAAGACGTTATTGAAAAGAGAACAACCTGGGTACCCTACAAATCATATCTCTAGCGCATTTGCAGCTTGACAGTAAAGTCAAAACAATAACAAAAGAACACGAGGTTTCAGAATTTCAACTCAAAGAACTATCTTTGAAAACTTATATCAAAATGGGGAAAATCAAATCTGTCAAGAGAAATAGAACTAGACCAGGAACTGCTGCCGCAACAGGAGCCGAAAGTGCCAACAAACAAGCCTTGCAATTCAACACTGGTCTTGGTCAGCATATTTTGAAAAATCCTTTGGTGGTTGAAGGTATTGTCAACAAAGCAGCCCTAAGATCTACCGACACAGTGCTTGAGATTGGTCCTGGTACGGGTAACATGACGGTGAAAATGCTTGAAAAGACCAAAAAAGTCATTGCTTGTGAAGTTGATCCTCGGATGGTTGCAGAATTACAAAAACGTGTTCAAGTACGTAAGACTATCCTTAAGTTGAAAAATTTGATTTCACGAGAAAATTGATTCATTTCTGCAGGGAACATCAATGCAATCTAAGCTTCAAATCATTGTCGGAGATGTCATCAAGACTGAAAATCTACCTTTTTTCGATGTCTGTGTTGCCAACGTTCCATATCAGATTTCGTCACCTTTGGTCTTCAAATTACTGCTACACAGGCCCTTTTTTCGGTGCGCAGTTCTCATGTTCCAACGAGAATTTGCCCAACGTTTAGTAGCTCAAGCCGGTGATAAATTGTACTGCAGATTGTCCATCAATACTCAATTGTTGGCCAGAGTCGATCATATTATGAAAGTGGGCCGGAATAACTTCAGACCACCTCCCAAAGTTGAGTCCAGTGTAGTTCGGATTGAGCCCAGACAACCCCCGCCTCCAATCAATTTCAAAGAATGGGATGGATTAACCCGAGTCTGTTTTGTCCGAAAAAACAGGACTTTAGGTGCAGTTTTTGCTCAAACTGCACATCTATTGATGTTAGAAAAGAATTACAAGATCCAATGTTCATTGAAGAACGAGTCAGTCCCGGAAGATTTCGATATGAAAGCTCAGGTTTTTCAAGTGTTGGAGTCCATTGATTTCAAAGAAAAACGAGCGCGAACAATGGACATCGATGATTTCATGAAATTATTACACGCTTTCAATTCCAATGGAATTCATTTCGTTTAAATAAATTCTATGGTGAAAGTAGGGATACCCATGATGGCATTTTCTACATTTGGTGGTGTTGCTTAGTATTTCGTAGTGTTTTTGAGTAGTAGTGTGCTAGCTTCTAAGGTAGTAACAACGAAAAATGAGATGATAATGTGATCCACAACCACAAGTTCAGATCCGATCAGGTAGTTCTTCATCGGTTAAGTACTCTCTTGACGGCTCTCACAACAGTGTCAGCCTGTGGAGTAGCAAGCTTTTCCAGACTCATAGCATAAGGCATGGGTACATCAGCTCCAGCGACACGGATGACTGGAGCATCGAGGTAATGGAATGCAGGACCTTCAATGACTTGTGCGCAAACCTCAGCGCCAACACCGAACATAGGGAAGCCACCTGGAGAAGGAAAAAAGGTCATAGCTTTTTGCAAAGCCTTAGAAGTGTGACTAATTTACCTTCGACGGTAATGAGATGATTCGTTTTCATCACAGACTGGTTAACTGTGTCCATGTCTAAAGGTCTGATGGAGCGAAGATTGACCACTTCCGCGCTTATACCTTCTTTGGCCAGCAGTTCAGCTGCCCCCATGCAAAAGCCCACTCCGATGGAGTGCGACACCAGGGTAATGTCTTTGCCTTCTCGCATAACTTTGGCCTTTCCGATGGGCAAAATAAAGTCGTTTTCCAAGACTTTGTCTTCGATGTCAAAAGTTGTACCGTAGACCAGCTCGTTTTCGAGGAAGACGCATGGATCTGGATCCCTGACTGCGGCTTTTAAAAGACCTTTGGAATCTTCGGCATCGTAAGGACTAATGACTTTTAATCCGGGACAATGGCCGTACCAGGCGGCGAAACATTGTGAATGTTGTGCAGCGACACCAGCTGCACAACCGTTGGGACCTCTGAAAAAACAAAAGAAAATGCATTAGGAAGAATTCGAAGCTTTTCTTCTTTTGTCTTACCTGAATACAATAGGAATATTGACTTTTCCACCAGACATGTAAAAGGTTTTCGCGGCGGAATTGATGACCTTTACAAAAATATTGGTTAATTTTTGATTCATTAAAAATTCATTTCAAACAGTGATGTTACTTACTTGATCGATGGCTTGCATTGAAAAATTAAAGGTCATAAATTCACAAATTGGTCTTAACCCGTTCATGGCGGCTCCCACAGCAAGACCAGCGAAGCCCATTTCGGTGATAGGTGTATCAATGACTCGTTTATCTCCGTGTTTCTTCCACAAGCCTCTTGTCACCTGAAGAAAGCAAAGAGTTAAAAAAGAAAACACCAACTAGACAAATGACCAATGCAATGACAAGAGAAAGTCAATGCAAAGTAGCAGATAAAATGTTGCAGTTTTTATTGTCACCGAGACTTGTATGTGTAAGCCAAGCTACAAAGATGCACTTTGTATCATGCCAGATCAGCACTTTGCACTTAGAAATTGAAAAGTTCCTAAAAATAGATGCGTCGACATTTTAGCTGCAAAAGTCTTGGACTTGTATTTTATGAATATGAAATTATTTGATAGGTTTTACCTTGTAAGCTCCATCATATTGAGCAACTTCTTCGCCCATTACAAAAACTCTTTCATCTCTTTCAATCTCTTCGTCAAGAGCCTGGTTAAGTGCATCACGGACTGTCAACTGTTTAACTTTCAGGGCTGCTGAAGTGGCCAAAGTCCGGCCTTGTACATGGCACTGTCCTTTAATGGCACTACTGTTACGTCCAAGAAGCTTTGACAAAACCAACCCTCGGCTACCCATGTTAGTCGCCATTTTAATGCACACCACCTTATGCAACCACTAGTCACAGAAAATGGAATCAAATCAGCTTATTCTCTTTTACTCTAGGGCTTTCTGTTACAATATTTACATTTTGCACCAATCAACGCGCCGTCACGAGATTTTTCCGCCAATCCGAAGTGTCGACCAGCGCGGGAAAAGTAATTCGAATCAATTTGGCGAGTTTTTTCTCAGCACTGAATAACAAAAGAAAACAAAAGAGTGCAGTGTTTAAAAGTGCTACAAAATCGTTCAAGAAGACCTTTTTTAGGTGATTTTTAAGGATATTTTGCAGTGACGTAAGGTAAAACTTGGATTTCCAAAGGGTTCTTAAGTCAGTGGAGAAGCTTAAGGGAGGAGGTGGCAGGCGAGTCTACGACAAGCGGCGAGTACTCGCCTTGTGGAGTAGCAGCGGCAGCAGCTACGCCGACACGATTTTAGTCTGCTGCTGTGGCTGCCACTGTGTGTGCAAAGTCCAGCACTCAAGCTACTCAATTTGTTCACCAAGAGGCCTCTCCCTCAATAGAATTGTAGGTCACAAATTAAGTGAAAAGACATTGTGCCATTTTAGTACTATCCAAGCCTCATTTTTGCATTTGTCTCCCAATGGCCACCATGTCTAAGTAGGCTAGACACACCTTGATTCAAACCACAGGTAAGGTTGAATTTTGACGCATTAATTATGCATGTGAGCCTTTTTTATCACCTTGGAACATTCCTGGAACGCCTATAAAATCATCCCGAATTGATCTTTATTATCCTGTTGTTTTTATTTACCTTTGCTTTTTGTATGATTTTGATTTGCTTGATTTTGCATTTGCTTTTTCTTTTCTGTTTTAAGCTTATTTTGTGTGTTGTACCTACTATACAAAGTAGTTAAGGCACAATGGGCAACCAACAGGGCAGTGGACGACATGGAGGAGGAGACAACCACGGTCGTGCCGCTGTCCCTGATGAACCACTCGAGGCCTATTTACGCGAGAAACAACGAAACGATCACCTGAAAAATCTCGGCCTAAAGAGACACACCTCGTTTCGCAAATCCATTTCCAAAAAGCTCAAGAGACACAAGAAATCTGAAGGACAAAGTAGTCAAAATGAACAACAGTTATCTGAACCCAAGATTTTGAAAGATATTGCTGTGGAGAGTGTCGACGGCGTCAGCAAATGTGATGTGCATGAACCTTTTCGGCGACCCTCTTATGGCAATCATAGTAATCCGGACTTGGCCACCTCATCTAAGGTTTGAGAGCACTTTATAATAAGTAGGACACATCATGATGACGATGTCGTGCCTTATCGTATATTCTAGATCCTCTTCTTCCCCTCTCCTCCTCAGTGTGTGTGCATAAGAGAAAAGTGTCCAAAACGTCCAAAGATATTGAAGATATTCATTGTCGCCAAACAATGGGTTCTTTATCAGTTTCACACCCCAGCAATAATCAAAAGAGACGATGCACTATAACGATAAAGCTGTTATTGATTATTTGCAATCAATACTTATTTGATGCTATGGTGTTAGCAAACACCACATGTTTTCTATTCTTTTCTTTTTAGTACGTCTCGTTTTAGCTATTTTCTCACGTCGTGAAGCTGATGCACACAACAATGTTTTTCAACAAAACGTTGCTTATCGCATTTCCCCTTTGGCAATTTATTTGAACCTAAAAGATTTTAACGAGTTCTTAACATCAAATGAGGTTTCCAATTGGCTGTTTGCCATAGCAAATCCGAGAGGGAACTCAAGTTCTATTGTCTCAATCAAAGCAGTTCCCCCTTCTTAAGTGATGTGTGCTCTATTATATGAAAGTTGGTTGGGAACTTGGAGGAGTGGAGTGGCATAACATGTGATGCAATTCCTTTTGTTTTTTGCAGGCCCCTAAAAAGTCTAGAAAAGGGATGGAAAACCTGCGAAAGTCCTTTCGTGCTAGTCTTCGCCGCAAAAAAGATCGTGACCACCATCACAACACTTGGGAAAAAGGCGATTCGGGAACTGGAGATCGAAGTTCTGCAAGCAATGGAACTTCAAGTCGTTCTAGTAAAAGCAAGTTATGGCAGCAAGACGAGATTGCGGTACGAGCAGGCACCTGCAACTTTGATGTCAAATATATGGGCTG
The DNA here is from genome assembly GCA_900157175.1 of Oithona nana. Lineage (NCBI taxonomy): Eukaryota > Metazoa > Arthropoda > Copepoda > Cyclopoida > Oithonidae > Oithona > Oithona nana. Next base: position 127,211 of record LT727912.1, on the reverse strand, counting down.
CGTCGAAGTCTTTGAAAGCCGAGGCATGAATTGTTGCGAGGAAGCCCTCAAAAAGCTGAAAAGTGGCAAAAAGAAGTCCACAAGATCCATTCTCTACGTCAATGGAGATGGGTTGCGAGTGGTGGATTTCGATACCAAGGGATTACTTTTGGATCAAACCATCGAAAAAGTCTCTTTTTGTGCGCCGGATCACAATTACGACCGAGGATTTTCATACATTTGTCGCGATGGAACGACGCGACGTTGGATGTGCCATGGATTTATGGCTATTAAGGAAACGGTACAGTAATATTCTTGTCTGCATTTAGCAGAAGATTTTTTGTCGCAATGTTTTACCTTTTCTATTTGCAGGGTGACCGTCTAAGTCACGCAGTGGGCTGCGCCTTTGCCATTTGCCTGGAAAAGAAGCAAAAGCGCGACCAAGAATGCGCTGTTTCCATGAACTTTGACAAAAACGATTCAACTTTTACCCGCATTGGAAGTTTCCGACAAGCCACTATCACAGAACGACTGGCTGATCCCCAAGTATGCATACATATACCTAATATCATTTTTCTACATAGCAGTCACACTCTGATAAAGCGAGAAAAGAGAAGGGAGGAGAAGCCCATATAGTGTTCAATATTTACGACGTAGGACCACTACTATTCGCCTTTCTCACTGATCCTTTGGGTATACACGAGAGAAACCATCAAGGAATAGAACGCTTTTTAATGCACTAATACAAGCGCACAGGGCTAGGCTTCCATTTGCAGATTACTTTTTCTTAGGTTTTTTTTTTCTTTTTGCAAAAGAAAGCCCCTTTTTAATTTGAAACTTTCATATAGAAGTCGTGTACATTCCGCCGGGATTTTATGATGGTAGAGAAGAAGCCTTCAAGCCAAAATATCAATTTAGGATTCTTTTCATGGCTCTAGAGCTAAAATTAAGTGCATTTTTTCAGATCGTTAAATTATTTTTTTTCTGCTTGCAGGGCATCAAACCATCGTTCGAACCTCCTCCTAAGCCAACCACAGCCGAGGACGGAGATGCTAATCCTTTTGCCATAGCTAGACCTCACGCAACGGACCTCATGTTGCAGAGGCAAACTTCTTTTCGAGAATTTAGTCGCTTACAGTCTAGAACATCCCCTTTCAAGCGCCAACTTTCGTTGCGAATGTCAGAATTGCCTTCCAGTCTGGAAAGGAAAAGCAACGATGCGGCTGAACTGGCCGGATCCACCAACCGTAAGTGTAGCAGTGCATCCCACATCCCTTGGGACTTACATTGATGATGACGATTGACGAGGACGTTGACGATCTCGTGTGTCCTAAGAGCTAGCAACCACATCTTCGATCATACATTGGCCTAAATCCCTCTCAATCACGAGGCACTTTGCCTCCCGTTTACAGTGTGCTATTTCAACACAAAATTAATCATTTTACCATCCTTTGGTAATTGGTCAAATTTTGGCCCAACTTTCTTTTTGGTATGCAACAAAGCGAGCGCAACAGATTGGGTAGATCCGGAGTTATAGGCACGCACGCACTGCCCTCTTTGTAAAGTGCATCAATTTGTGCAGCAACAGTGGATTAATTGAAGGGATTTTTTTCATTGCAGATGTGGCTGAGGCTACGGTACAAAATCCAGATCCTTTTGGGGAATTGTGTGAGCAATTTAAAAATCAGGCATTCTTTTCACCCTCAAGTTCGGTCAATTCCTCGCTTTTCACAAAGGTAAGTTCACTGGTGTATTTTTGATTTATGGTGTTGCGGTTTTTTTCTGTGTCTGCCACTCTGTGAAAAATTCCCAATTTCCGGAAATGCCAATTTTTGGTTGGTCTTTGTGTTGCAGAATGATTCATTGACCACCATGTTTGACCTCCCACTGAGAATTATTGCCCTAGTTTAGGGCCTTTTGATATCTTTGTTGAAAGAAATGGAAACAGTTTTCTAAAGAATCCAATGAGGCTCATTTTTATGGTCTGCCTTTGAAAATATATTTTTTTAAAAACGTAAAAATATGTTTTTTTGAACGAAATGACTCATTGTTCACATTTCATACGAAATGCGTTTCTGCGTGACACATACTTATATGTCAAATTAATTTTAGATATGAAGGTAAACAAAGTGACTACTGACTAATGCAACCGGAAGTTTTTGACCGCGATTAGCTTCGCAATCGCGGTCCTAGTAGTGGGTCTTCAGCTTTTGATTTTCGCTGCTCTCAGTTTTACTGAGCATTGTTGAGTCTTGCTGAGCATTGTTGAGCATTGTTGAGTCTTGCTGAGCATTGTTGAGTCTTGCTGAGCATTGTTGAGTCTTGCTGAGCAGCGTTAGCAAAGCTGAGCAGCATTAGCAAAGCTGAGCAGCGTTAGCAAAGCTGAGCAGCGTTAGCAAAACTGAGTATTGTTAGTGTGGCATTTCTCAGCAGCGCTATATAAGCATTGCTGAGCACCGAAAACTAAGCATTGCTGAGCACTGAAAACTAAGCATTGCTGAGATGGGCACTTCTCAAGTCTTGAAAAGTCTTGTTAGAATACATATCGCGGTCTTAGACTAAAAGCCTTTTTAGTCTTGTTAAAGAGGGAATCAATTTTTTTTATCAACAATTGATTAATACTGCTTTCACAGTAAAATGATACAGACGGAAGTGTATTTTAAAATACATAGTATATACGTATTGTTGAAAACCTACACGTCAAAAATGTAACAAGATAAAAGAGATAGAATTTCCTAGGCTTTTCAAGCTTAATTTCCACATGCAATATGCATTTCAAGAAGGGAGGCCAGGGATTTGGTACTCAAGTTTGCATTGCATTTCTAGAAGGCCCAAAGTCAGGAAGGAAAAGCTTGAGGATGAGGAGAAGACGGAATGAAAAGGAACCAAATTTTCAGAATGGCAAAAAAGAAAAGAGTAGTCCATGGATGTCATGCACTTTTAAAGAGCTGAGTTATGGCTTGTTTTATGAGAGAGTCTGAGCTGAAGAGTAGAGTAGTTGGAGCCCTTTTACAAATGCTAATATGCGAGATGAAAGTTTCATGCTTTTCCCCTGAGGCTCAAGTATTTTTCGCTCCTTGAGAAATTCCCATTTGAATTCATTCATTTTCAGCAAAAATGACTCTCATAGCAGGTTTTCAAAGCATTCGTTCATAAAGGCCATCTAACCGGTCTGCACAATTTTCTCGTTAGTCGTTATACATGCTCAGTTTACTCAATAAAATTACTGATTTAGCCATTAAACTAAAGATTTATGTGATCTACAACTTATTTCATGATATGTTTGATGCCTAAGATTCTGTTCTAAAACCAATTTGAAATTTTTATGAAGCGTAATACGTATTTTTCGCCTTTTCGCTGATGTTTTTGACTTTAACGATATCTAACCATGTCATCTTTTTATTGGTAGGATTTCGTAAATTCTTAATACTTTTCCATCTGTGCATTATGTCATCTGTGTAAATCTGGTAAGTGCCTAAAAGGATTCAAAGTTGAAGAGGAGAGCAGGCCTCTTAGGCATCCTAAGAAGCCTTTTTTTTTTCAGCGCCATCCTGCAGGATGCTGATGCATAAGTGAATTAGGGAAAATTGCGTCATCTCTGCTCTTATGCAGTTTTTCAGAAAAGCCTTTTACATCTATTGGAAAGGATGTTGGGGAGAGGAGGACGAATGTGTGCAGTTTTTTAGGAGAGTGCTTTTGGGTTGGGTACCAAGTAGTGATCTCATCAGATTAGGATTGGCTTCAAACTTTACTACTTTTGCGCTACCACTTTCCCTGATGTAACTTTGCTAGACTTGAGCTATCTAATGTCGTTTGCCTTTGGGTTTTGCTAAGTCAGCATCCGATTTCTGCCTTTTACCGCATCAGCCAAGGATATTCGTCAATTTGGTGGCAACGCTGAGGTGGTGGTGGAGGCTTATGCCAACTTCTATTCAACTCACGTCTGACATCTACCTTGCTTTCTGATTCCCCTTTTCTTTGTAGTAAAAGTGTACAGAGAACTCCTTTTTCGAAGAACTAAAATGTGCGGAGCTAGGGAGTTGAGCTTCTGAGAAATGAGGTTATTACATACGTCTAGATCCAAAAGCTCCGCTGATGAAAAAACGACGTCTGCATAACCTTACATTCTACTTTTAAGATATTCAGCAGCTCCCCTCTAAAAAATAAATCGCCATTTATTTGTCATTCGGCGGTGTGAATGAATGAAATATTATTGAGATTTGTTATACAATGAGAATAAATGATTCAATTTAGATGCCCTTATAGCAGGAACGATTTACTAGTTCAATTTCTACCGCTAGATGGCTGCTGCAGTCAGATATGATATACTTTATGTAAATTAAATGCAACATCTTGTGTTATATGTAATTCTTAGTGTATGATACGGTCACACAGTTGGTTAATTAGAAACAAAAGCAGAACTATATGCAGATGCACGAGCTGTTACAATGCTACTACCCTAGAGGGTATCTCAAAAAATATGACTTGCAACTAAAGCTGCATTGCGATCTGCAACAACAACAACTGACCAGTTGCAAAATAGTTAGCAGTATGCAAGTTTTTGTATCTTGGCCACCATAACCAGCACACAGTGAGCAAAAGAATCACTACTTTAGTGTGACATACCCTTACCAATGTGACACAATCATACAAGAATTACATTCCCAAAAAAGTATGACACCCCCTTAAAAGTGTGACATACCTTGTCATAATTTTAGACATTTTTACCTAGTGTGCATCAATGCCATTTTAGGATTTGCCTTTTTTGCATTTGGGTTGACGTCGTTGCTTTTGCACATAACTTTTAGTTGTTAGCAGAGTGGTAATACTCTAAGCTTTCTCTTGGATAAATGGCTCTAGCTCCGTCGTCCAGATTGTTTCCAATACATCGAACCAACAATTTCCTGTCAATATATTCCTGGCTGACCTATTATTTGTCTCTCTCTCTCCGTTTCCAAGGACATACGACTAGGACTCTAAGGCTCAGATTAACAACACAATTATACAGGAGACACGGTAGCAAGGCACGGCCTCGGAGGCTCATTTCATGCAGTCCACAGTGGTTGAAAATTACTAAGAAAAAGTCTCATTTTTGAAATATGAATATTCTTCACATTTAGGTCAATGCATCTTAAAATTTTGCTCACCTATAAGTTTCTGATGAACTCTTTAGAAGACCTGCCGGCGGGTGACTACTGACTTTCAAACATTGTGTAAGGTAACAAAACATTCTTTTAAAAAGCAGAAGCATCAAGAATGCATTTCTTTAAAAGAAGAATGCACCAACCAAGCCGGTACCCTACTACCCACCAACACCACTTTTAAATCCCTATGCATATGCTTAAAATACAGACAGAACCCAAGACTTGTGGAAGAAGAAGCAAAAGCAAACTTTTCTTCCCTTTTCGAAATAGACTTCAAATTCAATGTAAAAAGTTTCAAAATGAAAAAAAAAAATGGATATACTTTACTTTCTTCCTCCGTTGCAATTGTAAGATACTTTATATGCTCACTAATCACCAGGTTGAAAAGGCGTGAAAATTGCGAGAATCCGTCCGGAAAAGAGCAATTTCTCTAAGGGTACCTTGATGATACCACCACCAAAATTACCTTTATGTACTTTACAAAAAGAGATGGCGAGGCACACTGTGGTAAAATCCCAATTTTTGTTCAAAAAATCAAGTTCGCAATAATTCCTTTTTTGGGCAGGAAAATTCAAATTCAATGTTGGAGTAGATTTCATCAAAATTGAATTTTTGAACAAATATTGAGATTTTGCATCAGTGTGCGAGGAGAGGCCTCTTTTGATGTGATAAAACTTTGCCCATGGCAGCATAATAAGTCCCCAGGGAAAAAGGGGCATTCATCCTAGTCTCTAATAAATCCCATAGATTTTCCTGCTGCTGATGCGGTATTCTATCTTTTGGATGTATTGGATACAACAATGTAGGATACTACCTTCATCAAGCAAAAGAAGGACAATGTACATGACATGCAACAAATACCTTCTGTTCCCCCCTCCTCGCAGTTCTGTAACTAATATTTACTCATAAATCTTCTTTACCCACGGAGCTTATCTGACTGATTGTAATGATGCTGATGTAAGATACATTTTTGCTCATATCTCTTGGTTGTCACACAAAAGATATCCTCTCTTTTGTATTCAAAGAAGTTGAAGGAAAAAACTTTTTTTAAAAGATGTGATTTTCGTATCTTCAAGAGATGAAAAAAACGCTTTGTCAGACAGTAGCACATTATGTTAAAATTCAAAGTTTTGTCAAAAAAGTAGATTTTAACGAAACCATCTTTGAAACATCAACTCACCCTAACCCTGTACGTTACCCTAATTTTCAGTAGCTTTCCATGCCAAAAACTGAGGTCTTTTTCACCTAAATAAAGTTTTGGACAAAATATGGACTTTTGGAACAGTGTGAAACCGAAGAAGACTTCTCAGTTCTCCATAAAAAAGTTTGTTCATAAAAAAAGTATATTCTTACCTTTCTCTGAGTCCGCCCAAGGTGTCTCTAAGTCTCCATTTGCAGGCCTCTCTGCACATGTTTTCTCGGCAAAATGTGCAACACAATGCATTTTCGTTTGGGTTCTCGTTGTTGAGGCTCCTAACTTCTATGGCGTCTTCAATACAGATCTCATGCACCCGATCAAAGCCGTAATTGTGATGTGGGGCCTGGCCTCCGGAGGAACTTGTCGTCGAACTTGAGCTCCCTGTATTCGACATCTGAGTGTGAGCTTCTTGCAATACACCCACTACGCTCCCACTTCCGCCTCCTTACACATGAAAGAAATTCAGATTTTGATGCACAAAAAAGGAATAAAGAAAATGGAAAAAATTCAAATTCCATGTTCCATAATACAATTTGAATTTTAGGGCCCAAAAAGTAGGGATTTTTGTGAATAAAGTCAAACGTTACAAAGCCGCCAAGATTACCTGCATTCAGTGGTGGCCTGGTTGACAATTCTGGAGAATCTGCCAGCAAAGCAGCCCTTCGTCGTTGGTCATGTGGAGTCATCAGATGTCCATTTGGTAGGACAGCACTTTTCACTTCCAAGGTTGGTGGCACCAGCGGTGGTACAACCGTAACAAAGCTCATAACTGCACCTGCAAGTGATTTCATGCTGAATACCAAATCCAATGTATTCAAGACCTACTGGTGGAGTACATAGTACTGTTCAAGACACAATCTCATCATAGAACTGTCAATGTAAGAAATGGTCTGACATGCTTTTTCCATTACATATGAGGAGATGATCTTGAGAGGAGAGGCTTTATGAAACCAATTTACCCACTCTTTTCTTATCTTTACGCTTTATCTGGCCAACCCCTACTCTACTTTTTTCCTCATTCAGCATCACATACGCCATCTACTCTATCCTATTGATCAAAAAAGTTTTACTTTCACTAGAGTAGTTCCGGTTCTTCTTTATAGATGATAGATTTTCCCTTCTTCCCCTTCAAAAGATATTCCATTTATTTTTGTCGGGATGAAGCTAAGATAATAAAGTCAAAAACAATAGTGTATAGATGTAGCTTTCCGTTTCCGCCCGAGACGAGACGGTGGATGGATAAAGCGTATCGCATGTGTTTTCCAAAGCCTACAGCTTTGATATTTTTCAAACAAAAGATCTGCCAAAGTGGTTCCTTCGACTTCACAAAGAATATGAGAGACGTGCGTAGCTTCTTATTAGATGGTGACTAGGGTGACAAGAACATCCTGAAAAATACTTACATATTACATTTGCAGATGTACCCAAAATACAAAATGAAGTAAACTTTTTGAATTTCATGCATAAAAAAGCCGTAAGATGGCACTATTGATACACATCTGTATTTAGTATGTAGGTCGTGTCTTGGAGTCACAAGCATGCTTGAAAATCGAACCACCCTAACGATGGAAAGGCTTATTCGTCATTGTACAAAGTCCTTCAAGGGAAAAATGTATCCCTATAAAAAAGGATACATCTCAGTAGATATATAGAGCGAGATGTAATTGGGCTAAAACTTTGTTAGTATGTAGCACAATACAGTAGTGTACTATCTCAAATTCTAGAATACAAAAACACTGTCTTTTGTCAGAACCCAAAAAGTTTTCCCTTTTCTTTTGTATGTAATCTCGCTAAGTTTTGCTTGAGGCGTAGTAGAAAATACTTTTGTGACTACATAAACAGAGCAGAAACACATTTCTGAATACAGAAAGGCTACTAGCCAAGTGGCAGAAAATTGATGAGGTGCTCTCCTCCAAAGTCTTTTTATTCCATTGAGTTTGAAAATAAGATAACTTTTCGAATTTCGATGATGCCTAAAACTTTTCGGACGGAAAAGCAGTTGTCAGATCTGTTGCATCCTCAAACTGGGAAATGAGCTGCCAAGGTTGATGGAAATGCACTTTTTGAAAAATGGAAGGAAACTTTTTCGTCTGTAAAAGTAAACTTTTTAATAGCAGCAAAATTGTTATGATGCTCAACTAATTTTTTCAAAGTATTCGGGGGTCAATTTTTTTCAAATTTGTGTCTCAGGGAAGTCTATGAACAAATTGCACCTGTCAACCTTCAAATTTTTGCACACTTCCGGCACTTATTTTTTAATGTCTATTTCAGTCTCCTTATTAAAGAAAGGCCTTCAAAATCCTAATTTAGGGAATTATGCAGGCCTTTGCTTCATTACTTCAAGTCTCTATCTACTGCAAGGTCTAGGTCTGCAACCCAATCTAATTAACCTAATGAATGCTTTCCCTTTACAGACCTTCATTCTTTCTCCAGCCTTTTTTTAACATTTTGGCCTTGAAAAATAACCTATGCTTGCGCAATTTTCAAGGATAGCCTTGTTTTGAACATGATATGTATCGTTGTGTGCGATACTTTGTCGCAGCAGCAGAACCCCCCTACTGACTGATGCTCTACTTGTGTCTCAAGAGGGGTCCAGACAAAAAAGTTTACAAACCTTTCCTTTGGGACGCATTGCTACTCTGCTTCCTTTATACTACAAGTTGTAAATGCTGCCAGATGGATGTGAAAACTGAGAAGAAGGCCACTTCAATTCTGGACAGGAGTAAGTAGGACACTATAAACCCAAATACAAGGGGGGTTCTGTAATCAAACTAGATGCAGTAGTCAGTAGTTTAGAAAATGCTCTACCAGATTTTGAGCTTGTAATGCAGGCATAAAAAATGCAGCTTTTATGCAACAGATTTTCAGCAAGGAAGCTAGAGAAGGAAGGAAGGCACTACACAAATTCTATTGTTACACTTTTCTGCTACTGCAGTAAAGCAGAAAACTACAAGAATGTTACTGTACCCCAGGTGCACATATTTGCAGTAGTAGTAGTGCAGTTAGTTTTGCTAGGTTCTGATGATGCCTTGGACATAGCAAAAAAAAGGTTAAAAACGCAACTGCAAAATCATCCGCAAATGGAGATTGATTCCTTCCTTACGACCTGGTAATATACTGCATTGCAAAAGTGTGGAGAAATAACGAAATGTAATTGGCAAGAAAATTGCTTTCTTATTTCTTGGGAAAAAAATTTTGTGGATTGTTTGTTTGTCTGTTTGTTTTGTCCTATGGTGTGACAAATGAGGTTCGCGGAACTGTTTTTGGCAAAAATTGCCGTGTTGTTGCGCCATAATTCATGTCAACATGTAAAGCTGGCCATAAATTGCCCTAGTAGTAGCTGTACTTTCAAAAGTGAAAGCACCATCCAGGAGGCCCTTTTTCTTCCTATTGAGACTTCTATGGCAAAATAGCAGCAATAGTACTGTACTACTCAATGTTACTGCATCTACTCTCTACTATGGCTTTTACCATTCCAGAAAGTCAGCTTGCTGGGTCCCATGGGAAACGTCTACCTAAAATGTGGTCAAGTCCATTATAGGCCTTGGAAGTAATCAGCCCTTTCAGTTTTGCCCCTTCACTGCTGCAGTAGTATTTGAAACACATTTTATCAAGACTTTTTCGGCCTTTTTTCCTTATCTGATTAGTTTGATTCAATGAACTTTCGACTTCCCTACCGTCGAAGTAATTTCCTAGAGGCTTTCACAATTTTTGCTTCTTGCTGCTACTTAAGTAAGAATCTGTATACGGTACATTGAACGAGGCATGATTCACTTGAATACACAATCTCTTCTCACAGATTTTGTTTGTAAAAGCAGTGCCAAGAGAAGTTGAAAAGAAAATGTTATCTTTTGTGACTGCCTTTACCCTCAAGTCCCTTGGGATAGAACCTGAAAAAACCTCCAAGCACACATACAAAAAAAGTTCATTTTTCATATGATTTGGGATTCAAGGTGCATGCCTCCTCCATCTCTTCTCTTCTTCCAAGTCAAACTGCATCTTCCACTACTGAAGCCATTGACAACAATGCTTCCATGCTTGCTGTGTTGATAGTGAAAGCTTTGTGAAGCTGCATTTCACATATACGTGATCAAGAAAACTTGGCATGGCAGTAGACCTTGACAAAGAGTAGTGCCATTGATCTTCAACTTTTCATAAAGAGCCTAGCTAATAAGGTTCCAAAATTAATCAGTTGCCACTAAACTTCTGACAGCAGATCTCAAAGGGTTTCAATCGCTCTTGGGAGACCTCAAAGTCCCTCAAAGAAACATGTTCAACCAATCAGGTCAGTCTTTTCAATGTTTGCTTTAGAATTCCAAATATAAATGAAATAAAACTTCCATTTTGTGTTCCAGGTCAATGTTCTTGGCAATTTTCAAACATTGTGGGCAACTTTTAGTAGGATGACCCAAGAGAGATAACAGAGACAGCCTTGTACTTTATCTTGACTACTTTATTACTTTGTAGATAAAAGAGGAGCCAAATGCTGACTTTGCCACTTTTTTTTTTTGAGGTAGGTCCCGAGCATAGCCCTCCCTCCTCCTTATGGGAACATCCATTCTCCTCCTGCTGCCAAAAGTATCATCATGATGAGCTGCTTTCTAATTAAAAAAGCCAAAGGTAATGGCAAAAAATCCTCATCCCACCTAATTGAGCTTTGGATTTTTTTGTCTGGGAAGGAAGGTGTGAGTATTGCGGTTCGGTTCTAATTGAAGCAGTTTGTTATAGCAAAAAAGTTCAGAAAAGATAGACTTCAAGGGTGATGATCTCCTTAGAGTGCAAAAAATACTTCTGTGCCAAGTTTGCTTTGCTAGGGAATCTTGACTCATTTGTCTCTTTCCAGCTTTTCTTCCAAAAGAAGGACACTTTGTTTTAAATTCCTAAAAAATGTCTCATTAAAGAAAATAATCATCTTTTTCTGAAAAATTGGAATTAGAAAGCACTCAATCAAGCAAAAATCTGAGAAGATCGATAAAATCGGAAATAGGGTTGCATAAACACCATCTACCCTTTTTGTGAATTTTTGTCGCAAATGAGGCCAAAGAAGGTGAATTTCAAACATTGTGTGTCATCTCTCTTTCGAGATAATTTGCTGCTACATTTTTTCGTGGTCAGAGGTCCAGACTAATTTCATTTTGGACATTTTGGAGATAAGAGAGCCAGCTCAGCTTTTACAACACCAAAACACTTTGATCTCGTAGCCCTAGCCCAAAAGTTTTCATGAATAAAGATTTTCGTCTTTTGATGAGACTTTTTCTGCCCACTTTCAAGCATCATATCCTGTCTGGTGTAAATTGGAATGCCCTAGTTTACAAGAATTATCGATTATTTTTCTTTGCAATTCATCTAGAAGATCATTGACCTCGGAAGTCGGAACTTTTCCCTCTCATGCATCTAACTTCTATTCTAGAAAGTACATAAGATAGTAGTACATGTACTCTAGAGTGTCTAATAAGTAATAACCGTACATCAAAAGGAGTCATTCCATTCACATGTTGAGCATTCAAGTTGATCTTGAACTGATCATTTACCATCAGTTCAACAACATCAAATTGTCCTTCTTTGCAAGCCATATTGAAATCGAGTTTTCGTTTAATAGGTGATGTACGGTTATTAGATACTCTAGAGTATCGATTCTCAAGAGATATGACAGAATAGAAATGCAGTACATGATGTCTCTCTCCTGAAGGGGGCAAAAATCGGTTGATGCTGCTTCCTCCTCGCTGCCGTTTTTACAGTCTCATTGTTTTAAACTACTTCTCTTTCCCCTCTCAAATAAAAGTTTCCTTTTTTCCTTTGCAAACTTTTTTGACTTTTTTTCAGCTAAATCGACCAAAACTTTATCCCATTTCTGTATTGCTGTAACAAAAACTTTAATTACTTTCTTTCATTAATTACCCTAATTGCTTTCTAATCAGAATAACAGGGTGGCTTTCTAATCATTAGGCTTACCTCAATACAATTTGAATGTTGTGATGCCCTTCAAGACTTTGGATTTTCGCGCTCGCTTATCACACCTTGTTACGCGGTAGGCTCTAAACCATGACTGATTTGGAAAGTGAAGAAAGTCCAACTTTTCCTCGCTTCTCCTCTTCGACTAAAGAGAGCAGTAGCAGCCGTTACTGCTCTGCGTAGAAGTCGTCGTTACTTCTATGGCGGCAGCGGACAAGGATGAAGAAGAAAAAAGAACAACTTTTCTCTCTCTTATTTTCTTGCCGCCACCACAATTACATTTTAGTTTCTCTATATAAACTTTGCATCTTCTACGGAGAAGTTAATTTGTTGGTTAGCGCCCATTTTCTCCACGAGATTACTTTCGAAGACTAACAAATGAAGGGGAGTGAGCGGAGTGAGTCATAATTCATACTGTGATTATTTCATACCATCAACGTGGGTTCCTTATTTTAGGCTAGGAACTGAGGTAGAAAATAGTGATGCCTACTACAAGGGAAGAGGAAGAAGAAAGGAGACCAAAAGGTTGTCCCAAAGCTCAGATCAAATTAGTACCAGCAGAGTTCCTTTCTTGGTACTACCATTAATAATTGGATCCTTGTCTCTTCCGTTGTACTTTCTTGGCACCTCTGAATAATTTCCCAGCAGCTACTATAATGAATGTGTAGTCAAAACTTATACCGAGCATCACTTATGCACTCAACCTTCATCATTTTAAAATGAATTTCAGGTTGTGTTCCAAAGCTCTGAAGCTGTGATTTGGTTTTGGTATAAATTGTGAATGTTGATGATGGTATAAATCATGACGCATCACCTGGATGCTGCACAGTACATTTACCTCTCTAGATGATGAAAATGTTGATGGATTCCAGACTGTCAAGTCAGCAAAAGAGCGAAGAAAAATGCATTTTAGATAGTAACATCAGTTGGAAAGTTGGAAAGGCTACTGCAAAAATTCCCCTTTTTTGTGTAGATATAGGAAATACTTTCAGCAGATATCATCGCCCTGATCTTTTACGTTCTTTTGGCTGTTCTGCGAAGCCAGAAGAGCGTAGTGAATAGCAATAGGTTGAAAAGTGCCCTGCTTCTTCTTCATTCGCCAGGACTCAGGAGGAGGTGATTTATCTTGCGAAGAAATCGAGGATGTCATCTCCCATATCTGGATAGCTCTTGATAGATGGTCGGCTTCCTATATACAAACTAAAGTCTTTGGACTACTGAATTCTCATCGAAAAATTATTTCTTTAATCGCGAGAGCTGCTTGCACTTTTACAAATCTTTGTGTTCTTGTTGTTGTTCTTTATCGATTTTGTCAAATTGGCATAACTTTATGCCTTTAGCATAATTTTATTCGTTTGGCATAATTCTATTCCTTTTTAGCCAAAGTATTTTCAGTCTTTCAAGTTTTTAGTTCTTTTTAATTCTTTTGAAACGTTTCAAACTTTTCCCTTGTTTGTTTCTACCCAAAGTTTGAAGCACTTTTCTCGAAGTAGCCACCAGAAAGAAAGCACTTTCACACCTCATTTGGGCTCAAAATAGCCTATCAAGTCTTAAAGTTTGGAGGGATCAGGAGGTCAATCTTGGAAGCATCAAGAGCAAATCCTCTCTCCTTTTTTCTTCTTCCTAGACCTTCCCATCCAAAAAAAGTTTTGATAATGGAACATTGGGTGTGAAGGATCAATTGTAGAGGCGGGGGGAAATAGGGCTTTTATACTACAACTCCACACTGATCGGTGGGGGAAGTGCAAGTTTGTCTGTGTGCAGTTTCTTTAAATGCATTGGCCAATGTCAAAAGGAGGGGGGAAGGTCTTTAGATTGCATTTATCGTCCTACTTCGAGGCTTATTTTCACAGCTTTTTGAGGATGTTAGGCTTTATTGATACCTTTGGATGGTTGGGGTCATTGCTCACAAATTCCAGGTGATTCCTAAAATAGATGCTTGGCTGCTGAGCCGGTTGACCGCTAAAAATAGCCAGGTGACCGCTGCACCCTTCACCTTCAGTCCCCCAAAACAAGTCAAGCTCACAACACCATCATAAATAAGATGAAAATAATTCTGGCAGCTACTTTGGTTGCTATCTTGGCAGTTTCTGCTCAAGCTGGTAATTCTGCAATGGAAGATCGTGGCTTTGATACTGTCAGCATTGTCACCACGGTGCTTGGTGTCACTTTTGTTTTGTTTTTCGTCCTACCCGTGGTTGTTCCCCTACTTTTGGTAAGTTTTAAATGATTTTTGGTTCGTTTTTTAATTTTTATTTGTCATAGGTAATCCTATTTATTGGAATAATTATTTCGGTAATTAGTAGTGGAGGCGATGAGGATCCTAAAGCAATTGATTTGACCTGGACAGCTATCCAAAACTTGGTTGAACAATTTAAAACTCAATAAAGTAAAGTAGTGTTGAATTCTTTGACGAAAAAGATTTATTTCGATAAGTTTTCTTTAAAAACTCTAAAGTATGACTAGCATGGCCATGTGTCCAAAGCATTGCTTACACCACCTGGTCAGATTCAGATTCTTTTAAAGCTTCTTGTTGGGCCATTTTATTTTTCTTAACTAGGTGCCTGAGTCTGATCCAGTGTGACCTCGGGGGCCTCTGAAGCTGTGGACTATTTCAGTTCGAAGATGGTGGCAATTCCTTGCCCTTCTCTTCAATCAGCCAAAAGGTTTGCATTAATCCTTTGCCCTTGACTTCAACTCCTCCTCGTTCCTCAGTCTTGAATCCACCTTGCATGTCCAAAATCATGTTGGTTGAATTGCTGATTTGAATCTTGCCAGCTGCGGGAGAAACATTTTTTTTTTGTATTTCAAACATGAAAATTGAGCTATAAGAGTCTCCATTGTCACAAGTCTCTGGATGTCCAAAAGAGTTGCATTAGGGTTCAACTAAAGTCATTTTTGAGGAACTCTATGGTGAGGCTATTCCGGAAGTTTAAAGTATCTGGTCAGGTTGTCCTTTGTCAGTCTTGTTGGGTGAATTTTGATAGTACCTTCAGATGTCGTTTGCATGAATGATGCAATATTGATAGTGTCTCCAAAGATGCAATAGCGAGGCATATGGGGGTTGATGTTCTCGGCCGCCGCTAGAAAGGTACAAAACTTGACGGTTCCATTTTTCATTGTCCGGTCTGTCTTGTCTTCTCGTAGTATTTCAGTCTGTCTATTGTGTAAGCTTCCTTAGAGTCCTTAGTTTTACCTGGAGATGTGGCCTGTATTCGAGTCGCAATTTTGATAGTGTTGCCAAATATGCAATACCGTGGAATTCTTAGGTCGCTGATAGTTGAAATTGAAGACTATCAAGATTGCGTCTAGAAGAGTGTCAATCTGGCATCAAAAAGCATAGAAGCGAAAAATAGAGAGCGAGAGAGAGAGTCTTTTTAAGGTCTTTTTAGAGTCTTTTTAGGGTCTTGTAAGTGCGTCCATGTTGGAAATTGCCAGCATCTGCTGTGTACTACAGTTTGGGTCATGGTAGATGCCGCTCTATAGTAGCTAGCGTAGAGTCCCATTTGGTGTGTTGGTTTTTATAGTGTACCTTCGGATGTCGACTGCATTCTAGACGCAGTATTGATAGTGTCCCCAAAAAGGCAATAACGAGGCATTTTGGAGCCTACAACTCCAGCCACGATAGGTCCAGTATGGACACCACATTTCATTTGGATGGTTCTGGGGCGAATGTCGGGTCGGATAACCATCCCTGAGGCGGCTTGCAAGTCTAAAGCCATGCGACAAATCTCAGCAGCATGCCTGTAATCGGTTACATTTATACATTGTATAAACCTTTGTCTAAACAATGTATACATATTTTATACATTATGTACACATTGTATAATCGCGCTTTATTAGGTTTTGTTATGGCATTAGATTCTCACTTGTCTCCATTCCTGTTGGGAAGTCCGGAAACGACCAAATATGAATCTGAAATGGTTTCTACTTTGTAAACATCGTGTTGGTCCATGCGCTGATCCATAGTGTTATAGAGGTCATTGAGAAAATTGACAATTTCCATAGCTTTGCAACTTCGAGTCACGCAGGAAAAGTCCACAACTGTGCTGAAAAACAGTGTAGCTGACTCAAAATTCTCCGCTGTATCCACGCCATTGTTCAATTTGTCAACGACTCCTTTAGGCAACATTTTGAGAATCAAAGCATCTTGTTTCCTTTTTTGCCGTTTCATATCTTCAGATTTCTTTTCCACGCTGACGGCAAATATTTGGATGGATGAAATGGCGTTTTTGGCCAAAAACACCAGGATAGGGGATAACAGCATGATGAAGACCAAAAGTAGGATTCCCCAGACTTGAGACATATTTGAGTCATTCAAATCTTGTGCAGCCAAAACTTTGACTTTTTCCGTCAACAAGTCCAAAACAATTCCTAAAGTTCGAATAAATGTCATGGAGCCTTCAAAGTACTTGGTAGCTCGTTCCTCATCAGACTCAGTGATGATGTTGCTCAAGATCTGAGCAGTACTGGCATTGATGTTGATAAATTCTTCGCTATTGAACAATTTATGCAAGACTTCTCCAATGTCGGCGGGAATCAATTCTCGAGTTTGCTTGTAGTACTCGTACATGAGTGCATTGGTACGAACGAAAGCGATGATATCCTCATCAATGAGTTTGCCTTTACTGAAAAATCGTAACCCATAGGACATCCCAATGCCTGAACTTTCTATCAATTGTAACATGTTGAAATAAGACATCAAAATTTTCCAATTACTCCCCGACTGGGCTTCGGCTAAAGCTATCTCTAAAGCTGTCAACATTCTCGAGGTCCCCAGGGTGTAAAATTCCAGTACTTCACGATCCCCAATAATGCTTTCACCGCTACTTCGAAGGCTCGAAGCGTTCTTAGAAACCAAGGTAGCTACCAAAAGAACGCGCTCCCGGAAATCATCGATGCGAATTTGAAATCGCAACTTGTTCTCAAAGATCTTTTCGTCGCCAAATTGGCGCCAGGTGACTTCATTTAGCATTCGATCCGTTTCGGTGTATTCTTCGCTCAAGTCTGTAATTGAACCTCTACGAGCGTCCACGAATACAGCCAGCGTGACGGCCGCGCGTTCCAGTTGTAGCGTCATTATAAAGCGACTTAACTTCAGCAAATCATTGACTCTGGCTTCCTAAATTGCATCAAATTATCACAATGATACTAAATGGGGAGTATACTGTACCTTCAATAAGATCTCATTCTTCCATTGAATCATGTCGCTAAAGTTGACGGAGTTTTGAATGCAAAGCAAGAGAATGGGTGAGAAACTCAGAATGACAGTTTGAACCAAGAATATCCATTTGCCTTTGGTTGAAGTGGGGCTGAATTTGCAAATCCCATTGGAGATTTCGTGGACCATAGACTGACCTGGCCCTGGGACTCTGGTGGTACCTATGAAGAAAGTCAATTTCAACTCAATTCTTTTTTTTTTTTTTTTTCAATCTTTAAATAACGAGAAGGAAGGAATACAACGTTAATTGTATTTGAAAATCAATTCTGCTGGATCGATGAAAAATACGTGAAAATAGTTATCCAGATGAGGTAATTAAATTACCTTCTCTGGAAAACTTTCTTTGAAAATTTGATTTTCTCGGACTTATGGCGCTATTTCTGAGTTTGTTTACAGCAAGACTGTTACTTCGGCTGCAACGTCGGCTGCTGCCATAGTCGTTCGTACCTTCGTCAGCAGTCCCGACTTTCGTCGAGAGGCCCATCCTGCCAGTTAGGAGAGACTTAATGGACTGATTCAAATGTAAGGCTTGGGATACATGTCAAATGAGATTACATCTATAAGCCTTAGTCTCATGAAACTTTCGTCTTAAAAAGTTTCGTGACTTTCAACACGAAGTGTTTGAAAATTGAATTTTCTCTGATTTGTTGGGGGTCTGAAAAATGAGACATTTTTGATACATTTCCAACATTGTGTCTTTATAAGAAGATCAAAGAATTATACAGAAGACATGTAATTTATGATCTTATTAAATTTCTCCGCATAATTAGTACAATGTTCAAAGTTTAAAGATAGGGAGCAAAGAAACGATACATTCCAATTTCCATTTTCCATTTTCAGAGTTTGAAGTATACAAGGAATTCCATTAGTTAGAGATGGCATTTCATGCACCATTGATGTTGTCACGCTACTGAAATATTTCACAGTGATCAAATTAACTTTTAGTGAGGAGGAGGAGGCTAGGAAATGGCCTTGATTTGGGTCTTATTGGAGCAAGAGAAGCTTAGGTCTGACGCCTGAGTAGTTGTTGGAAGCAAGAGAGAGCAGTTTTAGAATGCATTTCTGCATTTGTTCCCATTGGAACTGAGCTGAGGAGAGAAACTTCTCTCCTCTCCAAAAAGCATTTGCATAGTAATGCATTATTAACGACGACGTTACTGTTGTTCTTCTCAAAATGGATACTTTATTCAATAAATGTACAAAATCCGCTGTTTGATCTTCTTTTAAGTGAAAATCGTTTGATCTTTGATCATGAACATCCCCTCCTGGTTGCGTGAGGCCCTGTAAGCAGGGATCAAAAGTCCGTTTAAGGCAATCAAAACTTGAGAAGACTTTTCATCATGCGACACATTATCGTCCTGCAAAGCTCCCAGAGCTCCTAAAGCCATTCCTAAGTTGAAATCTGCATCAGAATCCTTGAACTTTTCTGGCAAAAACGATCCAGTTAAAATCACTTTCAAATTGCAGATTTTTGCTTTGCTTGAACCTTCCATTAAATTCGTTTCCAAAAATCGAGCCGTTTCAATGAGGGTGTCGGTGCCATGCGTTACGATGATTTTACTGCATGTGGATTCCTTAATGGTTTTCAACAGTAGATGTCTGAAAAAAAAAAAAAAAATTTCGCGCCAGTTTTTTAAAAACTCGCCAAATTGACCATTTATGGCATTTTTGATGAAATTCTGTCCAAAATGTAAACGCGTAGCTCGCTACACTCGCAATGTTGTGAAGTGAGACTTTTCTGCGATTTTCAAACACTGTGTGATAAGGTCAATCTCACCTGTCCTTTGAATCGATTTCTTGACTGTCCTTTTGGCACACTGTTCTACTTTTAAACTTGAATGCCAACGAAGGTCGAACTTTGTCTAAGATTTTTTGGAAAGCTGGTTCTCCAATTTCAAAGGAGTATCCATTCTTAGTCTTGGGATAAGTTTTGTCAATAGTTCCACCCATTTGGATGAAAAGAATCTCCGCATGCTTCTTCTTCTCTTCTAATATCAGAGTAGCCATGCCTATATGTGCTGCGCCTAAAGCTCTACTCTAAACTAATCTTGGAATTTCCTTGGGTTCGCCTAAGGTCTTACAAACCAGACATCAGACTATTACATCTTTCGATCGTGTCTGACTTTTTGTTCAATATTGACACAAAAGCTACCTAGACATTATCATATCAATGTCAAAGACTTTCTAAAGGAGAAACAATTCAGCTTCTGTTCTATTGTTACCCACAGTCCCACAATTATCATGTATTTTGCCATTGTCTGTCTGGTCGAGAATGTACCGATTTATCAAGAATGCAAACCAGTTTGGATCTATGATTTACATATTATGTACATACTTCTTTGCTGCTGGTCATGTCTCTTCTTTTGAGCTTTTGAAGCATGAAACTATGACAAACAAAATACCGTAGATTACCAATTAAACGCCCAACGTTAATGATAAAAGAACCGAGTTCTGAGGGGGCGTTAATTAGGAATTGTGTGTTTTATCAAATAGGATTTAGTAAATAAACAAGCGTTAAAAAAATGTAAGCTCTAAGATGGCGTTCATTAGGAAAGGGGCGTTTAATAGGCAATCTAAGGTAGCATAATTGTCTCCTAAAGTGATCTGTAGAGATGTCAATCGTAAGTCATAATCAATCATATTTGACTTTTCTTGAAATGGATTGAGAGACTAAACAAAAGTTTTGAAAATGAAATTGGCTGCCTTCCAATGTTTAGCATTTAGAAACGGACATCCTGACACTCCAATGCATCATTTACTCTTTGGGGAGTCCAATAGCCATCGATATAGCATAGCAGCATCAGTGTTGCTACTACTCATCTTCACCACCAGAGCTGCTTTAACCTCAAATTGCACACGCAGTAGTTCCACCTCCTCTCGCATTGGCCATATGTGGCAATTCTACAGTATCCGAAATCTATAACTAGCAAAAAAACCAAATCACCAGCTCAGCTCCTCTTCTAAGAAATATCCTCTCTGTACCTACAAAACTTGAGTCTTGACATGTCTTTGATGTTCAGGGAAAGCAAATTGAATTTGTCCTAAATGTCATATGATGTGACATTTGTGACATCAGCAAGATCCACAATTTCTTATCTCTTTCTATTTGCCCTGATCCTGAACAAAAGATGACGTTTATTACATAAGTTACACTTTGATGGCATCGTCAGACACTTGTTGGTCTTGATGAGGCGCAACATTTCCATCAGCACCCAACTTTCCGGTAGCCAGTTCCAAAAAGTAAGATTTGGTGTCTAAATCAATGACAACATTGTCATGATCCGGAATAACCAATTCAGTGACTGGAGCTTTGGTGAAAGAACAGCTGATTTTTCCATCTGCTACGGTGACAGAAGCGTCCATTAAGCCATTTTGCGCATCCTATCAAAGAATCGAGGTTGCGTGATCAAAATATCAATTGTTCCTGAGACTAGTATACTTACTTCTAACGGCACACTCCAAAACGGAATAGTGTTCCAATAATTGGCCACCGTGCTTCCATAACAAGCAATGACCGCATCTTCACCCATTGATCGACCCCCATCGGCAGAAAATCCCAAACCGACCCAATGCGATCCATCATCGACTCCATTGTACTCGGCCTCAATCTGGAATTTGATCATGCCTGATGCCTCCCGATTAAATGACGTGACGACGGTGCAATCTCGTTGAGCAATGCAAGTTTTAACGTCGGATTCAAACAATGGAATAGCAAAGCAGTTGTCTCCATTAGCTCCACAGTTGTCGTAAATGTCTGCAGACGTTAAGGCCAACAAGGCCATAAAGGCCATCAGTGACAACTTCATTCTTTCCACTTTCAATGTTGATTTACAACTCAAGTTGAAAATGGGAGAAAGAACGTCAGAATGAGGACACTTATCTCGAAATTGACGTCGACACACACACGTGGAAAATAGAAAATAAAAGGTCAAAATGTTCCCATTTCTACGATTTATTGCTTTGGGTCGTTAAGTACACCTGCCGTTATAAGTTACATAAAGATTGATTTTAGGTCAAGAAAAACTTTATTTGGATTGAGAAGCAGTCATATTCCCACCAATTCTGCAGGCACATCCAAGGAGGTCCCAAATGAGTTCGATGACTTCGAAAAACATGATGACAGCCATACCTAAAAACAAACCCAATCCTCCACCAACGTTAGAATACAAATCCGAAGCCTGTAAACAAATGTATCAGTCAGTCAGTTATAGAATTCAAAAGTAAAACCTTACAGAAATTTTTGGAGACTGTTCAATGGCTTTCACATTCAGTGTCTGATAGAAGACATCTAACCTCGCGTAATCATTTTGAATTGCAGCTTTGATAGTCTCAGCCTGAGGTCCTACAAGGTTGCTTGTATCATATCCCAAATCTTCAGCTAAGTACTCCTGCAATAAATATTTCATCATAGTTAATCAATTTTTGTTCCCAAGCTTTTTTATTAGCTTTTGTACAGGTACAATGTACGTACCCAATATTGATCGGAAGGCCAACTTGAGGTGGACATCATTGCCGTGAATTCTAGTTCGCTAAAAGAAAGGTCATGAATTAGTAATCATCTAATTTGCAATATCAAGAGTATTACGCAGTACAGTTTAGTATTTGGGTACATACTTGATACAAAAACTTACTTGCAAGCTACATTACAAGAGCAATTTCTTGATAAATTGCTATGTAATTCCATCACTTCATTGAAACAAGTGTAATTTGCGCTACCATGAGTAATAAGACATGGTTTGGTTCCCTGAGTATCATTGATAGTCGGTTGTACCAGATTAGGATGGAAACAATTACATTGGTTCACAATATCGGTTTGTAAGCAGTATCGCTTACATCCTGCTAAGGTGTACTTAACAGATTCATTGATTTCATAGTTAGTTTCATTCCAAAATGAAGTGCAATTGGGTCGGTAAGGTTTCGCTTGTCTTGTAATCTCAGTTAACTGCACTGGAAAACTTGAAGCTGTATTGGGTCTAACATCAAGTCCGTATTCATCAGCCAATGGAGGACTTTGTGGATCATGAACAATGACTCGTGCGCCTGCTTTTTTACTCAACTTGTTCAACATGTAATTTTCTTGGTCTAAGTAAACCTCAATTTTCAATCCATAAAGGTTTCCAGTCAATGTTGCTTTTCGACCTCGATTGGCATCCTTAGTGTTTTTCTCGGCATTGAAAGTGAGGCAATTTCCGTATCCGGCAGTCGGATACACGTGCCAATACTTTTCTTCTAGGCAAGATACACCTTTGTATGTACAAGCTGAAATGAAACTACTGACGTTCTTTTGAAGTAGTGACGAATATTCAGTTCCATAGGTGTGACCAATGTTTGCTCTAATATCTTTGCTCAAGGACATAAATTCAAGCAAAAATTCAGCCTCTAATTCAAAATCTTCATCCGTTTCTTCATCATTATCTTCGTCTTTTTTGCCTGAAGAACGTTTTTTTCTTGAGGTTGAGGTTGACCCAGTCGATCCGGATGAAGATCCTGACAATCCGGAAGATCCGGAAGATTCAGATGAGCCTGAAGATGGTCCGGACGGTACAACTACCTCTTCCGGACAAATTCCTGGGACAGGAAAGTAATCCTTTTTATTTGGCGGTGCTGGCATTGGTTCAAATTCACATGCATCTTCAAACAACTTTTCATCCGTTTTGCATTCCAGTTTTTCAATAGCTTCTGTTGCATTGACCTCTCCAGTTACGCTTGTTTTTGCCTTGGCCTCTTCATCGTCCAATATCAACCAAAGTAGACATTCCAATTCACCCATTTGCGGATCAAGTGGACATGAAATTATTCGACGAGCTGTCATGCATCCAAAGACTTGATCATTGATGGTTTCGGCATTAGAAAAGGGAAATTTTCCTTGACACACATCGCACACTTGATTTCTACATCCACTGGTGATGAACAACTTTTCCAGTGTATCCACAGTTTCTTGCAATACTCCATCTTCGGATCCTTGTGTTTTCAACTTGAAATTCTGCTTGGCATATTCTTCGAACAAATTCAAGCAATGCACCTTATTTTGGTTGCAAACACTGACTGCAGGAAATGGGACAGTAGAATCACTCCTCAAATCAATGCTTGTGGAGACCTCATATTCTAAGTAATCAAGGGCAGTTTGACCCAATGCCACAAATGTAATGACTAAACCAACCAAGAATAAAAATCCCCAATAGATTCTCTTACTGGTAGATTCACTTTGGTAGGCATTGGCCAGCCCAGCAATGGATGTTTTGCCACCAAATTCATTCAATACATTTCCCATTCTTTTGGAAAGTGGATCAAGGTGTCTCTTCGCGGAGGTCATTTTTACAACTGAAGTTATGAACCTTGGTTATGAATGATTAAAAAGCAATAGGCTGTTAATTGAGCTTCGTATTATGTTCAAGTTGATCGTGGGAATTTCATGAAAAATTGATTGCGCAGACATGAAATTCACTATAAATTGCTTTGTAAGTTCTGAAATTGTGAATAATGGGCGTCAATTCAATGCAAATGCAAGTTTTCTTCTATGCGGTATTCCTTAGAATTTTTTATGTCCCCTTTTCTTGAAACTACGTATTGGACTGGTTTGAAAAGAAACCATAAATAGTGGTTTTCACCGTTTACTGCGTCGCTATGAATACAAATGCGACGAAAATGGAATCAAGTACCAATTGGTATTTTTACGGAGACACTCAAAAGCAGTTGTGACGTATTTATGCTAAAAGGCGTTTATTTTGAGATAATGCTATGACAAACATTGACCGCAAAAGTAAATACATTCATGAAGGTTGTAAAGGACATGAATTAGGCGTTCGGTAGGCAAGCATTTTGTAACATTGATCGTCATGCATTTTAAATGTATTTCTTATTGATAATATGTACTTAGACAATTTGTTTCACATTCATTCATTCGATTCATTCATGAGTTGCTTTTTTATGTTGATACAGAATTTTCTGGTTCGAAAATTCTTTTGGGCAGAAACTACATTTGAACTTTGAATTTTCATGGACTGATTCGATATGATCACTAAGTGAAACTTTTTGTGTGTAAGTTTTGTCACACTTGTCACACTTGTATCTGAAGCTACTATGCTGAACTCTCTTGTGTTGAAAAAGTGTAGAAGCACTAGAATAAATCTTGTCACATAAGTTACACTTGAGCTTGTGCTTGTGCTTCACTTGAACATGTTCGTTGAGGGCACTGCTGCTATTGTAACTTTTGTCACATGAGTCACATTGGAACAATTTGTGATTGTGCTTCACTTGGATGTGTTCGTGGAGAGAAATACTGCTATTGTAACTTTTGTCACACGAGTCACACTTGAACAACTTCTTATTGTGTTTCACTTGGATGTGTTCCTTGAGAGCATTGTTGCCATTGTAACTTTTGACACACATGTTACACTGATACCTAAAGCCACCATGCTGTATTCTTTTGTGTTGGCCTAGAAAACTGCTGCTATTGTAACTTTTGTCACACTTGTCACACTGATACTTAAAGTTGTTATGTTTGACTTCAATATGCTCCTTTAGTGCAAATTTCTTTGTGTAGCTTTTGTCACACTTATTACACTTATATCTTTCAAAGTTCTTGTGATTGAATTTCTTATGATACCACAAGCTGTTGGCCTTTTTAAAAGTTTTTTCACAACTATCACAATTGTACTTGTGACTAACATTTTTCTTAGTCTGTACATTTTTGTGCTTGACCCTGATATGCATTGTCAGAAAGGCTTTCTTCCGGAATCTCTTTCCACAGTAACCACATGTCAACGATGCTGTAATAGGTTTGACCGATGAAACTTTAGCTTCTTTCTGTTCCACTGAAACATTATGAAGTAACTTCATATGACGCTCAAAAATCATTTGTGAAGTAAAGTCAGTATGACATTTGTCACAACTAAACTTGGATGGTTCATTGGTATCTTTAGCGACATCATTCAGCGTAGTATCTTCGGTTCCTTGTTCGTTTCCAATCACAAGATCATCTGTCAAATCAATGTAATTTTCCTCTTGAAGATCTTCAACATTTGATGAAGTCTTTTTCGATTGAAGATCATTGTTCGATGAAGTCTGTTCCAGTTGATCATCAATGCTTGAAGTCTTTTCCGAATGAATTTCATTTCTTGTTGAAGTCTTTTCTGTTTGAAGTTCATTACAGAAAAGTTTCATTTTGTAACATTGGGATCGAAGTGTATTTAGTTGAGCATCAACAGTAGAAGCAGTAGAAGTCTTTTTCGATTGAACTTCATAGCTTGATGAAATATTTTTCACTTGAACAGCGGTGCTTGATGAAGCCTTTTCCGCTTGAACACTACATTTTGCCACATGCTTGAACAATCCTTGACGATGCTTTAGTTTCTTTCCACAATGAATGCATTCATATCTCAATCCTTCGTGCTCGACTTCCATGTGTCTCTTACAGTTGGCTTTGTTAGTGTAAGCTTTGCCGCAATAGGTACACTGGTATTGATCCTTGTTTGATTGCTCCAATTCATCAAGGTTGACATACGTTGAATCACATTCCATTGGTTCACTTTGTTCTGGATTGACGCAAAAATACATTAGTTCAGAGTTGTCTTCATCTGTACCAACAATTGGTCCTTCATTTTCAGTTGCATCATGACCTTCTTGTTCAACTTGAACATGGCTTGCATATTCATGCTTGATTTCATTTCTGGATAAGGTATGAGCAACTTCTTCGTGAACTCTCAGAGCATTGATAGAATCAAAACTTGTCCCGCATTGTTCACAATTCCAAATGACTTGATTGTCAGGAGGCTGTTTGAGGTCTTTTGGTTCATGTTTGATGCTAATTGAGTTTTCAACGTTTGATTCATCGAGGGTTTCAAGAGGTGTTTGGTCC
The DNA here is from genome assembly GCA_900157175.1 of Oithona nana. Taxonomy (NCBI): domain Eukaryota; kingdom Metazoa; phylum Arthropoda; class Copepoda; order Cyclopoida; family Oithonidae; genus Oithona; species Oithona nana. The sequence continues at coordinate 100,860 of LT727912.1, read as the reverse complement.
TTTTCATTACTTGGCTCTGATTTGATATTGACTCGTTCATGGGTTGGTTCGACAATTGGTTCTTCACAAGGAATATTATCCAAACCCAAGTGAATCTTTGCAATATGATTCTTCAAAAGATTGAAATTGAACGGTTGGTCGCAAAATGGGCAAAGCTTAATCATGATGTTGTTGTTTGTTTGACATTCACTAAAGAAATGAAATTGGAGGGTGACTCGCGTTCGTTTTGTTGGTGCACCGCGTGCACGCAAATTCCAATCATTAAACATCGGTTCAATGGTTAGTTTGCAGTACGAAAGGTGCAAATTGCAATCTATAAGATTTCTAATCTATTTAGGTAAGTGATGATTTTTTAAAGGTTAGTTTGCAGTACGTAGGATGCAAATTGCAATCTGTAAAATTTCTAATCTAGATAAGTGATGATTTTTTAAAGGTTAGTTTGCAGTACGTAAGATGCAAATTGCAATCTGTATTTCTTATTTAGGTAAGTGGTGATTTTTTAAACAGCATAGAAGGTAATGACTAGACTCAACAAAAATATGTATTTTTCCACCCAAAAAATGACATTTTTATGTAGTCAAAATAGGCGAAATATGGACTCAAAAAAGCCAAATATGTAATTTAAGAAAACCTAAAAAACCAGATTTAGCATAGAAAATGGTCTTAATTTCGTCCAAAATTACAAAAATCTTAGTTTCCAAATTCCAATGTAGAAACAATTAAAGACGATCATTTTTGACAGATTTTCTTCTGTCAAAATATTCTTGTAGGCTGAAAATCTGTCACCTAGGCAGGTGTCCGGATTTACCAAGGTATCCGGATAATAAAGCGGCGAGCGATACTTTCTCTCCCGCATACCCCACTCACGCCCCACCACCCACACGCCCCTTCAC
>LT727912.1:39840-99501 GCA_900157175.1 Oithona nana | reverse complement strand
TGCGAGAGGCTCTCAATACTTTCATCTTGTTGTTGAGCCACAGGCGTGGAAAAGAGTCTGGCCATTTTCAATCTTTGTAAATTGATCATCATCAAAAATTGGAAACCTCATCGATGAATTATAAATTCCATACTTTCATCATTCTTTCAGTAAGAATGTTGCATTGGATTCTATATAAATTCGAACACTTTTAAAAATTCTTGCAAAAATTGAAATAAAATCTGACCTGATTCGACCTTCAAACTCCGGATAATCTTCATAAAATTAGAAAGTTTTCAAATATATCTAGACTTAGTTTATTCCTTAAAAAAAAAGCTTAGAAAATGGATCAATTTGGGTACTTTATTGTCTAAATAAAAGTATGCTTGAGCTTTATATGCCTCTTCAATTCGCTTCGTCCAAAAAACATTTCGCAAAAGTCACATTTTTCTTTTCGTTTCTCATGAACCTCCAACATGTGCCTTTTTAAATTGGCTTTTTTTAAAGAACTGTATGAGCACTTTGAACAATTCTTCAGATTTGCAGCGATGCCTTCTTCGTGTGTCACTTTGACATGAGTTCTGAGATGTGCCTTTGACGTATATGATTTCTCGCACATGCCACAAGCAAACCTGATATTCTTATGAACCGAAAGTGTATGGATTGTCAATTTGGCTTTTTTTACCTCAAAAAGTTACGAAAATTCAACATCAGAACTTTCGGAACTTTTGGACTCATAGTAATAAAGCCATAGTAAAGACCCTGTTTTTTTCGTTTTTTTCCTCAAAAAGTTACGTAAATTCATCATCGGAACAATTTTTTATTTCCTGAATCTGTGAATTCCTCATTTGCTGCACTCGAATCTCCACAGTTTGCATTGCCTAGCTATCAAACTTTGGACACCTATACGATTTTACTAAATAATTTTGATACGGATTCATCATTTTAGACCCAATTGTGACCAAAATTGCCTAAAAGGTCCAATTTTTTTTTTGTACACACTTGGGGATGTTTCAAACTTGATCCACAATGTGTCAAAAGTAAATTTTTTGTCCAAAAATTGAATTTTGACTTTTGATTTGATTTATTGCTCCAAAGTGCAAACATAATCTGGAATTTTAAAATTCTAAAATGTCCCAATTTTTGCCAAAAATCACGAAAAAAATGCCCAAATAAAATCAGGAAATGAAAAAATACCAATTTTCGCGCGCAAAAATTCAAATATTTTGAATTCTTGTACCGCTGAATGTGTGTGTTTTTCACGTAGGGGCAATGGTAGTGGTCAAAAATTGTCATTTTCTGAGTCAAAGTGGAGTCAAAAGTCAATTTTTCTAGCTAAAACAAAATATTGCGATTATTGGCTAAGTACTTAGAGAAGAATGTAATTTTCCAACAATTTTTTACTTATGCTACAACTCGGCAAAACTACGTAGTATGCATTTTTTACAGCAAGCAAATTTTTCAATCTGTAAAATTTCTAATCTAGGTAAGTGATGACTTTTTAAAATACTCAAGTGGTTTTGCTACATTTAGTTAGAACACATGTGGTGAACATGTGGGTGTATCGTTCAAATCTAGCCGTTGACGTCTTTGGGGAATTGAGAAAGTATAAAAGCTTTCCGCATCCTCCAAAAATCTTCACTCTTTGTCTAGACAAAGATGGTTGTAGGTAAAGTCATAATTTGGCTTTTTGCTTCTTCACTCTTGGCATCTTTTTCCATGGGATCCACCAATGATCAATGGGCAAACCAACTGATTGACAACCTATCAAGTGCTCTCTTGCCCATTCCGATCCAAACCTGTCCATCTAGTGACATCCAAATGTCACAAACTGAATGGAACATGTAAGCTAGTTGCTGAAATATTTTCATGATCATGCTTCAATCATTTAAAAATATTTCAGACTGTATGGAATTTTGACCAATGGCCGTCTTTCCCGAGGAAAACGAACCATTGACAAAAGAAACGGAAAAGAAATTGCCCAAATTTTGCCCAATGGAGATATTTGCTTTGCAGGACGCAAGTTACCAATTCGCGCTCCATCCAATGAAGACAATGCTGAAACCTTGCGAGAGGCTCTCAATACTTTCATCTTGTTGTTGAGCCACAGGCGTGGAAAAGAGTCTGGCCATTTTCAACCTTTGTTGTAATTGATCAACTTCAAAAATCTGGAAACCTCATCGTATCGATGAATGAAAAAATTCTATACTTTCATCATTCTTTAATTAAGAATGTTGCATTGGACTAATTCGGACATTTTTAAAAATTCTAGCAAAACTTGAAATATAATCTGACCTGATTCGACCCTCAAACTATTTTTAAAAGTTTCTGAACTAAAAAATATGCGAAACAAGTTAATCCGGATAATCGTCATAAAATTAGAAAGTTTTAGAATGTATCTAGATTTAGTTTATTTCAAGCAGACGTGGAACATTAGTTTTTTGTCTAGAAGAATGTTTGAGCTTTATATGCCTGTTCAATTGGCTTCGTCCAAAATACACTTCGCAAAAGTCACATTTTTCTTTTCGTTTTGCATGGACCTCCAACATGTGTCTCTTCAAATTGGCTTTTTTAACAGAACTATATGAGCACCTTGAACAATGCAGAGTTGCAGCCATGCCTTCTTCGTGTGTCACTTTGACGTGAGTTCTGAGATGTGCCTTTGACGCAAATGATTTATCGCACATGCTACAAGCAAACCTGATCTTCTTATGAACCGAAAGTGTATGGATTGTCAATTTGGCTTTTTCAGCGAATGCTTTTCCACAGTCGCTGCATAGAAAGTTCTTGATATTCAAGTGGTCTCTATCTACGTGTCTTTTCAAATTAGTTTTCTTATTGAAACTTTTGTGACAACTATCGCAAGTGTATTTTTCTTCCCTGGATCTCCTTTCCTGTTCAGCTTTGGAAGGTCGGCCACGCTTTCGAGGGGCTGGTGTTGAATTAACACTATTCCGTTCCGATTCTTCTTTCGAATTCCCAACTTCAACATTTTGCAATTGAAAGTCAATCTTATCAACGTCATCTTGACTTGTGCTCCTTCCATGCTTGCTGGCTTCCATATGAGACATCAAGTCCCTTCTCTCATCAAAGCTTCTGCCACACCTTCTACAGGGGAATTTCTTATTTTCGTGAATTATTCTTTGATGCCTATAAACACTATTCATATGTTGGAATTTTTTGTCACATTGAGGGCAATTGAACAATACATTTCCTGGCGATTCTTGATTCGACCTTTCACCTTCTTCGACAGTTTTATCATGTTTTGCTTCAATGTGATTTTGAAGTCCAGCTTCTGTCGGAAAAGCTTGATAGCTTTGTTGACATTCAAATACCAATCCTTCATGGACTATTCGTCGATGTCTCTCACGATTGCTTGACAATTGATACTTCTTGTCACACTGTCCACATTCAAACAGTTCATCTTTGCTTCTAATTTCCGAATCTGTCAAAGATGGCTTCGAATCGTCGAAGAGCTCCGTCACTTCTTTTTTGACATCTACAAATTCTATTTCGACTTGAGCCACTTGAGCGACTTTATTCGGTTCATCAAAATCTTCAACATTCAATCCTAAGTGAACGATGCCCATGTGCTTTCGAATAGCTGTTTCGGGAAAGCTTCTCTCGCAAAATGGACACAATTTTTCTGAGGTCTTCATTATTCAAACTCACATTAAGAAATGAGGACCCATCCAGCTGTAAGCTGATAGAAAATGACGAACGAACGCAATGAAAGAGATGGGGTTCCCGACGCACGCCCTTGGTATACTCCTCAGATTTTTAATCAATATCTGCCAAAACGCCAAGGGACTTAATTAACATTTTTAATTCACACAAGAGTCAAAACTAATGAGTGCAAATGGCGCAGAATCAACTGTGATTTGACGATTTTTTTCACGTTTTCTTTAGAAAATGAACAATTCAACTTACTTAGGTGTTTTTACTATTTGACTGAATCAACTGAATAAAATATTTACTGAACTGAGACAAAACTCAAAAGCGGAATAATTGCGCAGGATCTCTCGCAACCTTTCAACAAGTTCCACTAAAATAAACTTCCCCTCAACCTCAAGAATCGAGGTACTTATGTACTGGATTTTAGAACAAGACTGAAAATGCCTTAAAAGTCTAAGACAGCGATTCAAAATGAATTTGAATTCGAAATACAAGTCAAAACTTTGAAAACTCAATCTTACAAAAGTAAGACTATGTATGCTGACTATTCTTTTAGAGAAGATTTGTAATATTTAATTTATGTACTCTCAAAAAATGTTATTCAATAAAAGTTAATTAGTAAATAGATATATATGCGTAATGCATTTTCTAATTTGGTACTTACATGGTATTTAGCGTATTTTGTAAGTACTAATTACAAAAATAGGCAAATGTTGCTCATAAAATTAGAACATTGGTAAACTACAAAGCAGTCTACATGAATGCAAAATATTTATTTGTAACAAAAATGCAAATAATTACAACGGCAATATTTGTCCTGTTGGCCGAGAGAAAAGGTCACGCTTGAGGTCACGTAGTGTTTCAAAAGTAACTGTAAAAAAAAATTATTAGGCATCCGGATGACCAAAGATTTGAAAAAATAGAGATATACTCACACTTTCTCAACTCTTCTTTTCTAAGAAAGGTATTGATAACCAAAGTCCAAACAGCAACCATTCCTAGAATGTATTGATGTAGCAAAAAGCAAAATTGACCCATTCCGGATGTCTGAAGTTCCATCGCAGTCAACTCCTTGGTGTATTTGTTCCATAACATTGAATCACCCACAATGACAAACATGCAACTCTAAATTGAAAATCTCAGAAAAAAATCTTGAAAACTTTTTAAAAAACTTACATAAAGATTTTTCAGATCAATGGTTGACCAAGCATATTTTGAAACATGTGGGAAGAGTTTAGCCCAGAACCCAACTGGTCTTTTAGGTATGGTTGATGAAGGTCCCAAGAGGGCCTCAAGTGTCTTCATTTGCCTTTTTTCCAATGCCAACCTAAAGCTGACTCCAGTATAAGTGACTAATGTGACCAATGAAATAAATGCAGAGATGGGAAATTTTCCTCCTAAGTCACTGTAAGGTTCCGGATCTTCTCCGGTGCAAATGTAATAATTCAGACCCATCTTGCCAGGTATACTCATCTTCAGGTAGGTGACCACCAAGCAGAATAAGAAGGATTGTAAGTGTAGAAAAAGTCCAAAAATGTCGTCATGACAAATGGCCACTGACTTATACACGATGGTAAATAGGTACTAAAAAATAAATAAATTGATAGACAGAAAAAAAAAATAAAAGTAACAAACTCACTCTAATTATGATACAAACGATGAATGCAAATTGCCCGCCAAATACTGCAAAATTCTTGGCATAGATGGTGAACCAGCATATGGATCGAGGCATAGGACCGCTGATGATCCGGATGACATCCAAAGGAAACGAAATGTACAAGTAGACGAAAGCATAAAAGTAAGCCATCACTTCCCCATAGGTCAATACAGTTCTGTATCCTTTATCCTGGATGTGCATGAATATCAGAATGAACATTGGGAAAAGTAATGCAATAGTCAAAACTGATACGTCGAAAATTAAATGTTTGGTGTAGGGTGTGTCAAAAAGCGAGTTCCAAAAGTCAACTTCTTTATTTTCAAGAATGTTTTGAAAGGTAATATTTGGATTCAGTTGGAATGTTTCCATGCTGTAGAAGCTAAGAAGACTAAACGTAACCTTTCTCTATGTACTTAACGTAATTACTAAACGTAATTTTCATTACTTAGCTAATGAACAAATATTCTAGCACGTACCTACCTACAAATTGTACAGTAGTACGTATTATTTAGGTTCTGTTGAAAATACGTCATTCTTGACTTACATTCATGCATTTAGACATGTACAAGTCTAAAAAGTGGGGGAAATCATGATGCTTGTTCTCATTACATTGATCATGTAATTTGGAGCAATTATCGGTGGATCAACTCATACAAATATGGTCATTGCGTGCATGTAGGGAGAAACCTTTGACTTCTTGAGTCTTGAGACTAACGGAAAAACGAGACAATTTGTTCCCAACTCCTGAAAGAAATAGAAGCAAAAAGAATTACAGAAAAAGTAAATGTAACTGTAAAATGCAAGAACAAGAAATTACAACGTAAATTGAAATTGGAAATTGGGCAGAACTGGCTGCTGCTGCTGTTGTGAATTCTTGGTTGGTGCATCATCTCAAAAGTCATTAAAAATCAAGGGGAATGTTGACATGTTGCAAATGATAATTGAAGTGCATTTTTCAATTTTGTTTGCATTTTAGAGAAGGAGAGAGAGAGAGACTGAATGCCTGCCTGTCATCTTTTGTACCGGTGGTATCATCAGTATCACATATCATTCTGCGCTGCCTCCTGCAAAAGGATGAAGAAAGAAAACCACAAAAATTGCATTTCTCCCCAACGATGATAATAATTTTTCACTGTATTTCAATCAGGGTCTCCACAGTGTTTGAAAATCCCCCAAAATGTCTCATTGGAATTTCATGGAAAAAAGGCCAAAAATACAATTTTTCTGTTTGTATCGCTAATGTTTCCATTATTTGAATTTTTGCGCCAAAAATGGTCAAAATTACAACTTTATTTTTCAAATGTTGCGTTTTAGCGTGAAAATTTCAAATATTTTTTTGAAATATGATAAGTGTAGCTCGCTTCGATCGCAATGTTGTAAAAAAATAAGACTTTTTGATTGATTTTCCGGTCCATTTTCTACTTTCGGTTTAATTGGATCATTTCGAAGAGTAGAAAAAGAGGAGAGATGATTGAATATTTCCAAAATGACTCAGCAGAGGTTGACTTCAAAGTGTCTTTGCTAGGCTTAATGATATTGACATTGTCGTCACTTTCTCTTAGGCCAAGGAGTAGAGGAAATGGTGATGATGATGGCAACTCCATATCCGGAGAAGCCCTCATTTCTTTAAAATGCGAGCAGCACCAATGCAAAAAATGTCCCAAAACATATTTTAATGTTCATTTTCCAATGTTTAATCTTGAAAGCTGTAAAAGGAAGCTGTTGAGACTTATTAGTGAAAACGAATGAGTTCCTGCTCGACTCAATGAGTTTTTTGTCGTCATTTTCCGATGGACAATTAGCTCAAGCTAAAAAGGCGTTTGATGGATGCGTTCTTTTCAAGTCTCGATAAGCATCTTATTGTTGAAACAAATATTGATGGATTGACTACCTCCAACTTTCCCATTTTCTATGCTAATCTCAGAGCAAAAGCTTTATTATCCAAGCGGATTTCTGAATTCCTAAACCGAATTTTGAAAGGTTCTACGAAATTAGGCTCGAGCTATTCGAAAAGTACAAAAATCCAATTTTTTCAATGAATATCAAAGTTAGACAGTATAAATTAAAAATTGCTAAAGTAAACTTGCAGTAATGAACCATTCTTATTTGTAATCGACTCGATTTGATTAAAATTGACGAAGGCGTAAATGGAAAAATTAACGCTAAAGTGAGGCAAATGTTGAATTCTAAGGCAAAGGTCACGTAGACTTTTTGAATTGTTTTTCAACCCCTGTGCATTGAAATTCAACGGTGATGATTAAAAAATGCAACAAAAACAAAAATCTTGGGAACAACTGCTCCCAGATCTCCGAGTTCAACTTGACGTCAATCATCAACAGTTTGACACGTTTTCACCCTGATTTTCATCACGTGGGAGGTGAAATCAAAAGTGGGTGTGATTACAAAAAAAGAAGTGTCCAAAGAAGGTTGACCCCCATTTATTTTCTTGCTATGCTCCACATCTTTGAAAGATGATTTTACACATTTCAACTTTAATTGCTGGGTGGGACGACTTTGGGGACTTTTTTTGTCGCATCACCTTTTTAGTAAATGATGAGACATTTTTTTTTTGACGAGACTTTTTTTATCACTTTTGAAAATCGTAAACTTTTTATGATTTTTGATTAATGAGTCTCAAATGAGAAATGAGCATGAATATTTCTAAAAATCCAGAGTGTTTTTATGTGGTGAATTCATCACTTCTTTATCTTTTTTTAAGAAGCTTTTTATGACTTCCATGATGACTTAGAAGAAGAAGATGAGAGCCTCGTCAACATAGCAAAAAGCTTTGTGTTTATTGTTCCATTTCTAATGAAATAGAGATTTGCTGATAAGAGGCTAAGTGAAAGAATGTGACAGTTTTCAGTGTAGACCTAACTAAATGAGTCAACAACAATCTTCACGTCATTAAGGAAAAAGGTCTTTTAAAAAAGGTAATCGAAATGAATCAAATGTTGCTCGCTTCGCTCGCTACATTCGATTACTTTTTGAGGATAATTGGAGAAAAAATGTAAGTTTTAGAGAATGCGTCCATAAGTCTGAAAACAGATGTGTTACTCTCCTTTAATGGCTTTCTTGATAAGATACAAGCGAAAAATGTCTTGAAAAATTGGATGCATAGCTGCATTTGGATGGTTTCAAAGCATACTTCACGTCTAATGTTTCAAAATTAGATTTCCAGGACTGTGGACTACGTTAAGTTCTCAGCTCTGGATGATGATAGGTTAGTAATTACTAATTAGCAGTGAAATAAAGGCATACTCGGTAGATGACGCTTTTGTTACTTGCGTCAATAAAATGTAAAGAAGATTCGAGGAACAAGTCAGAAAGCCTGTTTTTTTAAGGCTGAGCAAAAAAGGCTCGGTGGTGTTCTAAATGGGATATGGAAGTGCGGGTTGAATTTCTAATGGTGAATTTTTGCCATTCTGAGCCCACGCTTCTGAGTTGTCTTGGATATCTTGAGTCTGGAGAGCAAACAATGAAAAGTAGCTGTTGTTCTGCTGCCTACAAATTGGCTCAGATCTAATTAGCTGATAGCTCAACAATTGCCACTCCACAATGGACTCCAAGGCGGCTCCGATTTCTTTTCCTTAAAGCCAAAACACGTGGCCATTAAATAGGAGAATGAGCAAACCCAAACTCGCGCTTCTTTGGATTGCAGAACGGCGGTCAAATGGCCGCATCAACTTAATTGCGGCGCGACGCTCAAGAGACGACCAAGACGGAAAATTACGAAGAAGTGAGCCAAGATTTTCTACTCCAAATGTTATGATTTATTTTTCAAAAATTGGATAATAGCGTTGGAAACAAAACACGGTTCGTTTTTCCAGGGGTTAGGATATGCTTTTTTCATAGCTAAAATTAGCTGAATTCAGCTTATTTTCATGGTTTTTAAGCTGAAATCGGCTTGTTTTCTTGGCTGGAAAATAAGCTGAGTTCAGTTTGCTTTTATGGCTGAAAAATCACCTGAATTCAGGCCTAAGATATTACAATTTTAAATATAGTTTGAAGGATACAAGACACATTACAAAATACTCTTTGGTACATTTACTACAATACAGGTACTTCGAATACTTGAGATCAAGTGTGGGGTGAGTTTAGTCATGCGCTGTTAAAACGTTAAAAATAAAAGATTTGGCTTTGTAAGGGGAATGTATTTGAATTTCACCAGTTAGATAAGTGGGAAATGTCAGAAATTGGAGGGAAATAACCTATTGAAGTATGATTATTATTATCAGATCTCAATCAATGTACCATTGCGAATGAACAATTCAATTTTCTATAAGGTAAATCAAAATAGGGTAAATTACTAATATGAAGTAATTTCGCAAAAGTACAGTAATTTTTTTGGTTATTTCTTTTTGTCTTCCGACAAATCTTTTTTTGACTTTTTTTGGTTAGCAAACAAGTTTGCCATTTTTTAAAAACCAGGTTTTTGAAACGGGGTTTGTGAGATTTTTTTGTACATTTTATGAATGCTAAAAAAATGCGTAAAAAATGCGTAAAAAAATGCGTTAAAAAATTTGGAAATTTGAGAGAGTGGAATCACTGATGGAAAGCAATGCCACATCCTGGAGGACAAGGACACTGGCTAATCCATTCAGCGACACTGAACCTCTTCAAGTTCACCTCGTTAATCTCTTCACGGCGCATAGCATCTTCCAAAAGATCAGCAATTGACACTTCAGTGTCTCCAGCGTGAGCATCATGGAACTCTTCTTCATCAGACGCATCTTCGCTCTCATCACTGCTACTCCCAATGTCAATGACGTTAAAGTTGATTTCAATGTTGCCAAGCTCATTGGCGTTCTCTTCTTCGCGCCAATCTTGTCCGTCAGCGTGGACAAAATTAAAGTTTTGCTCAAGAGCATCCAGAGGGTAGATGCCGGACACTTCCAAGACTTCGGCGGATGAAGTTGAAGATGATTCTAAGACTTCTACGGATGAAGTTGAAGATTCGGTAGAAGCTTCCGATGAAAGATCGATGATTTGTCTGTTCTGGCTGGAGGAGCTACTCGAAGTCGAAGAAGATTCGGTTTTCTTTCTCAAAATTGAAGAGACAGGGGAAATGGCCTCACTGTCCTCAATGATCCACGAGTAGGTTGGTTCCTCACCTTGGAACCATTGCCATTCATGATCAGCAATAACCATGGTGATGGTTTGAACTTGATTCACCTTTTCGTTGAGGTTTTTCAACGTTAGGTACTTCTTGGTGATGATTTCTTCATTGGAGCAATCGATGATGGTCAGTTCGTAATAGGCGAATTGGTGAGATAGCGAGAAGGGATCGCCGCGCATGGGTTTGCTACACCTCAACTCGCGTGGGGTAGGACAAGGTAGAGGTTCCGTGAGTTGCGCACGAACCTCATTCCAGGACAGCGTCCTTTCTTGGCCATCGTCGTAATCCGACGAATCTTCGCTAATGCTCTCGTCAGATCGGGGCCTGTTGCGGATCCTTCGTTCGCGTCTTTGTTGTTCGCGCCTTAACAGTGTCTGGAGCCGATCTTCAGAACCTTCGGAACCGTCTTCGGAATGAACGCTATCGCTTGAATTACCCTCTGATAAAGCGGGAATGAGGACATCGTGAATTGAAATGCGTTGTGGTCTGGGTTCGGGACGGCTACGGTGTTTGTAGGGAATGGCCAATTCGGGACACATCTCGGGTTCCTCGTCACTATCGACAACGTAGTCCTCCTGGATCAAGGGTGGCAAAGCTGGCCAAGGGGAGTTTCTAGTGGGTGGATCACCCATTCCGTAGAGGGGATCAAAGTTGAGATAGGTTGGTGGCATCGGCATTTCCTTGAGCTTCAAGGTAGAAAACTTGGGTTCAACCGCAACCTTTTCGCTGCTGATCTCCGATTTATTGGCGAAGTTTCCCAAAACTCTAGAAAGGGACGCCATGGCTTTTTTCATTCCTTGGACTTCGAACTCTCGATCCACATGCCACTTGCAAACCATGTAGCCGTTGGCCATGATGGGTTTCTCACAGAAATAACACCGGGTCTCAATCTTATTGAGATCAATGTTAGTCAACTCCATTTTTGTTCTATTTTTTGAGATGATGCGACTGTCCTGGTTGAGTTTTCAGATAAGACTGTGATTACGGGGATGAAGATGCTCAACAGCAGCTGATCAACTTATGTTGGTGGGTCAACCCTGGGTCAACCAGCAGCAACGCTGCTGCTGCAGCAAGACGCTAGCATCTTTAATTTCCCTAGAGATAAGATTAGCAAGGGGACGTGAACTCCAGCGTAGCGGCAATCGAAATTATGCTAAATTAAAATGACCCAATTCTTAGAATCTCTTGAAAATTACAAACTAGTCGGTAAAATTCCACAAATACATGCAAAGTTTCCGAGACAATTTCCTCGAATACCGAAAGTCAGTTCTAATCTATTTTATGGTTAGAATTCCTGATGTTGTGTCATGAGCCTCAATTCACACACGTGTGAACTTGAGTACATAACTCTTGAAACATGATTGACTTGAGTCTTGAAAAAAAACTGAAGACATTGTGCAATATGTCAAGATCAATTGCAGCCGTGTTGAAAGTCGGATAAATCGATTTTGCACAGATATCTTTTCCGTGACCTTTTCGCTTCTAAACTCGCGCGTAAGAAGTGCGAGCAGAGCACACATGGCAATTGTGAAGAATGCAATGTAATGGGCTCAAATTGAGAATTTTGGCAAAGAAAAAAAGTACGAGCAGGGAAGAGCAAGAGAGAAAATTGGTTTCTTTCAACTTCAATTATTCAGGAAAAAACGCAAAAAAAAAGTTCAGGACGAACAAAAGAGTGACACCAAGGCTATTTTCATCAGTCTTTTTTTATAGCAAATCTAATTTATTTTCTTTAGTCCTTTGAATAAATGTCTCCTCATTTTCGAGAGTTCATCTTTCATACTTGAATTTGGAGCAGTCCTCATTGGTTGGGAATGTGATGAAAAAGGAGTCAAGTTTTTTTGCATTGACCTTTCAAGTCCTTATTTTTTCAGAGCTTAGGTCGAAGAGATGAGCTGAATGGAATCTTGGTCTCAGCAGCAGATGTTACCTTCTTCATCAGTCATCATTTCTGAATAGACTCCTCTATTCAATATCAGTTTTGTTAAGAGTCAACTCTACAAAACTTGCGAAACTTTGTGTGTATTGCAAATTGAAGGACTCTTTTTCTTCTTTCCTTCTCTCTTTCAATAACAAAAGTTGTTTTGTGGAGGAGATTCTCGACCTTTGACATCAGCAAAGCTGCGAAGAAGAAGACGTGACGAAAAAGATGTTCCAAACAAGATTTGACAATTGGTCAACTGAGATTTGTGTTTTAGTACTTTTATAGCCCATTTTAGAGACCAAAAGGAAAACAGAAATGCAGGTATTTCAAGCATGAAAAGACAACAAAGGGAGGGTCATATTTTACGTTGATTATGGTAGCTTCATTGCCATAAAGTGGCATAACTGTCGAGCAAAAAATGTAGAGAAAGGACCGTCAATGGCAAAGAAATATTTCGGGAGATTTCAACGCGCGTGCCACCCAAAGTTTGGAGACATTAGAGAGAAGATCATTAGCATGCATCATAAATCAATAAAAGCACCTTTCATAGCTTAGATAAATCTTATAAAATGGAGTGTAACTAAAGAATGGGAGGTAAAGGTGGAGTTGCAGCACAGGCCTGGTTTCCACCCAGGCATCTCAGCCACCCCCTGGGTTGCCAGAAATCTCTCAACCCCACTCGAGAGGCCAGGAGTTTTATTGCATCAGTCCCATTATTTTCATTCAAGATTTCAAGTCATCACCAAAGTGAACTAAAGCTAGCGCTACGTTACATTTTATTCAGTCAACCTACACGCTTATTATCATTGTTTTCAACTAAGATCAAGATGGCTGCTACGCGTCTCTAATCCCTCACGGGAGGCCTCATAAAACTCGATGTTCTAGATTCTTTAATCCCGATCGCATCGATTATTGGTGATTGCGCGCGCGCTCAGCATCTATTTTTAGCCACCTTGCTCATCACTGGAAAAAGCGATAATGATGATTTTTAATCGTGCACATCCCAGTACGACTCCACCCTGATATATTGGACAATTTTCTCCCTTCTGAATGCATAACTTTAAAAGCATCTCTCAAAAAGCAGCCACATTAACTAATCTTTTGGATTAAAGTCAATTTAAAATGACAGATTGAAGGGAGCCACGCATCTTGTTAGGAGGGACCTTATATGGGGCGCCAATTGTCGCAAAAGAGGCAACAAAAGAGCTGAGGAGGCAACGCTCAAGAATTCATGACCACAAAACGAGTTTTTTAAAGATCTAACGAAAAGATTACAGGTTTTGATTTTTGTTGTATCAAAACATTTTGAAAGTTGAGTTGAGTGTGAAAGTCTCAGTACTCTCAACTCACCATCAACACTTTTTTAATTAACCTTAGATTAGCCAAGCAATCCCAAGTTTTTTTCGCGCGTGGTCGTGGTGTTAATCTCGTAAGTAGAACTAATATTACTTCACGGGGCCTAAGCATACAAAAAAAAGTTTTTCATCTGTACAAACTTTCTATTTATGTGCTGCCTACCGACCAAAAAATGGCTTAAATGAGGCTGCTGCTGAGTAGAGTTATTAAGAAAAACAACGGCAAAAACGAACTCATTAGAGAGAATTTCACTCTAGTGGCCATTTGACATGTTTTACCTTCCTGAAAATTGCCCATTTAGCTAAGTTTTCTGCAACAACAAAAAAACTGTTAGATAACGTTTTTTGTGATATGAGTAAAGGGATTTTTTTTTTAAGTTGGCTTGATGCTACCAACTCCTGTTTCTTGTCATACCCCCTGCCCAAATATTTATGGAGATTCCAACATCCATAAATAAAAAAATCTGAGTAGCTTCTGTCTGTATGTCTGTCTGTCGGAAGTATTTGAGAGCAGCACCCCCGCAGACTGGCCTGTCATAATACTGCTGACGTTTTTCCAACTTTTCTTTTAAAGTCTGATATAGCAAAAATGCGGAGTTAAGATATTTGAATTTTCCCGCCAAAAAAGCCAATATTCAATTTGATAATTTTTAGCAAATTTTGGCTCAGCAAAAACTCCAATGAGACATTTTTGGTTAATTTCAACCACTGTGTTCATGTTAGACATCAAAAACAAACATTCAGATCTATGATCTATGAGAAAACTTTAAATTCGCGCGTTTTTTGCGCACACTGCTACATTGTTGTACAATGCAAAAATTATGCATTTGCTGTGGCTGACCTGCCTTGCATTCTTTTTTTCTGGCGACGACTCCCTTGGCTCTTTTTGTAACTGCCATCAATGTCGTGCATGAAGAAGCTCCTCCTGCCTCAGCCGAGATTTTAAAAACAAGAGATCATAGTTCAAAATCTAATATTGCACTACTCTTTCTTTCAAAGCAGCATAGTAGAGGCAGCAACGCTGTTATTATGCAGGCCACCTTCCATTAATCCAACGTGAGGTCGTGTGAATTTAACAGTGTCAAAGTTGCAATATTTAGTGTTGGATTTTATCTCAATTGGAATGCATGTTTGGCGGATAAAACTTTGGCTTCAAGGATTCCATTATGTTTTTGTTGTTGTTCATGTCTGAAGTTATGAAGAATTGTTTTTATTTGAGTTTATATGACTGCTAGCTAGATAGCAAGCTAGCAAGGTTTTATGATAATTTTTGTCTAAAATCCAGAGTTGAAACACAACTTGGGTGTCCTCGTAAATCCTATCTTTGCATCCCATTAGACCTTGGAATTTCTACTTCAGCTTCACTGTGCTGCATTTTCTGGACACATTCGTAGACAAGCACATCAGCATCGTGATGTTGCCCACTGCTGGGAAAAGACACGAGAAATTAAAAGGAAAACCTCTCAAGTCCAACTTTTGAATCAAGACTTGCCAAAGAAACTTCAATTCAATTTCTAACGATGAGGATAATGAAGGAGAATGAGATTTCTACGTGCAAAAATTCAGGCCTTGTTAGTTTGTCTTCTTGCTTACTTACTGCTTAGATAGCACAATAGCTTTTTGTTATGCAGCCTCCTCCTCTCCTCTGATTTGCATTTGAAAGTAGCTAAAATCAATCTACATAGAGCTAGCTGGCTTCTCCTTCACGTGTCAACAAAGCCAGATCAGCAAACTTTGCACTACAGTCTATACACTAGGATGACCCGATTTTTTCAGACATAGTCATTGGTTTGACAGAAGATGTTTTTTGCGAGCGAAGCGAGCAACCGCCGGTAGGTCTGGCATAGGTTGCCGTATGTTGAAAATACATATCTGAAAAATTTGACTCACCCTACTATACACAATATGATAATCCAAGACAATGGGCACAATTGATGACGAAATTTCGCTCCATAATATTAAGAAAGTGTAGCAGCAGCACTTTTGAAAAAAGGCCACACACCCGGCTAAAAAAGCGCCTATTCATCTCTATTGAAGTAGTGCTCAATCAGGACGTCAAATAAATGAATTAATGACTCCATGGTCATCTGATTTATTATGACTGGCGAGAAAGAAACTTTTTTTTTTCGATGAGAATGACGTGGGCGGGAAGCGGTAAAAAGGGGTTAATCGCGTTATTTGCCGAGGGATTATGAATTGCTGATGTCGCCATGATCGTCGTAGCGGCGGATTAAAGCCTTGATTGTATATATTTAGTATAATCCCCTCCTAGAATGCCGCCCAACGTGATGACATTCAGACTTTCTAAAAGTAGCACAGAAGCGTTAAGAGAGCATGGGTTACCTTCAGTTCAGTTGAATTTTGGGGTGATTTTAACGCACGGACCTGGAAATTTGTGGAATCGTCGCCGCTTTTCAATTTTCTAACCTTGAAATTGATGTGTTAGCATTTCCTTTCCCTAGACAAAAAAAATAATAGAAAAGCAACCCAGTGTTGCTACTTTGAAAAGGAAACGTTAACGCGAGGAAATTGTCACCTTTGTGCCCAAGAATCACGAGAGGAGTGGAAACAGACCCCAAAATTGACATGTTTTATGTCACGTGATGAATGAAAGTTGTGCTCTATCTAGCACGACTTTTGTTTTTCTGAGTGAAAATGACACCCACCTTGATCAGAATTATACGAGAGAGAGAGAGAGAAAAGAGAACCCAAGGATCAGCGCCAAGCGTCAGAGGTCGTGACAGTAGATCACATCAGCAAAGGGAAAAAATCTCCGAATTTCCCTTTCAATATCCAGTCCATACTTTACTTTGATGAGGACTTCTACAAGACATGAAATTGGCACGAATCAAAGGTCTATTATAAAATGTCTAAAGAGATCAGAACAGCAGAGTGTAACTGTTTCTTCAGAATAAGATATTTTTAGCGCGAAAATTCAAACTATCGTTTGATAGTCTGTCTGGCTGACGTGAAAATTGAAAGAGATAGTGCACCGCATGAGAGCCTATCTTGGCACTACTTTCGTGTTGGTGGGTGTCAGATTGATTTTGACCTACATCATCACTTTCTAAGACGAGGAGAAGCGATATTATTAGAAAACTGGGGCCAGGAATGTCAAGTCTAGGAAATTAGATCCCATTTTCGCGTTGAGTGTGTGTAGCGAACGCTATGATGAGGATCAATTCCAACGAAGAGAGAGAAAACAATAGCAGAGCTGAGCCTCCTCTCAAGTTTCACTCTAACACCCATCAACAGCCCATGCCTCTTCTCTCTCAAAAACCAATTTGCTCTTGTTCCACCTCAATCTACAAATCATTACACAAAATATGCGTGGACCACGCACAAAAGAATTTCAATCATGCAAATGCATCATCAATTTCGTATTCATTTTTTCCCTTAGCTAGCTTATTCAATCATTAGTGATTTTGTCTTCATTTACATTGCAGACTGCAACTTTACCGGAAATGAACAAAATTAATTCTGATAATTGAAACACTTCATAGAATATTTCTAAGACAATTCCAAAATTGTAGTTACATTACTTGAGCGTCATCTAGTGGCAATTCAATTTACATTCCCCTTTTACTAAGACCCCGTACAGATGTGTGCCTTACCTTACGAACCTTAAAAAACACAAATTGGCATTTGAGTCCAATTGCTCATTAAAAGTGGGTAGCTTCGCGCGCACGGCACTGTGATTAGCCCATAAAAGGCTGGAAAAAGCTGGTCATTTGCTCTGCTATATAGAGGGGGGACCGCACCCTGCTGAAGAATATTGGGTTGATTAAAGTTTTTGCGCCAAAAAAAGAAAGTTTCTCTTATGCCCATTTTTAGTTGCATGTGCGTGTAGTGCTGCTCTTCTCTTCCTCCTCTCCATTGCTGCTTCTCTCTATGCATATATGCGAAAGTTAATTTGCCAATAAAGAGGCAAAGTCGATAGGTCAATAGACCCCTTCTTGGCTATTAACGAGCCGACACGAAAGGACCAAGCAAGAGCAGCGCGCGATATCCCAGAAAAAAAAAGAAGAAGACGAAGGTACAGAGTAGTACTATTATCTTCAGCCCTTCAAAGACTGAGCAAGAAAATAATTTAAGGGTACTAAATGCCAAATCCTAGCTCGGTTCACTTACACACACAATGTTCAAAAGTCCAATTTTTATCCTAAAAGTAGATTTTTAAAATTCAACCATCCTAATCGGTAAAAATTAAGTCACCCTAATTACTGATTCTTTTATGGTTTTTCATGGACAAAATCCAGATTTTTGGTACAGTGTGTTCAAACTTTCCGAGTCTCATGCGGATCGACGTTTTGAGTGTGGACTCTCAAAGGATTGTACTGTCAGCTCGTTTTCTCTAACTAACCGACTTGGAAAAGTTATGAAGGCACCTGTTAGGAGTACTAGAGTCTTTCTTAGAGTCTTCTTCTTCTTGGTTCTCCGCCATCGTTTTCTATACAATTAGCAGGCAATTGGAAAAGCCAATGAAGCGGCCTCCTGCTGCTTCGGGAGGATGGATCGACTCCGTTTATTCAAAAACTTGTTGTCCGCACCAGTCCTCACTAACTCCACGCGCGCTGCCTCTTTGCCAGATAATTGACTCGGTGGACACACAACCCCGCAATGCTGCACACAGTCATATCTTCTTCAAAATCAATCAGTCGAGGTTGCGAAGCAATCGAGCTTCGTTTGTTGACCTAATGGGGTGGGGCGTGTGGGAAAGTATAAGGGGCGTGCAAGGGGCGTGCCAGGGAATTGCCTGAAGTGAGTGATTTTGATGGGTAGATAATACCCTGGATATTAGGAGTTGTAATCAACTTTTTGTAGGGTGACCCCAACTGTAATTGTTTCGAACGAAATTCCAAATGGCGACTAATGGACTGTGGCGAACAGACGAGTGAGACTCGCGCGGTTAATTGCCTTAGAAGATGCTCGATGGTGGTGGCCATACTCTATACTCAAGAGACAGAGCAGCAGAGAGAGAAAAAATGTTTAATTTCAAACGTGATTACCACCTTGTAGGAGTAGAGACTAGCAATTTCCTAATTACTAAAGGGAGATAGAATTTCCTGAATTCGTTATCCTTTCCATTTCCTTGTTCACTATTGATATTTACTAAGAAATCCAAGAAGAATCCTAGTACACAGAGTTCAGAACTTTCAATTTTGCGTTAAAAATGACCTCAATTCCGATCAAATATTTTTGGCGGGAAAATTCGAATAATTTTGCTGGTTTGAAAATCAGACTTTTTTGTTGTCTCATGTTCTTTAGCGCGAAATTGAAACTGGAACCAATAATTCAGTGCAACTGCAACTGAATTTAGGAACTGCTTTTTGGAGGTCATCCCCCACCTGTTGTGTGGAGAATTGTCTTTTTGGCAGTAAATCGACTATCGGGGATAACAACGCTGCAGTGGCCGGGCCCCCAACAACATGGATTGAAGAGGATCTTCAGGAGGTGGACTGTTTAGAAAAACATTAAGGTCAATTGTCAATTTTCCTCTCGGCCAGATTGGAAAATTGAGTAGGAGCAGCAAAACCTTCTTAGCCATCACTTAGGTAACCCAAAACCCTCGTGCGTGATTTAGCTCTTTCGTGAGTGCCAACAGTAAAAATCTATTGATTTTGCAGATTTACGCTCGGAAAATGAGTGAAAATCGTTTTTCTCCCTTTTCTCTTTTATGTACTACTCGTGCTTTAAAAGTTTGGACAACAGGGTTAAAATTGGACTCATTCGTATTTTCTATCGAAATTGGCCCAATTTAGCCCCATTTAAAGAATACTAAAATTGAAGGACAGTAGTTCAAAGAATGTTTGAAAGTGAAAATCTAGGATTCCAATTGCGAAAATGAAAAGGGCAGAATGGATCTGTCTTAGTAAAGAATTCCTGAATTAATAGCATATGGTGCAGAACTATTGCAGAAGTTATGAATAGCCGTTCGTTAAAAGCACTTTTAAAGCTCCACGGCTAGCCACTGAGTTGGCTCATTAGAAATAATTGAGCTGTTTTCTCTCTACTGCCTCTCCAACTCGTTTCTTTGATTGATGCTATTCTACTACCCCTACTGCTTTAGTACTCTAAAAAAGAAATCAGAAACTGTTTTGATTCGTACTGCTGCAGCTTGATGATTTAGAGCTCGAGCCTCAAGCATCAAACACATAGTATGGACTAAGGTCAGTGCTGCAAGCGCAAATAAGGCTTTCATAGCCATCAAAGAAACAGTGCACAGTGTTTGAAAATAAATGTAACTCTACCAATTTGTGCGCTCTATCAAAATGTAGGATTTATGATACTTATGCCCAATACTTGAATCACTTGGATAATTTGGCCCTTTCACAGGTTGTAAAATGTAAGGGCACTCATATGTAGTCAAAAGCATACTTCCATGTAAATAAAAATTAGATAAAAGTACAAATTGCAAAATAATACGTAAACAATGACTCATAAACTGTATTGAAAATTAATAATAGCATAGAGCTAAAACCTCAAGAAAAAATATTCTTTTTAATTGTCGTCAAAATAGTATTAGATTTTCTTGACACATTCTATTCTCACAAAGTGCCTAATTTGGTATAAACTATTTCGTATTTGATAACGGCTCTCTTGCAAAATTGTTGTTTAGTGACATAAACGTCATCATGCGGCGTTTCTAACCGTTTACCGTAGGATACATAAAGTGTTAATTCAATCTAGATCTGATGCAACTTTGCTCTTGTTACCAAGACCCGCGGATTTGTATTGAGACATTTGTTTTGATTTTCAAACACTGTGAACAAGGTTAAGTTTCATCTCTCAGAGCACAGTGCCTTACTTTACCTTTTATATGGAGCCATTGAGAGCATAGAAATGTTTCGATAACATGACACCAGCTTCAATTTATTACTCTTTCAACCCAGCGAATTTTCAATGGTTGTTTTTTCGAATTTCCAAGTCTTATTTTTCTAGTGAACTGCCCTTTGAAATTGGCTCATGTCTTTGTGAAAAAAGGGGTGGGGTTGGGGTAGGAATTTTTTCGAGTGTTATTTTGTGACCTCGAGGGGCTTTTGCAACAATTTGTTGCAGCTTCAGAGACCCGTGGAAAATTATGCATTGGAACTCAAGTTCGTTAGTAAAGCTTCTTCTTCCACTCAGGGTTCAAGTTCTCTTAATGGAGTGGAACCATTTCATTGAGAGAAATGGAAAATAATTGCTTTTAGACCCTCCGTTCCAACCCCTTCTTCCAGTGACCTACGAAGTTAGAAGATGCTGCTGCTGCTTGCATTATAACCTAGATGGGGTTAGAGTTTGAAACATATCAATGTTCTACTGGCCAATTTTAAAGTAGACTAATTTACTACGTGAGTTCAAGAGTAAGGTCTACTTTGAAGCATGTATCCATATAGAACAGTTTTTTTCAGCTTTCAAAGTATCCAATTATCGAGAAAAAATGTTGCTTTGTCATTGTTTTAGTTGCCAACGGCAAAAAAAGTTTTGAACTTTGAAGCCCAATGCCCAGAATGGCTCTTTTAATTGATATTTTTCCTCACATCTCGAGACAATTGATCATCTTACCCTATCGAATCTTGATTTAAGTTTCATATCCACGCGATCTTCTAACTCACGATTTATGGTACATAAAGGATAGTTTTGAGTGATATTTCCAGGGTGGTAATTAAACTTGACTTGACTTTGAGGAGTGAGGTTGACATCCTATCTTTTTTCTAACACATTTTCTTTTATGGAACATCATCAGTGATATAAAGAGCATGGCTTGAAGCCTGTTTTTCTGCCCCTAAAAAGGCTGGGGAGGCATTGTTCTATGGAACAATACTTGTCCTCATAAGTGTATCATGAGCATACATCAGGACTGGAGTGCTTCTAAGGATGATAGTAATTGTCCATCAAGTTTCACTTGGGTCATCCATAAAAGCCAGACACGAGACAATGCTCTTCAGGATAAAGATCTGCACACTGCTTTAGTTCTTGCTGCCCCAATTTTTGTCTCAAAAAGAGGCGGAGCTCAAAACATCGATTATCACAGCATGAACAGTGGACTTTTGTGATTTATGTGGATTTCACTTCTTTTATCCTCACATTTTCCTTGGGATATTCGGTGATTTTGAGAGCTTTTAGGCCACAAATCTTGAGAGAATTTTCAATTTAGCGGCAAATTCCTTAGTTTTTTTTTTTGACCATGTTTCAGGCCAAAAGCTCATTAATATTCGTAGTTGTATCCAATGGGTAATTGTGAACAAGATTGAGCCATTTACTATAGAACTTCTTATCTGATATGTTTATGGCCTCCCCTTGCTGGCTTCCAAGCTCATATACAATCTATCGGTTAATATTTGCATAAAGGCTTGAAATTCCATTTTAAATGCAAATTCCATACCAAATGCTCATTATCATTTAGAAGTTCCAAAGATGGTTTGTCTGCAAAATGATGGTCTACATTTTCAATGGAGGAAGGCTTGAAATTATGGCCTCCGCACAGCCATAATAAACATTTGCCAAATGACACCAGAGCTGCCTAGCCTAGCAAAGAAGAGCCCACGCTCATAATTTTCTAAAATGGACCCATTTTCACGTTTTACCCACCAAGAAGAAAACGATTTCAATGCAATTGCAAAAGCAGCTCACAAACTACACCCAGCTTTACGAGTCTAATAAATCTAGGAAATCCATTGAATTTCAAGCATTTCAAGACCTTCTCTCTCTTTAAAAAGAAGGCATCATGAGGTAGAAGAAAAAAACCGAAGCAATTTTGGGGGGCAAAATCCTCAAAGGTATTTCAATTTCTCTCCTCTCGTCTTACAGAGCGCAAGATATTTTCTAATTGGATTGGCTTTTTGTGTTGTATCTGGTAGTAACACCATCGTCGTGGCGTTGTGTTCAAAAATGGGAAACAAAGATGAAAAATTGGCTCCACATATGACGAGAAAATTCGTTCGAGGCTCTGTACTGAGAAAATTAATGATTAAAAAGAACAGTCACTTTCATTTCCAATTTTGCTAAAATGGAATGAAGAAAACTGTACAAAGAAATTGTCATTCCCGGTGTGGACTATATCTAATGAGTCTGTGGTACTAAAAAACTGAAATGTGCACTTGCTCTCAGAAGAGATTTTGACATTATATGTGACTGTAACTCTTGATTGGTTAGCTTTTGTTAGGCTGTGACCTCCGAGGTCTCTCAATGGCCTAATTCTCCGCCATAAAAACTTTGAAAGTCTGCTCGTAAAGCCGAGCTGGTCCGCATAGTAGACTTGTGTACAAATGGCCGGATTATCGGTAATAAAAGGCTAAATTTCTGCACACACACACACCAACAACAATAGACTTCCATTTTTTGTTCAAAGGTGGGTGGCAGCAGCTCAGAGCCCATAACAACTTTATGATCATAGCCCCAGAACTTTGCTGCCCAAAAGAGGACACGTGCGACGAGACACGAGTGTAGTACAACATCAACAACAATTGAGGATATGTCACGTGGTTTTTCACAAATGAGAAAGAGAGCGAAAACCTTGACTTTTTTAAAGTAGTTGGCAACACATGCTACTCGAGATTTTAATCTGGAAACATTTACCAAAAATAGTCAATCCGTAATTTGAGGGGGAAACTAGGGGGATAATTTGTAAGCATATGTGAGAATGAATGTAGGAAAAATGGACTTGTGACCCCCCTAAGAGTAAGAGACCCATCAAACGTCTATGGGTAGTGACAGCGGATCATAATTCTTGGGGGCCAGAAAAAAGAGAGAGAGCATAAAAGTTGGTTGTGCTAGGCCCGTTTCGATGATTTTTATGGCTAAATCTGGCCAAGACTACATACAGTTTTGGCCAAACATCTTTTTGATAGCCTGGCTACTAAAACTTTGGCCAGCAGCAAGTTTTACCAGAGTTTTAAAAGAGGTCTCTTCCTATTGAAAGTTTTCTATGCATATTGAATAGGGTTTCCCTGTCCCAGCTCCACCTTCTCCCATATTTCACACTTGCAAAAAAATTGTCGCGACCCTGAACTATTGATCGTTCTCTTGCCATTTGTGGCAAGATCGAGTATGAGCAGCCAAAATTTGCATTATGTAAACGAGTTCTTTAGCGCTTAGAGAAGAGAAGAGAATGAGATTCTCTGGTATGACTTTTGCCCTTTTGCATAATATTGGTCATAAGGTGAGTCTCCTCGCACAACCCTTTCATTATTTAAAAGGGTTCAAACGTTCTAAAATGTCAAAAATTACCTTCATGACAAGATTACACGGCCGGGTTTGATGCTCATCTAAAGACACTCAACATTTTCAAAGACATGGAGGTCAAGGTGAGAAACAAAGTGACCTATGCTGCTTTACAAGTATTCATTTTTAAATGTTTTACCAGATTGGATCCGTAGGCGGAGAAGACCACTAAATCATCCCTTAGACCCCTCCTTTTTACGACCCTCCCCCCTTTTATTATCTTGTCAGAAAACTACCCTCAAAAAATTCCTACATATTTTTCATTAGTGTTTTTTTAAAAGCATTTTCAGTCTTGTTTCATGTAGTATGCAATATGCATGAATTATGTTGATACTTGAAGGCAGTGGCTTGGCCGAGCTTGATGAAAGGTGCCGTGATGACTCCATTGAAGATCACGAAAATGAGGCTAATGAGGGTTATCTCTTGGTCAAGACGCCATGATAATTGCCTCCATTTAGAAAGTTTTGATTTATATGCTCAGTTGAGCGCGAGTTAAACTCAAAACCGCATCACTGCTGTCGAGGAGTCGTTGAGGAGTCGTTTGCATTTTTAATCTGAGAAGAAACAATTAAATAGGTAGAGGCCGCTTTAGTTACTGTTTTTGCCGACTCCTATAAATCACACCTTTGCGAATTTCAATGTGCAATTCAAGCTCAAGTGGTTTTTGTCATCAATTCATAGCATTGTTTAGGCTCAAGAGAAACTTTTGATTACTTTTTTTGTCTCAGTCTAAACTCATCCATTTTAAGATTGAGCAGCTTTAAAAAGGCAACACCGGGTGATTTCAACGCGCGGCGGCAAAAAGAGAGAGACCTCTCCTAAGCATAGAGCTTGATTCCCATATCTTTTAAATCTATTTAGAGGCGTTGTTTCCTCCTCTCGACTCCCTTTTGAGACAGAAGTCGCAGCAGACCCTCTAATTTACGTCATTTTCAGAAGACGATTATTCAGTTCTTACCTTGCTGAGCTGGCTGAGGTCTCCTCGAAAAACGGAAATCTTCTTCATGATACGTAGAGCAGAGAGTGGAGGAGAAGAGATTTTAATTGCTTAATTGCAGACGTAACATATTCAACTAACGTTAATGAGATGCTTGAACTCTTTCAATTGAAACCAAAAAAAAGCCGCTAAGTCATCTTAGGAAATGAGCCTTATTTGGCTATATTTATAAGTTTTGGGGGAAGGTCACGTATTGAAGAAATGGAAAAGTGGGATATTTTTAAGCCGTTGATTTTCTGCTTGATTACGTTGACCTCTCTTCCTTCTTCTAGACTTGTAAGTCTAAGGCCCGAAGCGCGCGCGGCAGATTTTTAATCCCTTGACAAGGCCTTGCTTAATGATCGGAATGAGCTTTATCGTAGTTAAAGGCCGCCGGCATATTTCATTGTTGCATCACTCATTTGTTACTCGGGTTACAACTCGGCGATGACTTCTCATCAATGCGAAAAAATCTTGGTTTTATGGCATGCGTAAAAAATCTTTGCTGCTGCAAAGTTTTCTGGTGTGGCTGCTGGGCTAATTAAGGTCAAAGAACAATAATAATACCTAGATTCAAGATTTTACAGCACTGCACCACTACAGAAGAAATGGAAGAAGGTAATTTCGCTGCAGGCGTGGTAGCTCTGCTCGCTCCACAATAATTAGAGTTGGTAAATTCGTCGAAAAATAAAATTGCAAAATAAAAGTGCAATCATCAAAATGTAGCATCCAATTTACCTTTTATTTCGCAACACTTTTGTGTTTTTCGGGTTTTTTAAAGATATTTTTTAAGTGATCCATTTCTAGTCGATTTAGAAACTCTAGTGCCTCAAATAATTTGGTGGTGGGCATGAAATGAGCATCAGATCCATATGGCTGTTGAATGAAACAAAAAAAGGGGGCAGGAGAGCATCAAGATGAGTAAGAAAAGGCCATTGAACTTTTTGGACACAGAATTTTGGGTTGGTGAAATGGGCGGAACCCAATCTAGAAAACACCATCATACTGCTGTACTACATATTCAAGCCATTCCCATTACAAAAGATCATCAAATTCTTATTATAGCTCTAGCAGCCATTACTGCTCTCCTCCTCGGCAACTCTGATTTCTCGCAATTTTCTTTCATAATAGCAAACCACGAATTGAAGATTTGACTCTGCCCAAATCTAATGCACAAGAAGAAAATTAACCAATTTCAAACCTCCATTATGTTTTCCAATCAAATGTGCAATCAAAATACCAGGTTTCGAAAAAGAAAAAGAACCGAACTTTTCCAGGCACCCGGTAAGCATTGTCTGGATTATTATTCCTGTTGATGTATAATCTACCAGTGGGTGTCAGTGTTTAAAAAGAAAACTCTTGGGCTACCTACTGGAGAGATTGAAATTGCTCTTTTTGCTTTCATAGCTGAAGAAGAAAAAAAGCAGAGCATTGTCAAATAAATGCATCTTTGGCACTGGACTAGTAATGGATTTAGCAACTTTTTTTACCCCTTCTTGCCTGGTGTGTGTATGTGTTGCAGTTTTCCAAAGCGTATATAAAGAAGCAAAGCAGGTTGTAGCAGCCAAAGCAAAAGTGCATTAATTTCTCCATCCAACGCTTCTAATTGCCTCAAAGCCTAGTTTTTTTACGAGCTAAATTGGTGCTGCTGCTAACCCAACTTCTTCTGCAAAGACCATCATTGAATCAGTCATTCTTTATCATAATTCACATCTAAGAAATTCATTCTTTTTAGTATTTCAACTTTTATTTTCGTTAACACAAATAATAATCATGGAAAGAATGGTGTTTTGAAAAAATGGCATCAAAAAATTTTACATATCACAGTGGTAAGCAAAAACAAAATGTTTTTTCTTTAGAAATTCAGCACAGCCTTCTTAAAAGAAATAAATGGTGATGGATCAGCAGCATCTAAACCACAGACTCTGTTCTGGTTTTTACCCTAGGTGGTACCACCACAGTGCACTGTTTGTAATACGAATTATCCAGTGAATCTTGCTCAAAATTTGTCGGATCTCTGGTGAATAAGGTCTCAACAGCCGAGGTGGGATGCCGTTGTTGTGGGGTGGCGTTAGGGTGACCCCTAAAACTAAAATAGTTGGTCGACCGACTGAATAAATGGCCCGAATAAGTGTCAATTATAGCTTTGGCAGTGGTGGTATCAATAGGGTGCTGGTAATTGGTATTGTCAAACCCATCTGGTGGGGGTAGCAAATCTGGCGGATTTGATTTGGGTAGAGTTTTGCTTCTTTTGACCACTTTTTCGTGGCTGCCAGTGTCTGAATTGGTATCTTCTGTGGAGGTGGTAGGTCGAGATGAATTCGAGGCATCATCTGAACCCGAAGAGACCAGTGGACCCACCACATCTTTTAAGTTCAAGTTCAAAAAGCTTCCATTGGTTAAGACTTTGTGTCTATAAGGATTAGTTTTGGTTAAGGTGTGGGTATTGGAGTGGGTACCATTTCTCCTGAGGGTACCATGGGTAGAGTCTAAAGATAACTCGTGAGGTGAGCCAGTGGTATTGGGACTTTGGGCATTATTCTCACTGATGCTTCCTTGATGCACAGATCGTAAAGTGTTGTGAATTTCAGACCTGCAAGCCCAAGAAGTGAAAGTAGAATTTAGTACACACTTTTTTCAAAGAGCTAATGATCTTGAAATAGGAAATTATTGTGGTATTGAGGTGAAGAAGAAGGAAAAGAAAGGGTTTTATATTTAGCTGCTACTGCAATGAGTCTTACCTAGGCAATGAATCAAGCCAAGAGTTGAGATTCTTGTCGGCGTTATTTTTAACTCCATTTTGAGGCTCGTAAGCTTTGTAGGAGTCCCGATTTTCTGTATCATAAGTCGAGGTTCTTTTGGTCTTGCACTTGTACACAATAACAATAATGACACCCACAGCGATGAACAAAATAGCACAAATCACGCCAATGGCAATATAAACTCGCACATTCTTGGACCAAAACTGCTGCTCATTGACTGACACTTCTTCCGAATACAGCGGTACAGCGGATTTATTTCTTCTAACGGTCAAGGGAGCACTGGTGGTAGTGGTAGTGGTGGTTGTGGTCGTAGGCGGTTCATAAATGTAGACCGAAATGATATTTGAAATGGGACTTCGATTTCCCGCCTCATCAATGGCTACGAGCCCATAATAAAAGATTTCATTTGGCCATGGAACTCCTACAGTGCAACTCTGTTTGGACCCGTAGTCCAAAGGCTTGGGCGTAAAGGAATCATGAACCAGGATGCCTTTTTCAGTGAAGGTAGCATCGTTGATTAGGGTATCTCGGTCGGTATAACATCGGATTTCGTACTTCGAAGCTATAAAAAAAATTCAGGTTGTGCATTACTTAGTATTCTTTGTAAGCTTTGGAAAGTAAAGCAGCAAAATGCATCTACCGTATTTTGCGCGGTATGCAAAAACAAAAACAGAGTCTCTTAGAGTTGATACTGTTGCCAACACCCCCTGTGAAGTGCTGCAGTGATCCATCATATGCTCAACTGATTTGCATAGCTTATAAGAGTACAGAGAGGTCCAATTGATATTTGCATCTTTTTTTGGCTAAAAAACAGGCAAACACCTGCCTTCCTGCCAATCTTTTTCAATTGTAACGCTTGGTCTAACTTTAAAAAAATTTTTACCTTTTTTTGTAAGGCTTGAGTGAATAGAAGTCTAAGGTAAAAATCTTTGCATGTTTAGAAAAATGATGGACATTTTTGTAAAGTTTTGTCTTTTTGGCACATTCATGTTGACTTTAAAATAATGAAATGGCATTTCCGTAGCCTTGATCCTTCATAAATCTCCATTTTTCCTTAATTTGATGATTGATCACTACTTTAAAAAAAATGGTTTAGATTTGAGATTTTTTTAGCCACAAAACGAAGTAAAGAACAAAACAAAGGAAATGTAAAGTTATGATGCTTTAATGATGGCAAGTTCCTCTCTGCTGCTCTGTGAACCTAATTGACTCTGTCATACAACATCCTTATAGCGATTTTTGGGCTTCTTTTTGCGATGAAAACTGTAACAGGAAAATGGTTCCGTTATTACCTCTTCCTTGGTCGTAGTCGTTTCCAGGTGCAGACCATTGTAATTCCACGTAAAGCGAGTCATTGACAATCGAAGAGACGTGGAAGTCAATGACTCGTGAGGGCGGGGCCACATCCCGCCTCAAACCCTGTTTGACGTAAAAAGTGGGACCTGCCGCTTGGCGCATAAAAGAGGAGGCGGGAATGGGGTCGTCTGACAGGATGACTGCAGTGCCACAACAATCCTCAGAGTCATCTGTAAAACATGAATAATTTGAATACATGCATAAGTGCCGGAATGCTGGAGGAGCTCAGCTCAGAAAAATATGTTGGCACATTTGTAATGCACAAAAGGGAGGAATTTTTCTGATGACACTTTTACTTGGCCCGTCAACAAAAAAACCTTTTTTAACAGCAAGCTTATCAAATTACTGAAACACTTGTGTAATATAATTTAATTTTTCAAGATAAAAGGAAATGAAATTAGGCCTTATCATAACAAATGCCATCATCACAAAATGCAAGATTTTCACACTCTTTGTTTTCCTTCTTTCTCTTGAAAGGTCATCTTGATTGCTTTGCTTGAACAATGTGTGAACATATGCTTAGTAATTTCACTTCTTTTTTGAATTTTAAAGTTCATGTAGAGTCTTAAAATCCTTACCGATATAAACGTTGAGGATATTGTTGTTTGTCCCAGCATCAGAATTACCAATCGGATTAGCGGTTCGCGGAGTCCTAGCAGATCCACCATTGTTATCCGCGCTGACCTGCACGCTGTAAAATCCCGGTACAGTGGCAAAGTCGGAAAAGTAGACAGAGTAGATGCCATCTTGAGCGGTGATATCGGGATATCCGGCGCCGTTGTCTCGCATCATCAAAACTACGGGAGGATTGGACTCAGGACCTCCAGGTCGGAAAATGGTCGCACGTACATTAGCGCCAATGACCGGCGCGTTCCCTTTAGTCAACCGAGCGTAGAGGACAACCCGATCATTGTAGGCATCCACTTTGGGATGAGTGTCAGTGTTGCTGAAAACTTCCAAAAGAAAGGGTTCGGCTTCCGCATTGTTGCTTTGACTAACCACATCAACGGTCATTTTGGTGGTGGATGCTAATCCGGTATTGGGATAGAGTTTGGCATGGTATGTCCAAATGCCAGCTTGAGCAATGCCTGGATGACTGAACACTACCATTCCGTCTTCAAACTTGCTGAAAAGCTGCTTTTTGCCACTAGGATTAGTCACTTCGAAAAATTCCACTTTGTTCTCATCGTCTAGGGATAGGGTCACATGCATTTTATGGAGGATATCTTGCTCCATGGTAAATGTTCCGGCAAATTCGTAAGACAAATGTTTGGTTTCGTGCACTTTTTGAATCTGCAAATCTTCAGCCATGTGCAAAATGTCCAACAAAACTTCACTGAGGTAGTTCAAAGGAGTCACACCGCTGTAGGGTTCTTCCCCCTCAGGGATGGAATAGGCTTTTCCATACTGGGCCAATTGGAGCAATTCTGGTGCTCCAGTGGAAGGGTAGAGGATAGGAAAGACTCTTAGAGGCACTTGTCTAACCTGATCCATGATTTTGTCCATGAAAATAGGCTTATTTGAAGCTCCAGAGATCAAAATGATAGTTCCACTTTCCAGTTGTCCCATGTAATTTTGCAATGATTTCAAGCTGGTATTCAAAGCACAGTAAGTACAGGCAGTGTCTTCCAAAATTACTTTTCGTGGAATTCGACCATGCAATCCTTCTTTGTTGGCTTCAGTCACAACTGTTGGAGGCAAATTGACGGTGGCTTCAGTGCCATAACTGATGATGCTCAATTCTGAACCAGTGGGTAAATATTGGATGAACCTATACAAAGCTCTCTTGATGTTGGTCCAGCGTTGGTTGATGTTCATGATGCTGGTTCGCTCAAGTACAATGACATATCTGGAACTCTTGGGCACGACATACTGAAAAGTGGGCACTCTGAAGTTCTTGGCCGAGACCGGGTAGACCAAGTTAGTGGGCAACTTTTCAGTGGTGGTACTGGTTGTGGTTGTCTCATTGTAAGACACATTAGTAAACTGGCTTAAGAGATCTAAGACAGGTTGATCATCCTCATTTTTGTTGTTAGGGACTGCTGCATAGACAGATTCCCATGTAGTTTGAAAATCCTGATGATTGAGCACAGTTTCAATTCCACTTTGTTCATTGCAAAGTAGATTCTGCTTGGTGGGTGCCACCCTATTGTAGACTTGACCCAGTGGGCAGAGTACATCTTGTTGCACGCATCCCCGGTTAGCTAAGGTTTTGTTGCCTTCTTGGTAGGCTTCAGGATAGTGTTTGTCTCCTGGAAACCCATTTTCCGGGAAAATGCCATATCTATATTTGCACCATTCCTTCAGTAAGACTTGTCCTAGAAAACAGAATAAGAAAAAAGTTACGATCTCATCCTCCTCCTCAATAATCTTGATGATCATCATCACATGGGAAAAACTCTTTTGAGAACCAAGACACAACTGCAATAATCATTTTGTAAGACTGGAGCAACTTCAACTTGCGTGCAAGAATTCGATTCGTATTGCTTGATTTGAGATGGATAATGGCGTTTTGATTGAACAAAAAACTGAGTAGCTGAGTGTGGTGGTCTCTCTGCTGCTGCTGAGTAGGATGATGGTTTTTTCTTAATCAGAAAATAGACAATCAAGACAATTGTACAGTGTTTAGGAGCAGTTCTAAAAATGGAGCCATGAAATCGTGGTAGCCAATTTTCTGCGTCAGAAAGAGATATGCATAACTGCTTGATCTTAATAAAGGGTTTGTAAGAGTCTGGAGAGTAGTTTTAAAATGGGCCTCAACCCTTCACATCCAATTGGAAATCTGAGGAGGAAATCTCAGCATCATGGAATTTAACTTTTCTCTTTCTAAATGAAATGTAATCCCCAATGCAATCGAAAAATAGCCCAAGAAGTTATTCATGTTCATCATGAACTGAGGCATTACACTATCAAGAGAAATTTTTGCATGCTGCTTCAGAACCTTTCTGTTTCGGTTTTGCATAATTATGCTACAGCAAAGTTTCATGCTCACGCACAATTTAATATTAATAATAAGTGTGCGACACAATTTCCTCTCTGGTGCTTGACTCCTCATATTTTACTACCTAAGCTTCTCCTGACTCAGATTGGAATCAACCATTTTTGCACTCAGTGAGCAATTTCGTCATTTTTGCAGCAGCAGAATACGTGCATAGACATTAACCAAAATGGGGGGCTTTTGCCTCGTGAAATCGCACACAGCTGCAGCTGACCCCCTTACCCTTTTCCAGTTTTTTACAATTATCCTATTTTGAACTTTTACAACTTTGCAAAACTCCACTTTTGGCACTATTAGTAGAAAGTCCATTTCAAATCTAAAATCAGCTTCAGCCATGCATTTTTGCATGTTTCTACTCATTAGATTTTTCCTTGAAAAAATTCAATTAGAAAAGTTGCCAATTTTTTTTTTCGCAGCGTTCAATGTTTTATGAAATCAGATCGGAAACTCTTTCGCTGCTGCTGCTGCATGCAATGACCTTTAATGAGGAAAATTACCGAGATCAATCAGCAGAAAATGATCATTTCAACCTTCACTTCTGTCAGCAATTTAATAAAGTGTGACCACCGAGCCAGCACCAAACTTGGATACTAAGTAGGAGAGAGAAAAAAAGATTTCATTAGAAATCCCATTTGAACTTGGGCTTCTCTATATAAGAGATAGAGTCCTTGATGAGATATTTTCAATCAAAATACAGCAATGACATCATCATAGTAGTGGGTTTAATGAAAATTGTGTCCAGACTCCAGAGAATAGTGCTTGCGCAAGTGTCATCCGTTTGCCCATTTGTGCATAAATCACGCGACTTTGAAGGCAGAAGACCATATTCGAGGTAGGGGTCGGGAAACCCAAAAGATTTAAGGCCCTTGCATCACCAACTCGTGAACAAACCCCATGCACGTAGCAGCAGTACCCAAGAATAACACACGTGAGTGTCCTAGTCCTTACACCGACACACAGACACGTCAAACGCGTCTTTGCAATCTTACTTTTCTTTGGCAGATCAAGGTCTGCATTCTAAAATGTGCTGATGATGACATGCTAATTAGCCAGGCAGGCATGCCATGGCAAAAAATAAAGCTTCATGTGTGGTGGAAATGTCTTATTAGATAAATACAAGCAGTGAAAATGTGTGACAGGGGTGATGATTAAGAGACAAATCTTTCTGGGAAAGCCACAATTAAAGCCTGACCTAATACTTGCTGCTGCTGGGTCATCAAAGAGTTGATTCCTCTTTGTGACGAGTTGCTGCTACTGATGATTAGACTGAAGAAGGCAATTTTCTCCTTCACTATCATTATATTGCTTTTAAAACCTCTCTCTCCATCTGTACTGTGACACAGAAAGAAAAAGTGCACTTTTTAAAAGCCTTCAGGAGACTCTAATTGAAACGTTTAAGAGCTCAATTTTCCTGGACATTTCCCAGGAAATAAGTCGTGAAAATTATTGCTAAATGTTCTTGTCTTTAAAGTGGATTTATTTTTGTTGGTTTTCATTTGGGAAGAGGCAGAAGAAGCTAAATGAGAAATCGTAATTGAGATCGTGCGTGAGTAAAGACTCATTAGTCGTTGTCGTCGTTTCAGACACAGACAGACAAAAAGGAGAGCCGCCAAGTTTCAATTCAAGCAAGACAAAAAAAAGGGGGTAGCAGCTAAGCTCAACTGATTTTTGAGTTGAAAACTAGTATAGCTAGACTCTTTGGGGATCTGTTATTATTCTGATGATGTCTAGAAATCCATCAAGTTTTGTATTTCTATTCAGTTTGCCATTGAAAAATTCATGTGTCCCTTTGCATCATCTTTTGCATTGAAAGTCTTGAAATTGTATTTGGCACAATAGTGGGCAAAATCACAATGATTGCGCCATAAACCACTCCAATACTGTGCTGCCATGCTGTGATATTCGAAAAATGAATAACATGATCGAGAATTTTCACCTTTGCTTCATTGAGAAGAGAAGGAATAGCCAAACTTTATGCAAAAACCACAAGGTGGATATACTGCAAAAAGGAAACCAAGACTTTCTATTATTAAAGCAAAAAATGACAATACAGACCACACTGTAGACATTGTTTAGGGGAACATGCAACTTTTGACTGCTATACTATATGGAGCCAGGAAGTTTTTCCAGTTGGGACTACTTTTGGGGTCCTCCAGATGTGTGTAAAGTAAACTGGACACATCATTAAAAAATGATGTAGGTTTTAGTCTCTGCTGCTTGTTTTTGATCTGGGTCACCTTGATCCCATTAGCATGAGAATTTCTATCAAGATAATCTAGATTAGCATCAGGTAATTGAAAAGACACATCTTTGAAAACAAGAGGAGGAGAGGACTTCTGGTTCTAAGCCAATTTCCTCCTCTCTTTTTTCTAATGATTCACTTAAGAAATGGCAGAAAATTACATTTAATTGGGACATTGCAAAAAAGAGAGAGAAGAACGTAGCACCACCCAGATTTTCCGTTTTGTACACAGTTGCACTGCTGTTATGTCTCCTCAGCTCAAAACAAGCAGAAGACTGAGATAATGAGAACAGAAAAGAAGACAACTCCACCTTCTTTTCCTTTAGTCTTTGTTGTAATCTAAGGGCTGCAGAAGAATCAGGAGAAAATTTCACAATGAGAAGTGATGACTATTCAAAAACCAGATCAGCAGACCTTAATGTAGGTTGAGTCAGTGAGGTGGAGGGAGACACATTTAGATAAAGTCATTACCTGAGATGTAGACCATCTCTCATTCTAAGCCCTCCCTTAACACACATGTCTTGCACTCTATTTCACAAAGTATTCCAAAACTGAGAAGAACAAAAATGGTGACAATGAATACTGAAAAGCAATTTGTAGGACATGATTTAGAAAACAAAAGAAGGCTATGATTATCCATTGACAGCAGTAGCAAAGCCAGCCAAAGCAAAGAAAGTGAAAATCAGTTTAAAGACATTGGTTTTGCTACTTTTGCACACACACAGAGGAAAAGAATCGTGCTGAGTGTTTTTTGCTAGTAGCATCAGTAGTAGTAGTAGTATAGTGGCTTGTAAATAGACCCACTTTTATCCTCGTGAGCAGCAGTATTCACGTTCTCATCATGAAAGTTAGCGTGCAGTCAATATGTAATTTCCAAGATGCTTTGCTAATGGCTCCTAAGCCAGCAGCAACTACTACGCAGATGAAGCATTTAGCACACTAGTCTACCTAGCTAACTTCTAACCCCCTTTTTCTCATCATCTTCATGATTGAGGCATTTGCCCACTTTTACTTCGGTAGCAATTTTGCAGCTCAAGTCCTAATAGTCCTGGTGAGGGAAACGACGTTTAACTACCTTCTAATAGGTCAGACAGACCTCCAAAAAAGTGTGCACAGTTTTCAACTAAAAGATGGAGATGATGCTGTGATGGCATTTTCTGATACATTTTTGAGGGGATTGGGCTGGGGGCGGCTTGTTTCAAAGCCTCCATATTTTTGTAATGAGCTTCCTCCCGCATTGGATCATAGTGTCAAAGATTCCACAGATTGGTGAGGATCACCTTGACCGGAATTCTTTCTGCTTGTTTTTTTGAAAGATTCTTCTGAAGGTTCGCTTTGCGCATCCAATTGGATTCAAGCTTTTCAAAAAGTTGACAGCCATTTCAGCAACAATTCCTCCTTTGATGAGGATGATATGATCCCCTTAACGTTGTCAGTGTCACCAAATGACCTTTTCCTTCCCCAACTCACAAACATTTTATTAACGAGGAGCTGCTGCCATACACCTAGGAGTTTCTATTCAAAAAGCTGTTTACTACTCTTTGGATGGACGGTCAATAGATTGTTCAATTGCTCAATGCTACAAAAACAACCCTTCAACATTTTGACAAATTTCCTAAGTGAAATAGGAAGTTCTGGAGTGGTTTCATCCCTTTTCAAAATTGTTTCAATGTTCCAAAACATTTTAGACTCTAAATGGGCCATCATTGAAAGCATTCTTTTATAGTACATCAGACACATCAAGAAAGACAGACAGACAAAAATACTACTGATTCCTTCTGCTTCAATGAGTTTCTTTCAACGGCAAAAAAAAAACCTTGGATGGATGCTAGCTGCTGCTGTGGTGACATTCATCAAACAATGCCACTTCTTTTTAGATTGAGAGATAAAAATGCTAGCTTGACACAACTGTGTCGTCTCGAGGAAATAAAAGGTTTTGAACAACAAAAAAATGCTAGAAAAAAGGGCTTTTAGTGGCCTCTCTAATTACTATAGAGTGGAAATTTTCTCATTATCAATTTGTACCACTACCTCCTAAGAAGAATCCATCCACTTTAAGAGAGGAATGTCAAAAACGCTAACGAGGCTCTGCTGGAAAATTTGAAGAGTTTGAACTGTAAAGTAGAGCATTTAAGGTTAGGTATTTCTCATTCTGTAGTGTGTGTCTTTTTAAGTTCATTAATTCTCTGCTGGGAAAATTGAATAGTGTTGTCTGTCTCATCGTTTCAGCATTGTCTTGGGCATTAACCTCTGCCATGGCTGAAATTGTAGTGCGAGTAGTAAATTCGTTGTGACTTGGGGCACCTGCAGCCAGGCTTAGCTAGAAAAACCATTTACTTTCGTGAGAACCACCACCCGCAATATATGCGCAAGCACATAGTACAACACCAGACAATAACCAGTTTGAAAAGGCACCTCTACAATCAATGTAAAGGTGCCTTATTTGCATTGCAAATAATTTGCCCCAAACATTCATTCAACATGAACTTTGATCACTTTTGGGAAGAAGGGAAAAATCATAAATTTACCTTTGGTCCTCAATTCCCAAGAATCTTTGTATACTTTGTTGTCACTGCTGCCCAAATCGACAAACAGCGAAGGAAGATGAATGGCAAGTCCTGGCTGACCACATCCTTGAGGCTGTTCCGTCCAGGGCCTAGGCGGCTGCGGCCCGCCGCGGCCCACCCGATTGGCTTTGGCATCAATGAAAATGTCCGGCCTTGTTGGATTTTGTACAGAAGTCATTTGGCTTCGGCCGGGCTGGCAACTTGGAACATTCCATGACTTGGGTAAAATGATGTGAAATTCCTTGATCAGCCCTTGCCGTTGAGTCAAACGATGTAGACCATAGGAGGTCTCATTAAGTACAGCCTGAAAAATACAAAAGTCAAGTTGTTAGAAACCTTATTTTCCTCCAAACTGTAATTTTTCGCGCCACCATGGCCGTAAATTGTGATTTGTTGTTTATTAGATCGTTCCGCGCCCTAAGCTGAGCTTTTGTTTTGACTGAGTGGCCAGCAGCAGCTGTTGCTGATTTTGGCCTGTTGGTGGTGTGAAAAACTGAAAAATGGCGCGTGATAGCGACAGGCCTAGAAAAAGACGGGGAAATTGGTAGTTGACGAGGGAAAAGGTGTCTTCCGTCTGCCTCTGGTCACTTGTCAACCTTTTCACTGTGTTTTCAAGATCAACTCAAAGATTGGACTTATTGACTACAGATGCCATCAAGAAAATCTTTTAACTTTGGATTTTTGGTGAGGACATTGAAGACAATAAGGTATCAAGCTAATCATGTGAATTCTTATGAAATCTGCCATTCATGTCAAGTTGATTTATGAGACCTTTTTAGTTTTAGGAGAAGGAGGAGAAGGAAACTTGAAAGTGAGAAGAGATCTTTTGATTTACCAAATTATGGGAAAAGAATGCAATTAAGGTTCAGCCTTCTTAGTTCTCTTCTCAGAAGAGAATGAATTAAGGAGAAACTTGCTGAACAAAGCTTCTTCTTTGATGTCTCTTAAAATTAAAGACAATTTTCTAAGGTCATCTTCTCTGTGACACTTCCTCTTAGTGTTTTTATCACGTCCCAAGATGGTAAAAAAAGCTGCACTGGGATCACTAAAGCTCATAAATTACACTTATGCGTTCCGGATGTAGTAGTATTTTCTCATCAAGTTGATGTTGCTAGATGGTGTTCATCATTTTGATCATCATGAGCACGACTGATTTGATCATGAGATGGTCAAAATTGGAATACCCACCAGAGCATGTGATGATACCAGCATGAGCCTCCCACCACCTGGGGCTTGTGACATACCCAGGTTAGAAGTGACTTCAACTATGGAGTTGTCTGCTTATTATTATCATTTTCTCCTAGTCTGTTGCAGTTGTTGCCCCCTATGGAGTGATAAGATTCATGCTTGTTGTACCCTATGTAGTATTGCTAGGCAGCCATCTTTCGAGGCACGATTCTCTAAAACTTCTATCATTCCAAGGGATCAACAATTAACCATGGAATTGTTGACAACAAGTACAGTGAACTTCTGAAGAAAAATCTGGCAAGTTTAATGGACTTACTAGACAAAAACAACAAAGAGAGAGACAAACAATTGGGACAATGTTGTCAAGTGAGGAAAATGAAGCTATTAGAATCTGGCTGAACCATCTAAAAGTCTATTGGTAAGATAAATGATCTCCTATAGTAATTTTTCCTTCTTTCAGATAAATTCCTCCTGAAGATTCCAGTAGAGTCAAAAAGTGATCTCCAAAGTGTGAAGAAATAGATTGGTCTGCTGCTGTCTATGTAGTGCTAAGATTGCAACAAAAGGTGGCTTAAAACGTGTATTAATCTGTGACCAGATCTAGTGTGTAGTCCAGTGTCTTAACCGAAAATGAAGCAACCGCGAATTTTCTCTTAGCCATATGGCATGAGTAAACATCACACAGGCAAAAATGCTATAAGAATACACTTCAGTAGTAGTCTGGACATACGTTGCACTTGCTGCTGCCTGTTTGCCGCTACCTAAGCCACCATTGCTTGCTGCTGCTGCAAAGATAGAATTAAAGGCGCATACAGAAGAGAAATTCAACTGGCAGATTTTAATTAAGACTCCCTTGGCTCAGCATGAAGGAGAGCTAGATCTCATTAAAGCCCGATTCATGTGTGTGTGTAGTGCCTACTGCTGCCTAGTAGTAATCTGATTAATTTTTCCCTTCTTTTTGCATTGAAGGCCTTTGAAACATGGCCAGAGGGAAAGTGCTGACAGTTCCCTACATTTCAAATTCAACAATCTAAAACTTTCTTCCATTTCAGATTAAAAGGCTGTAAAATCGGGTAGAGAACCCATTTATGAAGACAGAGTCTGGTTTTACTTCTCAAGAGATAACTGTATGTTCTGGGGTGTTCTGCAAATAACCCTAGATAATAGTGCTGGTTGAACCTATGACAATGATCCATCATCTCTCAGCTCAGAGAATTACTATTTTCCTAGAGTACAGTTGATTGAATTTCTTTGTAAAAGAAGCCAGAATCTGGTCACAGCTTAAAATGAAGAGGAATTGGTGCAGTAAATAGGCAGAGAAGGAAATTTGAAGCGTGAACTCTAGCACAGTGATGTGAAATCAATTTCTTTCCGCTTGTTTTCTTAGACACACACACTGTGCAAGAAATTTGAGATTGCTGTGCACGCGATAATTCGCTCCTCTTCTTCTTCAGATCTACTTTCATGATGGCTCTCAACTTTCATTGTCTTTTATAGCAGAAGAAGGGGATCATCTCCTTCACATTGGACAGAGATACCTTTTGCACAATGCACTGAATTTGCCATGATCTAACGAAAATTATGTCTCTTGGATTAGAATTGGTTAGAGCAGGTAGACCTCCCTCTGAGGTTTGAAAATGAGACTTTCTGAGGTATTTCTCCATTGTGAACTGATGCACCAATGCTAAAAGCGTTTCGCCATCATCATGAAAATGATTATCTCTCCTGATGAGACCTGATAAGTGTCAAGTCCCCTTCTCTGTGGAGGGTCCCTGGTTTTTTCTGAGCTTAGCTCTACTATGTACACTGCTAGCTAGCTTGCAGGCCCCCATTGTGTCCCATTGTGCAACATTCCCATAAGCTTTCTCAGTAAGGAGGATGTCAACTGTGTTATGATCCCTACAGCCACAAAGAAGAAACTCTCAGACAAAAAGCTCCCTGTTGTAAATGAAGCTCCTTCTACTGCTTCATAGAGCTACATAGTGCATTCACCTTCTTACACATCAAGTTTCTTTTTAGAAAAGTGTCTAGCTGCTAGTCTTGAACCTGACATTTGCTTTGTCCACCATGAAAAACCAAATCTGACCCCAAACCAACTCTGTTTGTTGCTCCCCCATTTAGAACTAGTTATGAATATAATAACAATTGTGTGTACTTTGGGGTTTTGTGAGTCCCTTTCCTTTCCGGTGGTACCTAATTGTAATTCAATTTCTTTGTCAAATTCAACCGCTTTTTATTTAAAAGAAAGTCTTCCTCCTGGCTTGTTCAAAGAGCGAGACTATCCCGCGCCCCTTCCTTGGCTTCTTTATAATTTTGCAGTTATGAATGGGAGATTTCAACGCATTGTGATAGAGGAGAAAATCTTTTTCTTATTGTTAGATGAAGAAATTTTTCAACTTTCTTACTTTTTCTTGGTTTGGCTGACCAATTAAGAATGAGTTGGCTAAATTTCACAGCTCGATGATGGAGAAAATATGAAAAGTTGCACATCTTCAATGGCAAATTGATTGTGAATAGCCTTTGGAATGCGTCTTTTGTCATATTCTAACTTATGGCAGCTGCAGCAGGGGGTAATTATAGGTCCACTTCACCAAGGTGTTAAAACTCTCTGCTGAGCTCTGAGAGGAGAGAACTGTGACCAACAGATTCTATTTATGAGTGTATACAACAACAGTACACACAAACAGACAAACAGACTTCCTTTACTAATAGCTGGGTCTGATTGGTGAATGAAGAATGAATATTACAGCCCTTCAGCTTTTTCACACCTTGACATATCCTATTTTGCTAACAAAGGAGCAGAAAAAATTGTAGAACTAGGATTATTACAGTGACAGGAACTTTGTTTTGGCATGACTCACACTGCATAATATACATATGTTGTCAATGATTATTTGCATTTTCCAATATGCTGCTTTACTATTTAGGCAAATTAGAAATTCTAATTTCACTTTTTTTTTTCAGGTCCAAAAAAACTGTGACAATTTTATTGTGAAAAATCGTTTCTACTCAAAAATTAAAACTGACATTTTTCAACTTGAGCTACATGTAAGGGGGAATTAGCGGGGCTTTTCTGTCTGGCTAATGATAAGACTAAATTACCCTTATCGATAAGCCGAAGGTTCCTTTTCTAAGCGTCAGACAGGCCACCACTATTAGCCAAAAGGGATGGACTTGCAAAATTTTGAGAAGACATGTTTTTAAAAAAACCTTGGTGTCTGAGCTCAAAATGCAAAAAAGGTTGGCATGACATGTTTAATTACATATAATGAATATGGTGTTGTCAGTTAGTGTCAGAAATTACTAGGGGTTTAGAAAATGGCGTGCACTGTACTTAAGAATTCATAAGCTATACAGTCTAGATTGTAACACAGTGTTATTGTCCATTGAAGATTTGTGGCATCATCTAAGAGACCTACTTGAAATAGAAGAATAAAAGAGGCCTTTTTAAGTAGTCAAGAGGCATCACATAAAGGTAGTAAAAATACCAATGCAGCTGGTAGGTGGTTCAAGCGTTCGATAAAGTCTGCGTTAAGATAGTATGACAGGAGATCTGTGTAACCTCGACCCTTTATGATGAGACTGGCTCTTGGTGGAAATTCGTCATGCACATTGTTGAAGCCTAAGAAGCTCATTTCCATAGTTGAAGGAGCACTATTCAAAGCCCATCAAAGTATAAGAAAAGTGTAATTGCAAGCTTCTTTCTTTCTTTCGCAGAAACGTAATCTAATCATCACCCCCAAGTCAAGGACCTGGGAAGGAAGTCGTCTCATAATGTTTGTCCAATTGCAAACAGAGCCCACCATTGTAATAGATGGAGAAGGTAAAGCTATCAACGGATTTGGAAGTGTGCATTGATGACATAGGAAGTCAAAAAAAGAAGCTGATATGAGATACTGTATGTAAATCATCATAAAGCAGGAAGATGCACAACTGGGTTTTTTAAAGCAGTTTTTGAAGCAGAAATTAAGCAGCACCACCAGCGACGAGGAGAGATAATTGGCGAAAGTCCAAATCGTGTAGGATAAAGTTGCAAAACATACCTGAAAGCATGAAAAAAGACATTTGAAAACACTTGTCAGATTTGACTCCTCTCTTGCCAGGCAGCAAAAAAATGCAGGAGAAAATGAGAACTAGGAGAGGATGAGGACCACTATTGTGATATAAGAGACTTGAAATGAGAGATAATATGATTAGATGCGTGGTTTAGAAGATTGCATGTCTGTGAAATTAGAAAAGGTAGGTCCAAAGGAGCCTCTC
Organism: Oithona nana; assembly: GCA_900157175.1. Classification (NCBI taxonomy): domain Eukaryota; kingdom Metazoa; phylum Arthropoda; class Copepoda; order Cyclopoida; family Oithonidae; genus Oithona; species Oithona nana. Next base: position 57,237 of record LT727912.1, on the reverse strand, counting down.
CACTCTCCGTTCTCCTTTCGATTTTAATATCCCTATACTATATACTGTTTAAAAATATGGCATGCATTTCTCATATACAGTAGAAAATTAGGATTTTGCCTTTGTTTTCGTGCTCCCCCCAAACTTTGTAGCTGGCCACAAAAATCCAGAGGAAAACTGTCCCAGTAAGCCGGGAAGGGGATTAGGTTTAGTAGAATGTAGGACATCAATTTCTTTGCATTAAATAGTAATTGCTTAATTAGGCGTTCTATCTACTTATGGGATCATGCTGAACATTTTTTGCTTGGGGTCCCATTATTAAAATGGCTTTTGCCCCCCTTTATTTTACAAGTTTTTTTTTCTCCTTCTTCTTCTCCTGTTCTTGACGTCTTGGTAGGTCTACTGTAATTTTCTAATTGTGGAGGATCTCCCAAGTGATGGGAAAGTGTGCAGAATATGAAAATTGCTTCACTGACCGTTACTTCAAGAAAGAAACAAAAACGCATCAGCTTTGCGTACATTTTGCGTCTCTTGACTAAATCTGTTGTATGACTAAAGAAGTAGGTAGATGCCATATGGCCTCTCTTTAAAGAGAAAACCACAACACAACTAGCAACACTGAACAACAGATTTGTTTCATGTTTTAGAAAACTACTTCTAGCCAAAAGGTTCTACCCTTCGAAAAGAATTATGGTTGCCAAATAGATTTATTTTTACCTGATGATATGTCTTTTTGAAGGTCCAAAAAATGTCTAGAGTAGGTTTTATTTTCTACTAGCTCTAAATGGCCATTTTCCTGATTTATGTAGATGTTTACCAAGATGGACCACCTTGTTGCAAAAATAGCTTGAAAGTGCCCGTTTAGAAACAAAAGAGGAATTTAACTGCTATGTGGAACTGTGGAACTGCGATGAAAGGAATGTCAATTTGCTCAGACTTTTTTTCCAAAGGGTTTTCAGACCGCTGCGGTTCTTTCAGCAATTTGATTTAGCTGTTGTGTTGAACTGTTGTTGATGTATAAAAGTGCACCTGGAACCCAATCATCGACTGCTAGATGGGGTTTAGGACTTGCGGCTCACTGGTCACATCATCTCTTTAGCTAATTTAGTGCTAATCCCTTATTCTCCAATGTTTGTGAAAGGCTTTAATCCTCCCAATTACTGCATTAGAAAACTTTCAAAGAAGGATTACAGCAGCAGCCGGCAACAAAAGCTCAAAGAGAAATGCTTTTATAAATGGACCAAGTCATTTTATTATATTTCCTGTCTACACCTGTCAAAGGTTTTTGGTCAATTTTTGAGTAGGAAGGGAATCAGTGAAGCTTATAATTACTGCTATACTTTTCCTTTGTAACAGCATAGTTCAGGACATAAAGCATTGAGTGACTGATAAAAATGGCCTTGTGCCCGACAGAACAAAAGGATACGCTTTAAATTGGCCAAAGAAGATGTTACAAAGGATTTCCACCATGCCCAAATTTTGCACGAGGAACTTCCAGTCACGCAGCAGAACAGAACCCCGACAACAACACTAGGCGATCAAGATCCATCTTTTAGACCCCAAAACCCGAATGAGGCTCAAGAAACAATTTTGAATAAAGTAGGAGGAGGCGAGCCATTGAAAATGCGATTTTTCACATACCAATGCAAATATTCTGGGTATGAAGACGACCTTATAAGGAACCATGAAAACGTTGAATTTTGATTTAACTCCAAGTATTCTTTACCAATTAGTTCTGATGCAAATTGGAACGTCGCGCGCGCATTCCTTAATTTAGCGCGCGCTTTTGTGTTCCCATCAATAGATTTTTTATGGACTTTTTAGCCAGTTTTTTTGTTTAGTTCTAATCCTTCCTCCTCCTTATTCTTGTTGAAGTTCACACCAAAGATGGTCACAAAAGGAACGAGAAAAAATGGTTGTCAAGGCCAAGGATATGAGAATACGAATTGGCACAGCAGCAGCAGAGACTCTTCTTGAGTAGTGCAGCAGTTTATGCACCACTTGTACAGCAGAGCCACCCTCAAATAAACATGGAACAAATTTTGATGATGGTGATGATCCCTGAACATCCTCCTTCAAGCCTCCTCCTACTCTGTTTTGGGGAATCAGAGCAAAAACGAGAACGTCTTCTTCAGCCTTCTTCAAGCGCTATTTTAAATCACATCAGGACAGGTGGGGCCTGAATTATTTGGATAGGGCTCTTTCGTAACAGATTCAGGGGAAGAAAAGGGGCAATTCCGGTTCCCTATTCAAAAGTACGTGTCTTTTCAAGTCTTCTCCAAAACAGGTGTGTAATAGAAGACAATTTAGACCCTCATCAGACAAATAAACAATAATTATAGAGTGGGACCCCTTTTTTTGGTATACTAAGCTTTTTTGGCCAGGCAGCCAAAGAAATTAACTCAGATGGGCATCGCTAAGTGATAATAAAGGGGGGTAGTCCTGCTGTACAATGTACATACCCCACACAAGTCTTTGAAAACACAGTCTTACTGTCAATCATCGTTGAGGTAACAAAAAGTAGTAGACTAGAGGGGAGGATGATTGAGCAAAAACCAACATCATTAGCCGCCAATCTGCTTCTAACCCCTGTTTGGATAAGGAAAAGAGTGTTAGGACTATTTTTCTAAAAGCACCGTCATATGGCTTGATTGACTCTTTTAAAGTAGAGTGGTTTCAAATCTTGATATCAAATATCAAAGCTTAGTTTTACATCATAGGTTAGTTAGGTTATTCAGCAGTTTAATATTGATTGTGACAAGCAAGGTGAGAAATGAAAAAGTAGAGCAGATGATCTTCAACTGGAGAAGAGGAGACTCTTTCATTCTTTCTTTCTTTCTTTTTTTGGGTGGTGAAGAAGCAGAACAGTTATCAATCAATGGAGGAGTTGTGCCCATGACCTCCAAGCAAAGTTGGTTTTTGCAACTCATTGATCAAAAGTGCCAGGATAATAGACTTTGGCTATTACGATGATTATTTGTTTATTTGCTTTGCGTGCCGAAAACTATTTCGATGTCAAGGTTCCCAAGTTCGCAGCCAGCGTCGTCCCCACAAATTGGTTATAAAAAAAGCCAAAAGTAAACTTTCACCCCAGAGTCCTAAACTGCTCCTCAAAGAGGTGTGAACCAGAACTTGACTCAAGATGATGATGTAGTTGTACCAAATGGTGTTGAACAACGTGTTGAACATCGCCTGAGAAATGTTTTGAGTTGAACTTGAAATGGACATCGCAGACTCATGTCAGAAAATTAGTAAAGTATGACGAGGTCCCTTTCAATACCCAGCCGTTTTTTGGGCGCCAAAATTCAAAAGAAGGTGACTGATGATGCATGAAGTATGAAAAAATAGCCTTGACCAAAAGAACCGCATCAGTGAAGCCAAGCAGCAAGAAGAAGTTTGGATGTTAGCTTCGAGCATTTTCATGGTTTTAGAATAGGCCTGCGTGGGCGAAAAGTGAGGATTTTCACAAAGCTCAGCGGGTATCATGCTTTGCTTCTCATAGCCAGAGTAGGGTTAGGACACACACACACTTCAGTACAAAGGGGCGTTTGCCCTGTAATACGTCTAATTGATGCCTTGACTCAGCTTATAAAAAGGAGCATAGCCTAGGATCCCTAAGCTATTCAGCAAGAGACTAAAGACCCTGGGATTGATTGTGACAGCAGTCAAGGTGACGAGAAAAACTCATTTCAAACCCTTTTATTACTAAGGGAATGAGTTGCAGAACTGGCAAATAAAAGTTTTGAGTCAATTCAAGATACTTCAATGATGATGTGGCTGGGGATTAAGCCTATGGGAAGAGGAGATTTTGCATGTTGATGACCTTAGTACAATGAGATAGAGGATTAAGAGTGATCTGAAGTGTGTTGTTGCACTTTTTTATACCCTTTTGTTTTCGAGACTCGTGCTAACTCTCATCAAGCATTAGATTACAACCTCATCATCTCCAAAAAGACTGTTGGTAATGTGAGCACTAAAGCAAAGGACAGAAAATTGCATTGGCTTCGTGCTGGGATTGAAGAGCAGCAAAAAGAGGCAAGTGTTATAGATAAAGATCAAAATTCTCCGCAACAAAATTCTTCTTCAACCTCATATTCAGCTTTACTAGACCCCAAAAATCCATCTCATGATTTTCTACGGTTGACTCCTGGCCGCCCTGGAGTCGAGAGTCCATCTTGTCCATGTTTTTGAATTTTTCGAAACGCTGGAAGAAGATTTGGCATGAAATTAAAAACACAGAGCGAACTGTCAAAAGTTGGAAAAACGAGTGGGAATAATCATCATCATTGGAAAAATGTTCATTTGTGTGCAAATTTACCAATTAACCCAGCATGGCGTAGCTCCTCAGCTTGTTTTAAATGAATTGTTTCCTGGGTGAAACTCTCCAATTTTTACTGCTTAGTACTCCCCAATTATCACTGATGGTGCAGTACCTCGATTTAGGCTTGCCATCCTTAGTTAAAAAGGTCGTGACTTTATGGGAAAATTACACGGTGATGCGCGCCCAATGAGGATTAATTGCGCCACTGACACTTCAAACTAGGGAAAGTCATACTTTAAAGGAGAATTAATCCACAGGAGGCAAGCATTGAGAGACGGACACCTTATCAAACCTGGATTTATTGGGGCCAATTCGCAATTCTACTACAATATTATTGCAGGTGTTTCTGGATTTTACTAGTATGTACATGAGGAAAATCTTTGAAATTCGATACTTTTACATGTGGACTCTGGAGAGTGGACGAAATTCTAAACTCCAAAAGAACAAATGCTGTTAAAGTCTAAAGTGGCAAGAAATTCATTTTAAGAGGGCAAAAAACGATTTTCCAGCTTGATTGTTTCTCGTTGTTTTCCAGACGCTGGGAAGCTTAAGGTTTTTTTCTTGCTGCCTTCTTCATTCTGAGTTGAAAATCAGCCTTTTTATTGCTTGCGCAGTGGGGTATCTAGTCTGGAGGGCGAAAAAATCCTATGAATCCAATAGATCAGAGAATCCGATCAGCAGTTGAAAATTCAAGCTACTTTCCAAGTTAATTACTTCCAACTGTTCTTTTGGTAAAACGACACTGAAAAATGGAGACCAATGAAATCCAAGCAACCTTCTAGACTATACTGGACATAACATTTATCACTTCCACCCTTTTGCCCATTGATGAAAATCTACTGGAAATGCATACTTTACCCTTGGACTTTAGGCATTTGTGTCACGTCAATTTATTTATGTCGATTGATCCTACCTCCATTGTTTTATCAGGAGCCAAACGACTTGTACGACAGTGACCCTAATCAAGATCACCATTTGGAACTACTTGTGTGTGCGAAAAAAAACTTGTTCGGTAAGTTCTCATAAGTGCTCCCAATAAACTCCACTGGCTTGTTTATCTAGCTGAACAAGAGCTTTTTTATTGGACTTGATGAATTCAAAGCCGCTATTCTAAAAGCTATCAGACCTATTTTGTAATGTTGTAGGGTTAGCTTAACTGTCCTTCTTTTGATGGTTTGATTGAATTCAGTGTTGGAGGTCACGTTTTATAACTTTACAGAATCATCATTTTAACCTAACCCCCTCGTGAGATAACAGATGTTCTTCCCCCTTCGACCCCCTCTATTTACAAGGATTGCGTGTCTATTGGTGATTGATTTCAATCTTGTTTGTAATTGTCAAGGTCTAACTCATTTTTCTAGAGACGTATTTGGTATTCGTTGAATACTTTTAATATGCAAAGATAGCAGGAAAGAAAGTTGTCTCTTAAATCATGTCATATGCATCTTATTGAAACTCGTTGACCTCAGTTCAAAGCTTGACGTCAGCAACTTTAAAAGATTAGTATAGGTAGCAAAGGTTGCAGCAGAAGTCCTATTATTTTTGTAGTTCCAGTCCGCAATTCCCGTCTGACTATGTTATACCATAAGAGGCATCTAGGCAGGAATTCTAGATTTTTGGGTGTCTAACAAATCAATCCATCTTGAATTTGCCACGGCTTAAAGCTAGTAGTTAGGTGTGACACCATTTTCCATGTCACGTGGAAATTCCTCCCCCATTCATCAACTCACAACGTTGGCACATTTGTCATCGACTAATCAGAGCAAAGCTAAGGAAGACCAACTGTGGTGGCGGAGGAGGATGGCAGCTGATTATGTATTCAGTAAGAGAGAGTCAACTAAGATCGGAGCTTGAGATAAAGTGATTTGTCTCGACCAAATGGATTAAAAGTACAAAACAGCTGACATGATTAGAGTTTAAGAATATTTTTGTGTGTTGCCCTTACTACGTTTATTTTGCCATTTGACTGGCTCATAAAAGAAGACTAAAGTGCCTGTAAAGCCTATTATTATATCCAAAGAAGTTTGCCTGTCTAAGGGAATTTTAGTAGGTTGAAGAAGTGGTATATGGAGGGTTCGTCACAGTCGCTCTCAAGTCAACTTTACAACTGTAGGATTTTCGGCTCCGAATAAAATCGGTCATGCTCATCTTTTGTGATGTTACGACAATTGCTAGCGTGCCAAATACGGACTCCTCGGAAAGAATTCTATTGGGGGCAGCAGCAGCACCAGGCACTACCCATAATTAAAGTCGATCTCATTGTTCTCCAAACTCAAATCATTGCTTCTTCCGTAATCAACAACAGTAAATGGAATTCAATCAAAATCCATTGATGTGACATTTATAAACTCACAGTGATTCAAAATAACCAAGCGAGCTCAAACTATGGTCACAATTGAACCCTAATTCCCCCCCAAAGCAGATATTTGAAAATCCACTTTTGTTTCAAACTTCTCTGCTGCTACGGTTATTTGTCACTTTCTTGAGCTAATTTGTACACAAGAAAATGGCGTCTACAACCTGTTGTAAAACACTGTTGTTGCCCCCCAATCCCCATAAATTAGTTTTTGCATATTGGCCAACTGTTGTGTCGAATTTTGTAAAGGTGACAAGATATGACACTCCTTTGACTGACAGACAATTATCAGATAGGAGAGGAGGGTCATCAACATCAACGGTAAGAGCAGATTTGAAAATCCCTAACGAACTATCCTCAAGATAACATAGAACTAACAAAAGCAGGTGCAACTTGAACTTTACTCCCCAAGCCAAGTCCCAGCTAGAAGATAATGGGAGAGTAATGAACTTGTACTTATCGTCATTCAAACCCCTTTTTTATCAGATTTCCGTAAAAGAATTAGAGCCGAGAGGTCAGATTCTGTCAAATGAGAATTCCAATTAGCCAAGGTTTTGACCATAAAAGACTTGATTTTAATGCTGCTGCTTTGGGTATCTATAGAAAATATCTCTCCTCCTTTCATTTCAATCCAAATTCATGATTGAAACAGCAGCAGAGAAATTCACCAAAGTTTTGGAATTCGAAATTGGGTTGTTTACATTTCTCAGTTGACAGAAGTGAATGCAGAAAATTAAGGCATAAAAATACTTGAGATCCAAAACAAAGGAGATTTTTGTCATGATTTCCCATCAATAGAATTTAATGTTCTACGTCTGGAGAAAGTCAATTACTATGATCCAAATCCAAAGAAACAGTGTGAAAACTTCCATTTTTCTTCTCGATCTTTCTTCTACTTTTGTCTAGTTGAGTAAAAAGGGAAAGAGAAACTCTTTTTTCCCAGGAAAAAGCCTAGGAAACCGCCGCCATGGCTCTTCTGAAGCTATGGAGCAGACAGACGATCGGTAATTTTGAAATAGTAAAAGTTTTTTGGGTTGCCCCCACCACCACCCCCAACCGAGTTAATCTTTTATTTCGATCTTAGTGACAAATTGTGCTAATTAGTGCGCAGTGCTCCTATGCTTTGCAATAGCGCCAGCTAGCGCTTCAAAGTACTCTATATTCAATATAGCGGAAGAGAAATCGTAGAAATCTAAAAAGCAGATCATTAATAAAGCTTTTAAAATCTTTCTAAAAGTCCTGTAGGTAGGGTACAAATTCCCACCTTTTTTTCCCTGCTCTTTTTATGGATGGGAGATGCTCCTGGTTCGGTTTTACATGGGTTGTAAAGTGTTTTTGCTACTGAATGACATAGTTCAGGACACTTTTCATTTATTGCACACTTTAGATCTTTAGGTAGCAGCAAAGTCTAGTTCTGAACCAGCCATTAAACCATATCCTGTACAGTAAGAGTAATTTTAGCACGAGATCAGCTTGAGCAAAAACTGGCTCAATCTCAGCGGGTGACCAAAAATAAAAGTGTCCATGGTAGTTTTCAAGTTGATGGACGTCTACTCTCTTTTATTTTTCGCACTCCCAAGTTCCAAACTTTAAAAATAACTCTGTCAAAAGTCACAATCCACCAAATCCCAATGCAGATTTGAGGAAAAATAAGTTGATTTTGGGATTGGTTTCGGTGCATTATTATCCTGAATTTTGTGATAAATGGGTGGAGGAAGAAGTGAAATCGTTGAAAACATGAAACAATTAGGGTGGTTGCTGCTAGGGGTGGTGGTGGTGAAACTATTCTAATCTGATAATGATTTCTGGTGTATCTCTGGCTGATGCTGCATCATCATTTTCTGATGCGCGAGAGCATCAGTGGTTCCGTGCACTACTTCAAGTTGCTCATCATATCTGGGATGGGAGAGTTGTTTGTGGTCGCTGAGAAGGGCCAACACGCCCATTTCCTACGGATATTTCTACAAACCAGAGGTAGCAAATTGGTTTTAAAAAGTAGACCACTACTGAATACCTAGCTAACAACATTGCATATACAGTTGAAGAGTAGAATTTCACTTAAAATCCCTCTTGACAGCTAATAAGCAAAATAGTCAAAAACTGCTTCAGAGTTCCTGGGAAAATATAGAATGATGAGCACAGTGTATCAAAATCACTCGTTTTACGCATTTTACAAGGTTTTTCAGCTTTAAAAGATGTAGTCAATGCTCAATATGATTATCCCAGCAATATTGGTATTGATGGCAATGTAACAGATCATTGTGGAAGAACTGCATTGGGCTTGCATTAGAGGCCAAGCTAGAATTGTTGACTTTTCTACCCAAAAAATATTCAAAAGAGACTTTTGAGGAGATTTTCAAACACTGTGCTGATCTAGTTTTGCCTAGTTTTATCGTGAGAAAAAGAGTAGAAGAGTGCGTCGCAAAAAGCTAGTTGAATTCCAATTTGCGGGAAGAAGCTTTGAAACACAAAGAAGTTTTCAAGTTCTCTCAATTAAAAGAACCTCTTCTCTGCTATAGAAGGGATTCTCTGAATGCATTTTCCCGGCATTGAATGACAATGAAGTATGTCTACTTCGATTAGTCCCACCGCTTAAAAATAGCAGCAGCCTCGTCGTCTTCAGCTCTGCTGAGACTTGAAATAAAGCAAAGAACACGATGATGAAGCAGTCATTTCTCAAGTCTTCCTTTTTAAGAATTTCCGTTGCATTCTAGTACATCAATCTCCCAAGACGAAGAACCAAAGTTGAGACTTCAATATTAACGAGGACTCATTTTAAAAAATGGGATCAAACGAAAAAAATGCATGATGGAATGGCCGAAAAACGAACAAAAACGACAAAAATCAATAAGAGAAAAGAAGATGGCACCAAAATCATTTTCATTTTCAAAGCAGTTTTGTGCACCATTTGAGAGACTGCGGTTGAGTTGACACGTCTAAAGTCTTCTCTGCCTTATGATATTGATGGATCCTACACTTCCAAGAAGCCACAGCTAATGGCACTGGGAAAATCGTTCTTAACTGTTTATACTGTGCTGAGGTGTAGTAGTGCTCTGAAAAACGTCTTCGAGGAAATCTTGATGACAATCTGAAGTTCCTGTTGCAAAATTTCTATCAGTTCTTTAGAATGTTCTTTTCACTACTCAAACAGAAGAACTCCAAGCAGGAAGAAATCTTGGTAAAAAAGCTTCAAGGAAAAACCATTTCAAATCAAATACAAAGACTAGACCGCGATATGAATTTGAACAAAACTTTGTAAAAAGATATGAGAAACTCAGCAAAGTAATAAGAGGCTCAGCAATGCTCAGCAACTTTTAGCCAGACTCAGCAACTCAGCTTGCACTTGTCCCAATCAGGACCCACTTTTAGGATCGCGTTAGCTACACTTATCGCGGTCAATAAAGTTTTGCTTACCTCTAGATGGTTCAGATATTCAACACAATTTTCTGGTTGTTGTTGTTCTTCAATTTGGATTGTTACTCTAGAATACACTCCGTTTTCCACAAATAGAGAAGATGAAGCTTTGACCGCCTGTTCTCCCAAAAATAGGCACAAAATCAGGGTTGTCCAAATCTTAGTCATGTTGGTTGTCTTATATGCGAGACATACCCCAAATGGTACCCGGTATTCACTTAAAATATTTCATATAGATCTGTTCGCTCGGAAGTCTAACTCAAAACTGAGGATGCGACCTGAGAAAATGTCGTAGTCAGCCGCGTGCATAGTTGCGCTTCGTAGTTTTGGCAACGGTGAGTCGCGCCGCCAAACGCCGTTCGCAAGTTAAGGTACAACGTCATTTTCCGCTCAGCGAAGATCTGAACAATTCCCAAGATTTTTTCATCCTGAATTAATTCTTTGTTTCTAAAATATTTGCACTACATTTTTCCTCAAGGTTTTGACAGATTTTAGAGTTTTTTCGTTTGCACAATAAAAGGTATTGATATTGAATGTAAAAATTAAGTTTTCTAAATAGAATAGCTGATTTATCGATTGGACTAGATTAACATTTTTGTGATTTGCAACTAAGTTTTCGCTGATGTTTTAGACTTGAAAACTATTTTGCAAAATTGATTTTGAGCTGCTTTCTGAGATGTATTTAAAGTTGAGACTTTTTGAGTAATTTTCAACCACTGTGATATGGTGACGCCTCTCCTCAAAGTGTTTTAAAAACTGATAAGATTCGCATTCGGCGTTAGTCTGATTGAAACATGAACGTGATAATTCAAAAATCCATTTCACATGTAAGCGCGAGATGTAATAACTCGAATTTAGATTATCGTTGCTGCCTGATGCCGTCGGCCGTTTTCAATCATGTGTGCAAATTCAAGTAGCTTAGGATCAAGAGATCAATTGTCTTTGAATCTTTCCGACGAAATGGAAATGATAATTGAGCAACGAGTAGTAGTGAGTATGACCTGCATCTCCACTTCCACTTGAGAGAAAATCAGTTTTCATCATCTCTCCTAATCACTTTTAGTAAAACTACTCCTCAAAAATTGAATAGTGAAAAGGAAATTCCAAACTGAGTAGAAATGCAATTCTTTTGTTTCCTTATCCATCTTCTAAGCAAAGTTTTGATGCACCACAAAGCTTTCTCTTTTTTCTTTATCTGCTCAAGCATTACTTCTGCTGCTGCTTCTCATCGACTATAAAAATGCAATTATGAGCACGAAAAGAGGATTAGCAGCCACCATCATTAATTGCACTCAATCTAGAACAAAGACGGGAATTGAGGAGCCAAAAGCAAAAAAAAACACCTCTTTTCAAAGTGCACTATGATGCGGCGCTGCTGAAAAGCCAAAATGACTCCTTTCGTGGTAGGAGAGTGACAAATGGTACAAGTATTTCTTTGAATGCATTTTAGGACCAAATTGGATTGGTTCTCAACGTTGATCTTATTTCAATGTAGTAAAAGTTTCAAGTTAGAACGTAGCCGATTTTCTAGTAGATTCAATAAGTGGCCGATATAATGAAGTGATTTTATCGCTACTTCTCTACTCGCTTCACAATTAAGTTGCTGCTGCCACGTGTAGGGTACGCGTGCTGCAAGTGCACAAACACATATTTCAGTGACGATTCGCATCGCACTCAACTACTAATGGCAGGGACAATCAATTACCCTCGAAAATCTCTAAATTCTAAAGTTTTACGTCGATGAGGAAAATCGTCGAAGATTCAGCTGCCAAAAGACTTTAGATGCCGCCAAAGAAGCATAAAAGAGAGAGAGAGAGAGGGTGCAATAATTGCCACCATTAGACTGATATCGCACACTAAGTTTCTGAAAATTGGCCAAAAATTACAGTCATAGAAGAGGAGTGTATCAGAATTCAGAGCCAAAGAATGTCTTCAATGCAGTTTTTAAAGCCAGGCTCGTGCCTTTAGCTGGCTTCAACAGCTAGTCTTGGTGGGTGCCAGAAACGAGGTAATAAGTCATTAAAAGATTTACAACTGAAACAAAAAAGGAGTGCGAAGTAGCCAAATATATTTGAAAACCAGAAACCTGTCAAATGGGCAACGGGGCACCCATACATAACTTCATATTCAGGCCATGAATCGATACAGCAGCAATATTTGCATATACTAGTTCCTTCCCTTACTTTAAAGACCCATGAAAATTGGCCTTGAAAACCCAAACCAATCGGTAACAAATTCATTGATCTTCAAATAGTCCATTCAGTCTCTCAAAACCAGATGAAATCGAAAAATTGAGTTTTTGAAAGTCTTGAAACTGCATGTTGTTCGCCAAGGTGTGAAACAACCTTGAATTGCTTTGAAATCCGTGAAGACACAAAAAACACGACTTTTTTCCCCCTTGTCTCTCTATGCATTTCTGCAAATTAATTGTCGTGTTTTCCAAATGCATTTCTGTGTAAAGACTATCAATAGCAGGGAATCACTCCAACCCAGGATCAGAAGGTGATTCAGCATTCTTCTGTAGCAATATTTGCATACTTAGCACAAAAAAGTGTGATAAATTTCAAATTGTGATCAATTACACTTTTGCTTGATTCTTTGTTTCATTTTGAGTTGGGCTCAGTAAATTTTAAGGTCATTTGCATTTTTTTGTGCAACGCATCATGGCTAAGAAGATTTTACGACTATGAGTGTTGCTCGCCTCTGAGTTGAAGTAAATTGTGCGCTCCACCCTTTTCTGACACCTTGAGTAGTAGTGTCAGTAGATTTTTGGCATATCTATCGCTTCAATCCATTGCTACCAATTACTCATTGGTGCAGAAAATCTTGAAATGAAGCTCACGTTCCCTTAGCTACTCTAACCGTTCAAAGATTGACAATTTAGATCTTTCAACTTGCAAATAAATTCAAGAACAGTTGACCGACTTTGTAACTTAGATTACAAAACTTGGATTTCAAGTTAAACCAGTGAAGTTACTATGTTTATAAATCACACTTCAAGTGGTTGAAGTCATCACCTAAACATTGAACCGGATAAGCAATACTGAAGGAAAAAAAATACTGTTTCGCCACAAAAAAGTTAAATAAGACATTTTTGGTGATTTTCAAACACTGTGACAAATGAGACTAAAGGAACCCATTTCCTGTGATTTTGTGACTTTTGGATTTTTAAAGGGCGTTAGAGCTGAATTTTGCAGGTATTGTTTTGAAGAAAAGGATTGAAAAAACACACCCCACCCTCTTTTTTCTGGATATGCTGACTCACTATTATTTTTTTTCAAAGCTCTTGATTATCCTAATGATATACTTGATGCCTCAAATGGATTTGGATCCACTAAGTCCTAAAGTCATCGCAAAATATTTGCGGAGCCAAGGCTACATACAACGTGCTCAGCCTCAGCAGCGGAGAAGCAATCAAAAAATAGAGCATGCTTGGTTTCAAAAAGGGGTTCAACGCCCATTGTTCCATTAAAAAGAGCAAATTATGCTCATTGCCTATGCCTGGGTGGACAAGTAGACTCGAATTTATTTGTGCAGCCAGAGATCTAAATTGTCATCTTGAAAAACAGCTTCTTTTCAGCGTTTTCTGAGACCGACCGGTAGTCATTGAGACATCTTTGAATACTAAGGTGAGTGGACCATTTCTTATTGCGAAACCTAATGAATGATCTCAAGATAAATCTTTGCTTCTTGCTTATATTTTCGTTCTGACTTCTAAGTAAGATTCTTTGAATAAAAGTTTGAAACATTTCAAACTATAAGCGCGAGCAAAGGTTAAAAACATTTCAAACTATAAGCGCGAGCAAAGGTTAAAAAGTTTGCAAATCTAACAATTTTGCAAATATAAGAATTTTGCAAATCTAAGAATTTTGCAAACCTAAGAATTTTGGAAAGCTAAGAAAAATCTAAGAAAGCCTCAAAAGTCTCGAAAACCTTGAAAAGTTCGAAAGGCTCGAAAGGTTCTAAAGACTCAAAAGGCTCGTCGAAAGGCTCGAAAACCCCGAAAGGCTAAAACTAAACTAAAAAGAAAAGGCATAAACTTATGCCAGAAGAGGCATAAACTTATGCCTGAAGAGGCATAAGCTTTACACTTCAGTGTAGAGACCATTCACATCAATTTCAAGGGTCCAGTGCTGTTTGACGTTGTATACCCGAGCTTTGAATTTTCTATCTTCGCCGTCCACGCTAAAAATAAAATGGTTTCATTGCCTGTCATCTGTGACCCGTAAAAGTATTTTGAAGTACATGTACAAACCTTTCTCTTGCAACCCCAAGATTTCCAGTGCGACTCATAGTTTTGCGATGAACTTTGATAGGCTCCTGAACTCCAGCATGCAATTTCTGACAATCGTACTTCCCAGCCCAAACTAAAATGTCTTTGTCAGCTTTGACGTCGGCATAACTTTCAAATTCCACAAAGAAACCATGTTCCTCCAAGTCAATGAGATCTTTGATGTACAGATCATCGGGTAATGGAATGAAAGCCAGAAAGATTTTCACCTCTTTGTCGTAATTTTCTTCCTGAGCAATGGTCCGCTTCAGATCACCAATGGTTTCACTCAACGCATAGCTGTAAGCTCTTTCTTCTCTATCAATAAGGTCAGTTAGTTTGATAGTATTGTTCGCCATTTTGAAGAGATTGGGGTAGTTGGCAGGTTTTAGACCTGTTACAATTTGACCTTCCTTTGGCGAGCAAGATGACAACTTGTTTGTAGTAAAATAGTTTGCCGACGGCACTTCTAGAAGCTTCACGGGGTGACACATCATACAAAATTCTTAGAAACGACAACAGAATTTAGAAAATCTCTGATATCATGCTTAAAATTAGCCAACATGTCCCTTAGAAATTGGGAATTCTGTGCTGTGATGATATGGCGCTCAAAATATCCAAACTAGCAAGATAAAGTAGCCACGAAATTCTTCACATGCATGGCGGATTTTCGTCTAGGTAAAAAGTAAAAAAATATCGACTTTCAATTTTGGCGAAAAAATCTAGAACGTTCAACAGACTAGACAACAACAGGATATCTAATTTTAAACATCCCTTGATTATGACTTCCAGTGAACTGTACTGTACAATACATTGTACAAGGTCTAAAGTCTAAAGTGTGATCGCATCGAGGTCAGACAAGAGTCCAAAACCAGAGCCATGAGTTCTGAAGAATCTGAGCCACTTCTGCATGATTATGCTGAACCTCGTCATCCTGGTCCTGAAAGGTTTGTCAACGAGCAATGCGCATCATTAACATACACAGGGTCGCTTTCTGCAATCACTTGGAGAAAACACTTGATAGCCAACTGGGGAAAGTTCAAAGAAGGACTTACTGAAGTGAAATTACTCATTGTTTGTGGTGTTCATGGAAGGAGAGATGGAAGTATTAGTGGTGATGCAAATAATGTCAGGACTTGCGAGAATCAGCTAGTGAGTCTTAAATCTCAAATACCTTTGTACTTTTTAAACATATTTTCTGCGTATCTAGGACTTCTTTAGAAGGCAAGGCGACTGCACTGCGGAAGTGTTAGATTTGAAGACCTGCTATGATGGTGATTCTACCAACATAAATGAATGCTTGCTGGTAGACAATGTAAGGGGTTTTAGACCAAACCTTATTGTATTTTCTATCTGCTTCAGTAACGTATCAAAAGTGAAAAATATGTTAGAAAGAAGTGGACTCTTGGCGGAACAAAAATTGGAGAGAAATCTCATAGCGGCTACAAATGGAAAAATCATTGATTTAGACGAAAAGCAAGTGGAGCTCATTGCTAAGGTAGCCGATCCAGGCAACATTAACAAGAATATAGTGATACAAGGACCCGAAGGTTCGGGTAAAACGCTCCTTGGGATTGAAATTGTTAAAGTACTTGTCAACAATTACATCTACACCAAGAATCTTTCACCAGAACAAGCAAAAAAGGACATTCGAGTGATATTTTCGGCCTGTTACCATCAACCTGACGAGGTGAAATTTTTGTTGACTCAAGTGAAGCCAATGATGGAGAGGGGGTTAAATTGCAACGTTGCATTTGAACCGATTGAAGCAGCAAAAAAGGAAGAAAACCCTCAGGCCTACAATGGCGATCGGAATCTTATTCTAGAGCTCATCCGTAAAGACAGGAGTTATGGTAACTATGAAAAGACCATCATCCTGATAGATGAGCTCAGTCCTGGCTTTGAAACCTCCCATTGGGAAATGTATGATTGCTTGAAAAGTAAGGGTGTCAAGGATGTCCAGATTGTCTTTAACCTCAAGTATGATTTCCATGACATGAAGGTTAGAAGAGAATTGAATGAAGATGACGAAAGAGATTATAATGAGGTTGACATCTTGCCATTAAAAAATGTGTTGGTAGGTCGTTTACAAAAAGCTTACCGATGCAGCAATGAAATCCGCAAATTAGTCTATTTTTTGCTGATGCATGACTTTGGTGATGACAACTTTCATCAATTCAAAAGCTTTGAACATATGCATGATGTCCGTTATTTTGATCCCGATCGGAAACCAATCTGGATAGAAACAATTGATGCCAAATCATTCTTCGATTTCATTCGTCACAATCGCCAGTCAGTCTTAGGAGAACGCCCTGGAGAAACTGTACTCATTTATGATCCGGAAACAATAGACTCCCAAGCGAAAAGCGAATGTGACTCTATCAAATGGAAATATGTTTCAATGACAGAAGCTGTCGGTATAGAATTTTCGACAGTAATCATTTATGGCTTGAGGGAATTTCATTTTGAAGCTTTTACAAGAGCCCTTAATCAGCTGATTATTGTCACAACTTCACGATCACGGTATGTTTTATGTTTCAGAGCTAAAATGTTTCTTTTTGTCATTATCGTTGATGCTTCTTTTTTATAGTGGAAAGTTGACCAGCGCATTGAACGAAATAAAAGATAACAAGCACCAAGATGAGCAATGTCGTTTGAATTGCGAAAAAAATGGAAATTATTTTAAGCTAGATGATGGCCCTTATTGCATGTTTAGAAAAACAACTGGAGGCAAATTTTTAGGTCCAGGTCCTAAATCATTATTGAAATGCGGCTTGGTAAGAACATTTTAGGATTATTTATTCAACAACCATGTAAGGTTTAATTTTATAAATCATAAACATACCTATACATACCATACTTATGTACCTGGACCCTAAAACATTATACAGTAGTCTACCGATTTAACGACCGTAAATATAAGGTAAAATACCGATGCAGCGAATTTTTTGGTGCTGACGGCTCTATTAATGTTATGAAGTAAAATAACTGTAAATATCACGAAAAACTCGCAATCCGTCGCCTTAGGCGACTACTTGCGAGGCCTACCGGCGGGAG
>LT727912.1:13724-35417 GCA_900157175.1 Oithona nana | reverse complement strand
ATTCTAAGTGGATGTGGTTTTACATCATCTGTGTCCTTATTTTTTTGGTCATTGTCGTTTTAGCCGCAACAGGCCAGTTTTCTAGTGCTAGTCCATTCCCTTCAGGTATGTAAACAAATTTATGCAATTACCAAAATTGTAAACGTAATTTATTAGGGAACTACATCATCGTTGTCACCGGATTATTGTACGATAGCGGAAAACATACTGAAATTGTTGACTTGAGCAATCACGGTTTCAATTGTGATCTGCCAGATTTTCCACTAGAAATTGCGTATGCTGCAGGTGGAATTGTCAATGGTATTCCAACTATTTGTGGAGGTGCTTATAGCAATATTTCCCAGGATGATGGCTCTGAAACTATTCTAGATAAAAACAAATATTGCTATGCGTTCCAAAACCGATCATGGAATAAGATGGGAAAAAGCTTAGTTGAACCCAAGTTTTATTTTGGGACTGGTAATGTGGTCATGAAGGACAAGTTACTAATCCACGGAGGTCTTACAAAAGATATTCAAGATACGACTTTCAGCTTTGCTGAATCAAGTGAATGGATTGGATCGAATACCAAAAGTTCGCCTTTAGATACTTTTCCTGCAGCTGTAGGTAGTCATTGTAATATTAGGATCAACAAAACACATTTCATGATGACGGGTGGAATGGTTCCCCTTGGGAATGCAAAAGTTACAAACCGTACAAAAGTTACCGGCAACACTTACTATTGTCAAATGGACCTAAAATGTTCTCCCGGACCTCGTCTTAAACACCCAAGGAAATCACATGGCTGCTATCAAAAGTCAATTTCTGGGAAGCAGTATTTGTTTGTTATTGGGGGTTATATACGCAATCATATACCTAATAGTACTCATGATGTCGAATATCTTGATATGTCCGATGCATCAAAAAGACAGTGGGAATTAGGTGAGTTTTGGTTGTGCGATGCAACTCCAATTCTAATACTTCAAAATCATGGTTCCAGATTACGTCCAACTGAACTTCGCTAAACATGGACACACAATTATCACGACACTTACGGGAAAAGGTGAAGAAAAAGAAGAAATCTACCTAATCGGTGGCTTGAATATACCAACTCATTTTAGTGGTAGCGCTATCATCTATAAGCTAAATAAGGTTGGCAGGAAAAAAACTTTTACAAGCATACCAACAAAATTGAAATTTGGCAGAGCTTACCATATTGCCTTGCCCATATCAGATGAGTTTGCCAAAGAATCATGCCAAGGTCATTGGCATAACTCATTTGAAACCAAAAAAGTATCAAGTCAGAATCAAAACCAGAAGTTTGCAATACAAAATGATTTGTGATCTTTTAAAAAACTCTGTACAAACTATTCAAAATAAGCTTTGGTTAATATAACCAATTCAATTTCACGAGTTTTTCCGCGTAAATAAGTTGGATCTCTAATTTCCCCACTGAATAGTCTACGAAAAAGTGGTTTTTTGAAAAAATCATCATTTTTGAGACATTTTTGACATTTTTAACACAGTGTGCAACCCGTCACCAGACTTATTTTCAGCTTCATTTCTCGCACTTATTCACCGATTACATAAGAAATACAGCAGGGTTTGTTGTAACAATCGTAACAATACCACAATAACAACTTTCTTACTCGTTTTTGCGTGACCGACCTCCCAAATTACTTTCTGAAAAAGGGCGTGAAAGTGTTGTTGTCTTAGATGTCCCTTCTTATCTTCTTTTTAAAAAAGCCGTGAGTGATATGCAGAAATCTTTGGGGTGACATACATGTGACACTGTGCGTCCATTAAAAAGATAAAAAAATCAAACTTAACTTTACTGGACCCTTAAGAAAAAAATACTTCAAACTCTGTGCTTTCATTTATTGTGCTTTGTTAGGATTATTATTTTGCTAGCCAAGAAATTGTCTAAAAAGCAGAAAAATTGTAACAATTGCATTTTCAAAACGTGACTGCATCATCACTGGAAATTTTTTTTTTTGCGAACATTGGGAACTTTACAGTTTTTCTAAATAATAACGAATGTGTATAAATTGGCGCGCGTTTTTTTTAATGGTAGGTACCGAACGGGATTTAAGGTGAGAAATAACGTGAGTTTAGATTTTCAAGATTTGAACAAAAATAAGACATTTGGTTCAGTGTGTAACAAACCCTTTTAAAAACCTTCAAGTACAATCCGCACTTTTTTTTCTTTCCTTATCTAAATAAGCATCGAAAGTGAAGCTAGAAAACTAGGTCAGCATCCTCACTTCGTTGCAATTTTCCCGAAAAAAACAAGCACAACCCTCGCTTTCCTACTTTCCAAAAAGCACGTGTACTACTTACTTCCCAATCCAACGGACACCGAAATGCAGGAAAATAGGAAATCCAAAGGATGTTTCCAATGTCCACGACTCTCCCTGGCAGCATCGTCAGGAAGGTTCAATTCTTCAATGGGATTTTCGATATTAGCTGTCGATTGTTTTTTCCGCGTTTTCCCAATGACAGCTTTGAGGTCTTTACCCATCAGCTTGTCTTCGATCACCATGTTGTCTTCTTCTTCTTCCTTCTTCCAAGAGTATTTTCTGGAAATAGAGAGCTTTCTTGGAGGGTAACCTCCCTTTTAAAGCTGCCTCACTACAGCAGCTACTCAGCTCGCTACGCTTCAAGCTGAGTCTGAGCTTGCTAGAGAAGCAAGAAGAGCTTTAAGCGCCTGCGCTGCGCGCGCTTATTTGATGGGCACAGCAAAAGGTGAGTAGTACAGGGATGAATATAAAAGCTACTTCAACGGCGAGGAGCTTGCTTTCACTCTTTTTTTTCAACTACGTCTTTTGCATTTTTGTTAAGGGATGCGAAAGCAGACGGCGAAACGGAGAAGCGTAGAAAATCTTAATGAAAATTGCGGGACAGTTAGTTGGATTTTTTAAGGGGAAGTTTTTTTTACAGTGTATTCTTTTCTGGGAAAAGTGACAATAATTGTTATTGTTATTTGAGACAGTATTTTCCTAAAGCAAACGTCAAATTGTCCTCGCTTCACTCGTGCGGCAATGCACTACAAAAGAATCTTGAGGCATTTTAGGGTCAAATAGTCCACTGCAAAGTGGCTTTAGATTATCTTGTTGGGCAAGTGTTAGTGTCAACAAAAGCACTGAAGCGCATCAAAGGGTAAAGATATCGTAGGCCTATCAACGTCAATCTGGCTTTCTTTTCCGGATTAGTATTATCTCACAAATCCGCTTAGGACTCATTTTTCTAAATCGTGTCAAAAGAAAGAGTGAAAAAGATCGAATTTCAAGGCAATTTTCAATTGCTTAGCAAAGCAAAAAAATCTTGACGAGACATCCGTGACTAAGTGGCTGAAAAAAATTATGAAACGCGATCTAACATTTTCTGATGATATTGCTTTAATGACTTTAATCTTTTCTTGGCCAATTTTTAAAACTTTTAGTAGAGAGCAGAGCCAATTGTCGTAACGGAAAATTCCGCGCGCCTTTTCAGAGAAAGTAGAAAGAATGTTATTCAAATTCTGAACGTACGTACTCACCTTATTAGAAAAACAACACCGCGTGACAAGTGCCACTTACGGGTCAAAAAAAGTATTCAAGCAATTTCAATTAGAATTATTGAAATTCATTTCTCAATGGCTTCTGCTTTGTTTACTATTTTGAGTCGCGTCAAAAAACTGAGAAAATCAACAAAACTTGAGCAAAATTCGCGCTTGCACTACAAAAATTGAGGCTTACGATTGGATTCCTTTTACTGAATTTTGGCTACAAAACATGACATTTTAGAATAATAAAAACCAAAATGCATTTTGCAATCCTTCAAATCTTTCAAGAGTCTCGGAATTTTGAACTTTAGATCAGATTCCAACATTTCATTTTTGACAAGGAGCGATTTGTTTTGATCGGATACAAATATCGATCTGCGATTGTTATCGCGCTAAAATCTGCTCAGCTAAGCTCGATCATTTCACGAGAAAATTGCTATTGCGGAAATTATGTGGAAGAAAAAAAAATCGTGGAAACACAAGAGTTCTTTGATTTCACGGATTTCACGAGAAAAAGAAAAATTGGGGAATTTTAACGGACGTGAATTTGTGATCCCCTTTGAGTCCATACGGATGTTAGAGTTTGTCCGAAGCAGAAAACAATTGGATAATTGGCCTGTGTAACGCTCATTTGAGTCTTTGTCACTCAGTTGGCTTCCATCAAGTCTCTTGTCCATATTGTCTGAAAATGGACATTATTTTCCTCTTGCTCTTTTCATCGACGACGGCAAGTAAGTGATCTAAGAAGCTTTTAGAAAAGTCTTTTAATCTACGAAAAGCATTCTTTTCAGGTGCGTCTTACTTAAATGTCACATCTATTATTGGACGAAATGCCGAAATTCCTTGTGAATTGACACCCAAGTCAAAAACTGACAATGCTTATTTGGTGCTTTGGTGGTTTCATGATATCTTTGGTACTCCTATCTACAGGTTAGCTTATTTGTGGTTTTATGGTCAACCATATTCATAATAGAAAGGCAATTTTGGAGTACAAATGTTTGGGATTCACGTCTAATTACTTCAGAGGAATCAATCACATAGGAAAAAATTGTACAATCAACATTTTCACTATTTCCACGTTTATTTTTAGTGCCAAAAATGAAAGTATTGCAGCTGCAACTATATATTTTTGGCGCGAAAATTCAAATACCTATTTTAACAAGTAGCATATGGCTTCAAACTTTATGCGACATTTTTGGTAACTTTCAAACACTGTGTAGTGTGCAGCACATACTCTTGTTAATTGTTATCAAAAGTGAGACTTTATGTCGATTTTCAAACACTGTGTGTGTAAGAAAAAGAATGAATGCCCAATTGCCCACCACAAACAATTTGAAAACTTTCTGATCACGTGGACGTGTGGGTAAGTACGTAAAGTTACTTTTTGACCGCAAAATGCACTCTTAAGAATACATTCATGTAATAAAACGTTGTCAAAAATCATTTGTAATTCTTGAAGTTTACTATGAAGACTCAAATATTATTATTTTTTCAGTTTTGATATGAGAAACAATACCAAACATTGGATGGCCAGTGATTTAGGTGAACAAGCCAGTTTCTACGTCAACCGAACAGGCAAAGTCACATCTACAGGTGTAGAAATCGTTCAATCTTATCTCCAAATCAAAAGTGTTCAATGGAAAGATCAAGGCTTCTATAGATGTCGCGTGGATTTTTTCCAGGCACCTACACGAAATCTCAAAGTCAAATTATCCCTAATTGAACTGCCCAAAGTGCCCAGAATAACCCAAAATGGGGGCCAACCCATCAGCTCTGAAATGCCCAGTTTTCATCTCAATTCCACTTTGAATCTCAAATGTGAAACTTCGGGTGGGATTCCAGAACCTACACTGAACTGGTGGCTCTATGACAGTTCCAGAAATGAGAAAGTCTTTCTGAGAAAAGATAGTGGATCTGTGAGTACTCTCAAGTATGGACCTCTTATGAGACATCATCACAATAATCGTATGATCTGCGAGGCCCAAAATCAATTTCTTAAAAATCGTCTAGGTGTCCAAAGTTTGATAGCTGGGAAATGCAAACTTTGGAGATTCGAGTGGAGCAAAAGATTGAACCACATGTGATATGTAGAATGAAAGATATCTAATTGTATGATGATTTTTCAAAATCTCGTCAAAATGAAGCGTCATATTCTAAAACAAGAAATATCGGAAAGATTTGCTAATTAAGTAATTAGGGGTAATTATCGTAATTTTCTTTCAAGAAAATTGTTCATCAATTAACACGAGCCAAAAACATGAAAGAAAAAAATCGTGAAAATGAAGCGTCATTCCTTGAAACTGAAGATAGCCCTGAAATCTCGGAAATATTTGCTAATTACATAATTAGGGTTAATTACCCGGATTTTATTTCAAAAAAGTCATCATTAATTACTACGAGCCCAAAAAATGAAAAAAAAATCGTTAAAATGAAGTGTCAGTCCTTGAAACTAAAAATAGCCCTGAAATCTCGGAAAGATTTGCTAATTACATAATTAGGGTTAATTACCCAGATTTTCTTTCAAAAAAGGTCACCATTAATTACCTTGACAAGAAAAAATTTAAAAAATTCCGAAATTAATTACAGATTCAGGAACTAAAAAAATGTTCCGAGAGTCACTTTTTGAACAAAAAACGAAAAAAACGGGGTCTATAAGTAAAGTCCAAATGTTCCGAAAGTTCCGAAAGTTCCGAGATTCCATCAGAGACACTTTTTGAGCAAAAAACCGAAAAAAATAGGTCCATACATACATGCATGGAATCATAGCACAGAGCAGAGTCACTTTTTGCGGAAATTTTCAGGAATCGAAAAAAAACTGACTCATGGAGCTACGCTTCTTCTCGCTTCGCTCGAATAAGCTCGCTTGCTCCACTCGAAAAAATAGTATCAAAGCAGAATGTATTATCATGATTTTTCAAGGAATGTTTTCATTTGTTCAATCAGCATCACATTTGAAGACTTGTACCATGGTGGTCTAATATGCCATCGCGGTCTTGGCATTGGTTTCATTTTCTGAATACTTAGGGTTTCCATCACAGGTTCAAAATGTTTTGCCAAAAGCTTGCTATGATCCACTGGTTCACCTTCCACTCTGTAATTGATCAATCGATCCAGATCCATTTGGAGTAATTCAAGTACATGTGGATACAATTTATCAATGCCTAAAAGTCTGATTTGATGGACCAACCAATTCACTGAATGGTTTTGACCACTTTTATAAACTTGACTCGTGATGGGATTTTGACTTTCAGAACAAAAATTCAGGTCTTCTGGATGAATCCGGATTTGGCCAACATTGTAGGTGGAAATGTATCGTTGATCATGGTACTTATGGCATTTCAACCTATGCAATAATAGACCTTTTAGGTCAAATTCTTCAATTTTCATTGAACAAATATGCAAATTAGGCTCTTTGGCAGTGCCTGCACCCAAGTAAGTCATTGATTCTTCATTGGTATAACTTGGATCCTCAATCAGTAATCCAACCGCATTTCCCGAACCATCACAAGGAACATTTTCAAATTCGCAATTATCACAAAAACACTTTTTGAAAGCTAACAATTTTATGTTTCGACTTTCTACTCTAGGTGAAGGTAGAGGAGATGGGTTGTTAACGGCTTCTAGGACCAAATGGCAGCGAGCTGACCGGCCAGAAGTGAGTTGAGCAACCAATTTGAATCGATTATTCTGGAATGTCATACTTGTCATACCACCGCTAGATGTCTCCAAACAAGACATTTGAGCAAAGTTTCCACAATCTGCAAAGGTTCTCGGTGCCAATCTTCCTGGACTCTTCATTACTTCTTTATACAAGTCTGCATTGATATTTGAAGGATGGTTGTAGTGACCATTGGTATTCAGCAGCATACCAAATGAAATAGTATTGGTTTGGTTGAGTAATCTTCGGTATTTGGGGATTTTCCAGGCAAGTACCAAAACGTATTCTGTATTCTTAAGTTTCCAAAGTGCGACTCCATTGGTTCCTCGAAGTTTTGAAGACTTGGAATTGATGGCAGCTAAGATGTTATCACTATCGAATCCTTTCATTTCTTTGGCAATGTCATTGGTATCCAGGTGGTAACCTCTTTTGAGGTAACACCCTTGGTATTCTACACCATTACAAGTGTTGTTTTCCAAGGACGTAATGAATGAGACTGAAGGTGCCTTCATCAATGATTGAATAATTTCTGCTTCGCCCATTCGATGAAGTGCATTGACTGGTTTGCTGTTCTTTGTTAGGGTCAAGTGCATGCGTGCTGACCGGCCTGAGGTCAACCTGGCTGTTAGCTGGAGATTCTTGTTGCGTAAGACTCCGCAAATTTCTTCTCCTGCAGTCAAATTCTTACATGACATTCGAACAAAGTTTCCAAAGTTTTCATTCAAGTTGGGCTTCAATTTTGACCCATTTTTCATTATTTTTTGGTACAATTCAAAGTTGATTGAGGATGAATGGTCAAATTTGCCAAAACGGTTGAGCAACAAACCAAAGGAAATGGTATTGCTTTGCTTCAGTACTGTTCGGTATTTAGGGATTTTCCATGCCAAAACCATGACGTATTCTGTACCTTCAATCTTCCAAAGAGCCAAACCATTGGTGCCTCGAAGAATCTCCGAAAACTTTTCGGAATTCATGGCGGCCAAAATCAGGTTTTCATGAGAATTGGGGTTGACACTCGATTTGAATTTGCGGAGGGGAGCTTGGGATCCTTTTCGGAGGTAACATCCTTTGTATACCACCTTGTGTGAGGTGTCATTGTCCAAAGAGGTGGTTAAGGTAACGCTGGGCGTGGCACCTAAGAAAATGTCTTGTTGAGTAGTTTCTAGGAGGCTTCCCAGCAGAAATGGAGACTCAATTGCACGACTCTGAGTGCATCCCATGATTTTTGGTGGAATACTATCAGACTTGTCAATGGTTATTTACAGTCCAAATTGGGTTTACTTTTGAACCAATTTTGGTATCGAAACTGGGCAAAAAGGACAGCTGCTGATGTGAGCCTATTTACAACCAGTGCAGGAATGATGAGGCGAGCTGGTCACTGTGCAGCGGTCGGGCAGGCGCGTTGGTCAAAGACGCCAGGCGCGCGCGTCCTCATTGCTGCTACTTAATCGAAACCATTTGGATATCTACTGCGTAATTTCCTTCAGCCAATAAGATGCGAGATGGGCAGGATGTAGAGTTTACGCGGTAAAGGTCACGCACGTTGATATGACCCCGCAAATGAACGATATTTCTTTTGTGTAAAGAGGTAGGGAGACAAAGATGCCGAAAATGCGCGGAATGATTTTGTCTGGTGTGTGAAAATCGAGATTGTAGTGACGATTCTCTTGGATTTTTAACAGATACTCTCAAAAAAGTTATTCAACAAAAGATGATTAGTTAATACGTCAAAGTACATCAAAGTACAAAAGAAAGTGCATTTGGTTGTTAGGTGTCAATAAAATTAGAAAATTACGTTTGATGATCAATAAATCTTCGTGTAATTCTTCTCTAGTAACAAGCTTTAAGTACAGAGTAATGTAAGAAGTGGTCTGTTACAAATCTCATGAATTGTGGTGTAATAAGGTGACAACGTAAAATGCTTCTTATTTGTCTTCAGTGATGCATGAGGTCATGCTTAGGCAACTTGGAAACTTTGACTTGAATGCGTTCGTCAGTGTCAAGGATGACTTCGGTATGTTTCACACCATTGTGACCATGGTGTGCTTGAGTAGGGTTGTCTTCATCAATATAACTGATGTCTTTACTGCGGCCTCGAACTGCGTTAGCCGCTGGCGAGGCCATAACCAGTGGAGGCCGTTGGCCTGTCGATTGATAATTGGCCTCAAGGTTGGCCGAGTTGATGCGGGTAGGAAAAGTAAGGCCATCGCCTAAAATGACACAAAACCATTAAAAATAACTTTTTAATGGATTAATTAATTAATTGATTAATTGATTGAACTTACCAATGGTAGTCTCGATAGGCAAGAACCAATAAAGGACACGATCCCCAAAGACTTCTTGGAAATTATTACGTTTGCCCAGACTCCATCCAGCTTCATCCGGACCGGTGGCAAAGTAAGGCGCCCGGAACTGTTCAAGGGTCGATCGGTTCTGAAGTACCAGGTAAACGTGGTACCAAAACAGTGATGAGACCGAAATACAAAACATAACGCTGACAAAAAAGAGAAAAAGGACGTGAAATTTGCCTTGGCCTTCGGCGGCCTTGGTATCGCTGAGGCCATCGGTCCAAAATTGAACAAAGTATCGGAATACACAACATGCCAAGAATACGGTGTAGGTGAGGGCGTAGCCCAAAAACAACATGAAAAATTTGTAGTTATTGAAGGCCACGCAGTTGTTCACCCAGGGGCAGTGGTGGTCCATCTTGAGGATGCACGTACCACATACGGAACAGTGATGAGAACGGTCAGGTTTGATTGCCTGACACTTGTCACAGTATCTGGAAATGATGATAAAAAATGTTATGATTCAATGACCTCAAATTTATTTGTCACTTCAAGGTCTAGATAATCGTTCATTTTCAAGGATTTCTTTTTCTAATTTTTATTTTTTTCAAATTTCCGAAAAATAACATTTCAAAAAAAAAGTCTGATTTTGGCGGGAAAACTCAATTTTTTGAAATAATGCATAATTAGTTTTTATGAATTTTCGCTACAAATGTTATTGTTGATGAGACATTTTGATGATTTTCGTACAGTGTGCAATGGAAATCCAGGATTAGTTTCAAAAGATATCCAGTACACGTGTGTCAAATCTGACTGGGACGACGACTTTTCTTTTATAGAAAACAGATGTATAGTCTGGTTACTATTATGTTGTCCTCAATATTGCAAAATAACCTAGTTTTTTATGTCTCTCTAAAAAAGGAGGCTGTACTACAATAAGTAAAAGCACTTGTTTATTCAAGTGAGGATGATGCTTTTATATTTATGACGTTCACTGCGGTATTTGCCCTTTCCATCTATGTGGTATCAAATAATCGTACATTTACAATTTCCTTTTAAAAAACAACAAAAAAATCTTCGTAAAAGAAGAAGAAAAATGCAAAATCATTGGGACATTGGAGCAAATATTTGAATTATCACTAATGAATTTCCGGTTGTATAAACTAACGACTTTTCCCCCTTAATTTATCCAACTCCCCCAAACTAATGCACCTTAGTCATCAATTTGGCAATTTGCTAATCATCATTACCTTATTGCACCTTGTACGGATCTCTGCATGACTGAGATCTCCATTTCAACAATATAAAGTTCCAACAAATTTTTCCACTCTTCTTCGGATTTCGCCTGGATTAAGCGTTCACTCATGGCTTTGGACAATTTCCAAGACTGTGGGGTCTCACATTTGGGTGCAAAAATTGTCTTGAGGTATGACCAAATGAACAGAATTAGTATCAGGTGATAGAGGAACAAGAAAATCACGCGTTCAGCCATGGATTCCACGGCTAAAAAGCAGACCACGTAGACGAAAGCGTAGTAACTCCAACTGATCACTGCCAAAATAAAGGCCACAGGAAGCCATTTTATGCCTAGAAAAAATTATTTTGGTTTTAGGCGAAAATTGTTTTGTTTTTCAGTTGTTGTTTTGGGCGAAAATTGGTTGTTATTCAGCTGTTGTTTGGGTAGAAATTGGTCAAAAGTCAGCTGTTGCTTGCTCAAAATCAGCTTATTTCTTAGATGATTCTTACCGATGGCAACCCATAGGCATGGCCTTTTGATCCAAGATATGTTGTTGTTGTCTTTGTTTACATCTTTGGTTTGTGGGTTCTGTTCTGTATTTTGCTGTCCTCCAGCCTCGAGGTCGACCATACTATAGGATGAGTTGGCCGGAGAAGACATTGTTTTGTTTACATTATTCGTTTCAGTTTCACGAGAAAAATTGGAAGATGTTTGCTTTACGGAATTGTTGAACAGAATGAAAATCACAGCTGGGGATCGAGCACTCAGTAGTAAAATTGGATAAAAATGAGCGATGGATCGAAAAACATGTCAATCCTCAAAAGGTACTGAGAAACTTCGACGATTTTACTTGAATTAATTAAATAATGTAACAAAACTTCAATGTAATATTTTTTCAATAGTTTTTTTCTAAACAAAAATATGATTTTTGATGTGAAAAATTAGGAAAATAAATAAATGAAAGAAATATGTGTGCCTTAAATGAAGTAAAAACAGTCGTTAGCTGTCAAGTACATACGGAGGTTTAGTGAATTTTCTGAATATGTTCCGTCAATGAATTCTTATGATTTTACAAAATTGCGATCGAAGCTACGTTTATTTTCAAAAATAAAGATATGTATTAGAATTTTGGTGGCAAAAATACTTACATAGAATTCCAGACCAAATCTCTTGGAAGCTTTGCTCGAAAATTGTATTGGAAAGCAGAATAAAGTTTAATTTTGGCGTGAAAATTCAAATGGTTTTGAGGGTTTTGAGTTAGTGTACTGTCAGCAAATGCTTTAGAATGAAAAAAAAATACATTTTATTTAATCAGTTTATCAATTTGAATTTTGGAAGACATAATAGCATCATTAAGTCCAACTCCATCGTATGAGCTACCAACAAATGCTAAGGGCAAATCTTGGGCCATTTGACGTAATTTCCGGACACGATCCCAATGACCAACTGTGTATTGTGCAATAGCATTTCGGTGAATTTTAGTTATTATTTGCGATGGTTCGTCTTGAAATTTCATGATTTTTCTTAGATTTCCTAAAGCGATGGTTTCTAAATCCGAAGGTTTGGGATCGTTACCAAATAATTTTTGGAACCATGATCCGCCCATCATGACCGTAAAAATCGTCTGATTATGTTGTGGGAATGAACAAGTATCGAAAATCACACCTAAAAATAAGTTTTCTTAATTAGTATTTTCGAGAAATCAAAATGAATTGAGAATTGATAAAATCATTAAGAAAAATAATTGTTATTTATTTTTTTTTCAGTAATTTTAAAAAAAAAAAAATATTTTAAGTACCAAAAATTCCCACCTAAAATAGGCACATCTGATTGATTGGAAGGCACCAAAAATCCAAATCCAGGGTCTTGGATCAATGATCCATTGGAAAACAAAAAGTTGATGACAGCAACATCCACGTAAGGAATAGAATTCAGGCTTGATTTCAATGTCTCAGGAACATATTTGGCTGTTTCGCAAGCTGGCGTCGACCAAATTGTGAAATCTGAGTTTGACATTTTGCCGAGTTTTGGATCAATATTTTCATCTTGGATTTGGTGATCCAAAATTATGTCGATTCCATCCTTTTGCAGTTTGGAAGAGAGCGATTGTATGAGTGTTTCTAAGCCTCCTTCTAAACTCCAAACGTTCCATTTTTCCGCTCGTACTCGTTTCACCAATTCCTGAAAAATGTCAAAAATCACAAATATTTATCAATCGATTAATGAAAGAAGTTAATATAAATTAATTCGAAAGATAATTAGATTCTGAAAATTATTTGGATCTTCAAAATTAAAAATTTTTTGATATCAAAGATTCAATTTTAAATATTACTTTGAAAACCATAATATTTAAGTTTGCAAAAATAATTAATCATTACCAATGAAAATTAATTGACGAATGAAAATTAATCCTAGATGTAATTTGTACTAACTGATGTCGAAGGTACAATCTTAGGTGATTCTCCTCTCAATTTCCGTTTCAGCATTCCACGAAAAACACTCCCATAATTCTGTTCAAGATTAAACATAGGACCAGCCACAAATGATTTGGCACTTATGGATCTGGCATCTCCAGCACAGATCCCTCGAACCATCGGATCAATAGCGTATTGAGCAACATCCGGACCAAATCTTCGAGCAACAAAGTCAAAAATTGACTCATCTTGGATCTGTTTTTGCGGCGTGAAAAACTCTTTGATTCCGGCCAAAATCAAGGGTTTGGAAAATGGAGGTCGTGGAGTGAAAATGGATTTCAGACTGGAAGGTAATTTGTGTAATTTTCCATCGACATAAACCATTCTATAAGGGAAGATCATCTTTAATTCCAATTAAGCCTAAAATTGCCACAAGAGGGCGCTTTATAATTAAAGCTGAAATGTAAACAAACTGCTGACATTTACAGCAAATATGTAAACAAAGTGCTGAAATTCACATTGGAATGTAAACAAACAGCTAAAATTCGTAATATTGAAACGTGTAGAATAATAAAACGCCATCTAGTGCAAAAAAACTGTAATGAAGTGAATTAAAAAGTTGAACATTACCTATTGACAGTTGCGGGATGTCCATGTTTGATAGGTTTCAATTTGGATTCTAAACCCAATTCTTCAACTAGTTCAAGAGTATTAGCACCTTGTGGTCCAGCGGGACGAATAGTTCTTGGTCCATGTTCAAAAGTAAAGTCATTTTGAATTGTACTTTGCACCCATCCACCCAATCTATTTGAATTCTCGTAGACTTTGATGGAAGTCACATTTGGCAGTTTTGAACAGTAAAATGCAGACGTTAATCCGGAGATTCCTCCACCTATCACAGATATTTTCATCGTCTGAAAAATTAATCAAGATTTTTCTTTTAATTGTGCTCGTAAATTATGAAAATATTGCATTTTGCAAACAATTATTTTAGCTTCAGACACTGAATTTTCCCCGAATTTTTCACTTAATTTCCCATGTAAATCTTGCAAATTCTCTTTGATTTTAGCACTGAACTCTTCGATATCTTTGTCACTCGATATCTCATCCAAGTCTTCATTTAGTTCCATGATTTCACTTAAAAATTCTGTGTCTAATTTCGGCTGTTCACCCTCCAATAATGGATCATTAAAACACTCCAATAAATATAACGCTCGATCCATTGGATTAAGTAAAGTTGAATATGCTTGATTAACCAAAGCTGACCAATTTTCAGCATGTTCAAGCTCTTCTGGTGACTTTTGGGAGTACCTGTCAGGATGAAATTCACTTTGCAATTGTCTAAACTTTTGAGACATTTTTTTGCTATTCACTTCAAATTGTTTCGGTTGATCTAAAAGATGAAAAAAGTCGATTTTTTCAGGTGGTGCAGAAATTAATTTTGTGGCACTGGTTTGGATTAATCTTGGGTTAATCCTGGATTTGAAGACTTGATTAAGCAATTTCCAAGTCATTATTCTGTAATGAAAAATGTTTGAAATAAATGAAAATGTTTCATTTTTCAATTTTAGAACTTTTATGTTTTGGCGCCATTTCTTGGTTACATTTCTCAGTGTGCTGACCGGCCTAGCTACGCAAGGTTACGTAAATTGTAAACAAAGGCAAAAAGGCGGGAAATTCAAAACATTGGCTTTAATTGATTATCAGGATAGATAGGTTTTCCTTGATTATCCCACTCATCCGGATTCACATCATAATCCACCATAATTTCATCGAATTTCCTCCATCTTCCATTAAAGCCAATATCTACAATTCGCGTCTGTAAAATGTCCAAATAAGTCGGCTGCATGTAAGAACACTGCGAACGAAAGTTTCCCACTGATGAATCATAATTGTCTTCCCAAACTAAAGTCGCAATGCCAAGATTTGTAAACCTCAAAGTTCCGTAATTCTGATTTGACATGATTCGATCACAATGACTTTGGGAACTTTTGTTTCGATTGGCATCACCCACTAAACTTAAATCATGAAACACTCGCACAAAGTTGTCTTGAAAATGTTGCTCATTTGGTCTGTTTTGGTTCAAGTATAGCAACGATAGTCCAATAGTTGCATAAATTGAAGCTTTGAATGGCCTTTCTCGGCAGCCTTTAAGGACATCTTTGGAAGCTTCTGCATAATCGGTGTAAAGATTCTTTAAGTAATTAGCCACTTTTTCTATTTTGCCACCTTTGTATTTATCCGGAACACTGAATAACCGGGAACTCAGTGGCACAGCTTTTTGCATGAATTTGGACATCTGTAATAGACAATTTTTAAAAAAATTAAAATTAATTTTACTCATACACATTAAATACTTTATAGTTCAATTTATATTTGGAATTTCGCGCATAGCGACTTTGTTTACATTTTGAAATTGACTTTAGAAGCTGACCTGGCTAGCTAAGCCAGGTTGCGTGAAAATTAACAAAAAAGTTGCGTTACAGTTCATTCTTGATATTCACTGTTTCTGGAGGTAAATCATTGGATTCTAATTCTTCTTTGGGTATCAAAAGGTTCAACAAAGTCTGTACAAATGCCACAATGGAAGACCAAATCAGTGAAAACGGATCTAAAGGTCCCAAAACCCGTTTCCGCAGAATGTAAAAGACCACAGCAAAAAAGAAGGCGGCAGCCATCAAAATCAAAAATTGATCCGTAACTCCACGACGAACATATTTTGTGATCAATTTTCGACCTTGTCCAACTACAGAGGCGTGGCCTTTGAACTCTTCATTGGCCTCATTCAAAGTTTTCGAACTTGTCACCAATTCATCCATGGTTTTGGACGAATTTTCAACGGTTTGAGCCAAGTTTCGGGAAATTGCTTTCAATTGGTCCGTTGCTCTTCCGGATTCTTTGACCAATTCTTCTTTATCTTTTTGTCCATTTAAATCATCTATAAAATCAATTCTAGTTTTAGTTATCTCGTAAAAATTCGTTAAAACGAAGGAAGTTTTGCGCTGACTGTAAAAAAAAAAAAAAAAAACTTTCACAATTTTTTTTTTGGCGAATACTTCAGTTTTTCCCCAAACAAATTCTGCTAAAAAAAACTCGTCGAAATGAAGGGGTTTCAGTGCTGTTTAGCAAGAATGTAAACAAGCTTTGACGAATTTTTTGAGAGATGATTTTACCTATTTTTTTACGATTTTTCCCTGTATCAAATAGAGAATCCCGACCTTGGCTCTCTAACCTTTTGATACATGACAAATTGGCCTTTTTAAAAGCTGTTAAACAAGCTGTCATTTGATCTTCATGATTGTTAGCATCTCTTTTCAACATTAATGCGGATTTGGAATCTTCTTGCTTTTTGGCTAATTGACGTAATTTACTGATTTCTAGGCGCATTTCTTCAAAGTTTCCACGGATGTCTCCATTCAATTTTTCCATTGTATTGTGTGAATTCACTGTTAGAAATGACTCAATTTTGGACCGGATTTTGAGGTTGAGACGAACTAAATCTTGCTGCACTTCAGACACTTCCGAACTTTGAATCAAATCCATTTTTAAAATTTCTTTTGTCGAAACTTGAAGAATTTCTGACGTGTTTTTGTTTACATTTGAAAAAATGACAGACCATAAACAAGTCAAGCTCAATTTAAAATAAATGTTATTTTTCTTATGAAGTTGCTTTAAAATCCAAATTTTTCATTTATTTATACTTTTCTTTGTTTCAATTTTTATTCGACAGCCGACTTGTTGACCTGACCGGCTTAGCTGCAAAGCAATCATGCAAACAAAAACAAAAAGTGACTTAAAAATTGTCTTTTCTTTCCGTCAAAATTGCTAAACAGCTGAGCGTAAAATTCTCAGAAAAAACGGAAAAATTTTAGGGCTGCAAAATCAAAGTTGAGTCCTTGTAAATTCTCAAATTTCCTAAATCTTCTAATTTTGCATTTAAATAGTCAAACATCAAAAGGCAAAAACCTCTACATTACTAAGAATCAATTTGAGAAATCTGTGGAATTTATATACACAAAGTGGACTTTAAATCTGAGATTGGGACGAGGTGAAATCAAGGTAAATTTCTTAGTGCTACTCTAAGCAAAAAATTGAAAAAATGCCCAATATCCTCACATTTTTCTAAAAAAGTGTTGCAACGTAATCAAGAAATTCACACAAAAATCAACAATTTTACGAATTTTACTTGCAAATCAAAACTAGAAAAAAATTCGTCAAACTTTGTTTACATACTTGCAAGCCAGTGCAGAGTCCACTTCATTTCGACGAATTTTTTGACGAATATGTTTGCCAATATTTTTCAGTGATATTCGTGCAATACCGGTCTGAATCGCCGTGCGTGGTCAGCTGTTAGGTGAATGAAGAAATCGTCTTTGAAGTAAAAAGAAGAAAAGAAATTTAATGATGAATTTCAAGTCTAAAAAACGAGCTACAAGTGATTGCTCACCCAACCATAAGAAATTGAAGCTAGAAAAATGGCGGAATCAGAAAGAAATAACACGCCATTTTACGGAATTGAGTTCCGATGACTTGGAAGCAGTGGCTAAATTCTTAGACACCAAAACCTGCCTGAGCATCTTGCGCACCTGCAA
This sequence comes from Oithona nana, assembly GCA_900157175.1. Lineage (NCBI taxonomy): Eukaryota > Metazoa > Arthropoda > Copepoda > Cyclopoida > Oithonidae > Oithona > Oithona nana. The sequence goes on along the minus strand of LT727912.1, from coordinate 17,705 downwards.
AACAATCTTTTACAAGTTGTATCGGAGTCCCGGATTCTGGAAACATTTGTGTTACAACGAAAACTTTCATGAATACACGGCGTTGAAGTAAGTTTTTTATCACTGTTTTAAAGTATTTTTTAAAAAATTCAATTTTGTTTTTGACATTTCAGGAATGATGAAGGAGAAGAAGATGACAGACGTTTAACGTGGTCTTTGGAACTCTTTCATGACGTTGAAGTGGATCCGGATGCTCCAAAGTGGCGCAAAGTCTTCCAACGCGGCATTCAAATGCGCCGAAATATTTGTCAGGGAAAATTCGAGCTTTGGAGACTCTACTTGACTGACAGTGAAAGCCTACCTGTCAAGAAAATGACTAAAGATACTACATTCAGAGAACTGAGGTATTTCTTCATAGTTTTCATAGGCGGAATTTTTGTTTATTTACAACGCAACCTAACGTAGCTTGGTCGCCGGTCAATACAATACAACGACAATTTTCACAAGATAAGAAATTGGGGGAAAATCGTGAATTGATTTTTTGATGTGTTTTTCAGGTCATCTCATCGCCACTCAGCCAAAGCCAAAGATCCCAGACGTCGCGTTCGAATCCATAGGTACTGGAACGAAGACTTTTTAGTGGCCGTCCAATTTTCCCAAAGGCAATTCAATGATTTATACGTCTGGAAATGGACGGAATGCCAAAATCCCCAATTCCTCTACAACTATGATCTGTTCCCACTCTACCCCCGCGGCCTTTTTCCCACGGCTTTTTTCCTATGGAAACACTACCTCGTCCTCATGCCGGACACGGCCTACATCCACGAGGACCAAATCCTCACCTCCATGATCAGAGTTCATGACTTGAATAACAACATGGAGTTGGTGGGAAGTTATGACTTCCCGGAGAATAGGTAAAGTTCAACTTTAAATTCACTTCCACAAAATTGCAGCTGTTTGTTTACATTTTAATTATGAATGTCAGCTATTTGTTTAGATTTAATGTCAGCTGTTTGTTTACATAGCCCCCAACGGAGGTACCTCAAGTCCCACCCGCACACCAACGAGTCCGCCCACCTCCACAAGTTGTCCAACAAGGCCGTAGCCTTGTGTCGGACAGAGAAATTGACTCTCTTTGTGTTCAGCTTACCCAATTGTCAGCTTTTACTGCAACTTCAGCTTATGGATCATTTGCCAACTCCGATCGAAGACTATGAGTTGGATCAGAGGTTTCTGATGAAGGAGAATACCATGATTTTCATGTTCCACGATAAAGACTTCTTCGCGGACCTTTTTCATCAAAGTCATCATCAGCCTCAACATGAACAGAATCGGGTGAAGAAATACGGGAAATTACTTTTTATCGATTTTGAAGGGTAAGTAATCTAAAGCTGATTGAGGCCCGCCGAATTTTCGCAATATTTCTGAATAATTTTAATGATGAATTTAAGGTTCGTTAATAATGTCACAAATGGTCAAATCAACATGCGAGTGGATGAAACTTTCGATTGCAACGATGACTACATTGAGAAAATCTCTGTTATGTCTCGCGACCGTATGGCTGTGGCTTTTAGCTCTGGAAAAATTGTGATCCGTGAAGTGAAAAATACCGGGAGAAATACTTGCTCCTGCTTAGACAAATTGGCCATTCCTTGTCCTGAAAGCCTCAAAGAGGAGTTGGACCAGGAATTTGATGAGGTTGATACTGATGGACCCTCACTCTGCTCATCAAGAAATGGTAAGAAAAAAATCAGTAAAAACGCGAGCGAAGAAGCTGAACTTAGGCTTTGAATTGAGTTAAGAGAGAATATTTTTTATTCAAATCAATTTGACTCGAACGCAAAAGTTTCCATGTTTGACATTAGGATATAAGCATTCAGGGACTTGATTCAAAAAGTTGATGTTGAATCTCCACAGGAACCGGAGGTAGTCGATATGATTTTTCAATCCGTTTTTCTCCACAACAGACAGTTGATTTTTTCTGGCCAAAATTCGAGTTAAAACCTAAAAAAGATTTGAATTTAATGCAAAAAAAAAAAAAATAATAATAATAATTTTTATCTTCATTTTAAAATTCGCAATTTTGAGTGATTTTTGAAGACTGTTTCTTACCGGATCCGGATTGTAGTAATCCGGAGACTTGAGGACTTGATGATGACCAATCAGCAGGGATTCGCCTGTAGGTGCCAAGAACAATCCAATAGCTAAGAAAAGGAAGAGTTTCTTAGGTGTTACCATCGTCAACGAGCGTTTGAGATTAACTAAGGAGAGGCGGAGAGCAATAAGGCACAGGCTCATCTTCATAAGTAGACTCTTCCCTAGAGGCCCCCTCTAACGACGTATGAAGATGATGGAAATCCTTAACTGTCAATGACAGGCTGTCATGTCATCGCCAGTTTTTTTGGAAAAGACGAAGCTGAAGAGTCTTTTTTTTTTTTTTTAACTGGGAGAGAGAATCTCGCACGGTCCTATAAGTTTGAAAATTGTTGTTGTTGTTGCGACTTTGTTCAAGTTCAAGTATACTATGAACAATTCAATCATTTTATGAATTGGTTAATTGTGAAATGTACTATGAACAATTCAGTCATATTATGAAGAATTCAATGATATTACGTATTCTATTTTGTCATACTGTTGAATATAAAATTGAATTTCCGTAGAGTACTTAATTGAAGTTTTTGATATTTGAAAGTCTCGAAAGGTCTTTTAAAACGTGAAAATTCACGGTCATGCACTTAAAGCCTTTTAAGTCTCGTTTGTATATAGACTTGTTCAATTGCAAGGGAGAATGTTGTGATGTATTTTGGCCTGTGACGATACTGAATGCACACTTTACACGAAATGATTACAATTACAAGTACTTTTAAATGATCATTTAGATGACTTCATTATGCGGCAATGATTTTTATATGAGACTTCGGCAGTCACTTCCAAAGCGAGTTCGGCGGTTACAGGGATTCTTCTTGGCCGGCAACATTGGGAATTCGCCAGGCATCTTGCCGTATTTCTTGTAATACAGCAAAAGCAACAACTTCTTGACGTTGCTATCTTGCAAGAACGATACGAGGTCGGTTTTCTTGACGTCTTCGACATTGGCATCGACTTGACTTCTCGGATTAGTCACCACCTTGGGATTCACCTCTTGCTCATAATTGTACTATGAAAGAACAAAAGTGTGAAATAAGCGAAGCGAGCCTCCAGCTGGATTATGTACTTACATCAAAGTAGTCATCATTAGCCGGTCTTAGACGACTAAAGGACATAACCATGGCATTGGAACTGAAGGTAAAGATGCCGACGAGGAGAAGTACCAAGCAAAGCTTCATCTTCTTTCCCCTCTGGTTTCGAACCTGAGACTGACAGATCCGTCAACAGCTCCCATATCAAATCCCCATCAAATCGGCTTTATCAAAGCTTATGAGACAGTGACTAAATTAGCATGACTGATTAATACCTAAAGTGAGTAGCATGAAGGCCTTGTTTTCAATTTGTGCAGCATCTTTTCATGCATGGCCAAAAATAAGCCCCTTAAAAAATCTCATCAAAAGGACACGCAAAAAGGACGTTTTTTTTTTTGACCGCGATCTAGCTTCGCTATCGCGGTCCTACAAGTGACTAACTTGGGACGACGTTTCTGAAAAGGGGGCGTGGCTTCTTTGATTGTCTCAGTAATGGGACCGACTCAGCTTTTGGATCGTCTCAGTTTTGAGATTGTTGCAGTTTTGATAACGACTCAGAATTGTGATCGTTTCAGTATTGAGGTTGTCTCAGTTTTGAGGAGCATTACTGAGCATTGAAGTTATTACTGAGCACAATTGAATATGAATTTGGATTGTCTTCGAAAGTTTGTAAAGTGTACAATATCGTGGTCTTAGATCTGAAAAGCATTTTCAGTCTTGTTTTTTCTCCTTAGACAGAGTTAGCCTTGGGCGGCCTTTACCCCCCTTGGGTCTCAATTACACACCTCGCTTAGCTCGGAATGTAAAGCCGACCCTCGGGGGG